>OY776276.1:15505978-16105978 GCA_963675445.1 Linnaemya vulpina | reverse complement strand
GGGAAAGCCTCAGTTATCTAAGGAAAAATATAAATAAATTAAAAAAAATTTCCAGGGGTTGGAATTTGTTAACTTTTTTCCTTTCATAAAAGTAACCAAAGAGGCAAGTGACTTATATTTTTATTTATTTGCAAACTAAAACTATTTTATAAATTTTGGGAAGAACAAAATTGGTACTTAAAAAGATATGTAACGCCAGACGTACGTTGGTGAAGGGTATATAAGATTCGGCACAGCCGGAATATAGCAATTTTACTTGTGTCATTATAAATTTGCTTTTGTAATTTCATTATAAATCGATTTACGTCAGACCAATGCGCGCGAATTATTGAAATTTTTAAACAAAATAATTTTTCTATTCGGCAAACTCATCCATTGAAAATTTTATTTTCCCATAAAACCCATTTCTGGTTGAAGGGGTACGTAAAAAAGCAGAATTATTACATTTCAAATGAGCATAATCCACAATCTTTTGTCGATACCTCATCACATCCATAAAAAATTACTGTTTGGTGCGCTTAATGGGCTGGCGCAGTCACTGGCCCGTATGTCTTCAGAAACGATGATGGTCAGAATGTTACTGTCAATGGTAGACGGTATAGGAATATGATTCCAAATTTTTTCCTAACTCAATTACGTGGTATTAATGCTGCTTCTATGTGGCTCTAACAGGACGGAACTACATGCCACACGGGGGGTGCTACAATTGATTTACTCAAAGCAACTTTTGATGAACAAACAATTGCACGTAATGGCCGAATTAATTGGCCATCAATTGGATTTTTTAAGGGATTATATTAAGCCACTTGACTACATCGATAAACCACAAACAGTTGAACACCTGGAAATCAATATTCGAAATATCGCAAATGCTGCAAAAAATTGTTGAAAATTGATATTCCAGGTTAAGCCTTCTACGCACCAGCCGTGACGGCCACATGGCAGAAGTTATATTTAAACATGGATTTCGTAGGGTTTTCTTTCAAATAAGCCCAGTTTCATGGATATTAAAAATATATTTCCTTGTTTTATTTTTGATGTAAACTTGTGTCTCTCTAAAAAAAAACATCCATTATAAAATGTCTTAGAGAAGTGTAATATCTTAAGCTGGCAACACTGTATAGCTGGCGGCTAAAGCACAAAAACAACATCAGGCTACAGACTACAATTTGTCAAATATAGAATTTATGTGCGGATATGAGAATGATTATTTTTACTACTACAGGCAACACGGCTACTGGTTGTTGTCCATGCTGTTTTTGTGGTTGTAGTCACGGTTGCCACTCTAAATTTTTCTTCGGGACCAAAATCCATAAAAAAAAGAACCAAATAAAAAAAGAGAACCAATTTTTTAAATTTTATTTGCATACCAGCATAATGCAATACTTTTTGCACTGAAGTCAAATTGTCAATTTCTGACTTGTAAACAAAAGCAACAATCGATCAGTATTGCCAATATAGCTTTTTTATTTACTACTGTGGGTAGGTAATAATCGATTACTATCAAGTGTCTAAACGAATCAAATCTTTTTCTTTATGTGAAGAGTAATAATTTTCGTAAATACATTTTTACAGGCATGATAAAACTTTCAAAATTTATTTATATTATAATCGTTAACTTTTCATAAAAGACAAAAAAATTAACCAGCGAACCAAACGTAAAAAAACAACAATTTTTGGTTCAATTGTACCACAGTGGCAACTGTGATGGTGTCCCATATTAATATCCAGGGAATTACACACGGAATGACAAACCTAAATATATCCTTTCACTTTTTTGTGAAGGCTATAATTACAAAAAGCAACTATCAGCTGTTCAATGGGTGCTCAAATAAAGCAGTGATGCCAACTCAAAATTATGACACTAAAAAGGACGATTCAAAATAATATGCAGCTAGAAATTGCTTATTGACAACATATTTTCTAAACAGAAATAAGACCTGATAGAGAACAACGTTCTGAAAATTCACTAACAATTTCGTCCTGCGCTTAGTAACGTAACATACAAATACAATCGCAGGTTTGCTAGTGGTAACGGATTAAGTGATTCATATCGTATGCGTTCAGGTTCCGCTGGGAAAAATTATTGTTTAATAACTTTCATTTGTATCATTAACTTGGATTTTTTTTCGATTTCAAAGAATAATTGTGGTCACTGGCAAAAAAAAAACATTATAATAAGAAAATAATACAAACAACTTTCGTTGCTTTAAGTTGCTGAGTTGTTTATTTTTAAGTTCAAATAAGTCTTTTGTACAAAAAACTTTTGCCTTTTAGTTTATTAAACCTCTTGACTCACAATTTTTCCAAGTAAAAAAATTTCCAGATTTCCAGTGAATTCATTAATTTCAAATGTTTTGGCCACTATATCATTAACTGCTTTAAGTGAATGCGCCCACAAAAATATATAATAAAAATAAAAATTATCTGTGTGATGCATCTCTTATTTAATGCAATAATTTTTTAGTTAAATTAAATGCATTCACCCAAATAATATTTAAATAAATAAAACACAAAGAGACTCACTTATCTAATTCAATTCACTGCTTTCACATATTTTTTTAAACAACATTTCAAATTTTAAAAACAAAATTGCATGAATTGGACCATAATAAAATTGAATGAATTGAATTAAAAATATTTTATAAAAAATCTCCATAATAATTTGCATAAACATAGTGAAAAATTCATAAAATAATAATAAATCTAGTGATTATTTTTTCCATCTATTTTTCAGCATTTTAATAAAAATTTCCACTCAAATAGTACAACAATGTTTGTGTCGTTTTTACAATTAATTTGCAGCTAAAACTAAACAAAAAGGAAAAAAAATCATTCAAAATAAATGCAGAACAAAAACAACGAAATCAACAACGTTATTATTGTTACTCAATTAAACAACGAAGTTTTGTAATTTGGCCCAAAACAACAATAAGGCTGGAGGAAAAACGGAATAACTGCTTTAACAAAATTAATAAAACATTTATTAAGTGGTTAATTAGAACCACAAAAATTTTTCAAACACTGAGATAATTTTTAGAAATTATTTAAAACGTATTCCAACCACTCGTCCATCCATACATCCATCCATCTGTTTATTGATTCATTCAACTTTTTGGTCAGCACTCGGTTGAGTCCCTCTTAACCGTTTTGGAGTATTTCCATACTGGAGTTTTTTATGTGCTGACAAGTTTGGTAAGTTGTTGCATGTTTCTATTATGCAGAACAATTTAATTTTTTTTTAATATTTTATTTTTATTCAATTACAATCACAAATTTATTTGCTTGGACGGTGCTTGGACTTGATATTTAAAACGTTTTTTGGACTCTTTTGCTCAAGCGAATATTTCACAGGCCGTTAGTCGGCTGGGTCCTGGTCATGTTTCTGTAGACAACACAATATTACAGGAATCATATAGTTTTCCAAATCTGTGACCAGGGGGCAAATTACGGCATCCGATACGATTAAAAATTTTAAAATATTTCCCTATAAACTCTATTGAAATATTTCGTAATTTCGTTCGATAACGAGTGCTGTAATTTGCCCACTGTAGTTTGTTTCATTCTTGAGAAATAATTTTTCTTTTCATTGTCAATATATTGAGGATGTCAATATGGCAGGAAGATGCAGTGGTTGTTTTGCGCTGCTACACTTCATTTGTCGTATTGTCTTACGTTGCACAGTGGGTTCAAATAGCATTTTTTCACGGATTTATTAATATCTGAACAACAACAGCAGCTGGGATTGGAAAATTTTACCTGGATAACTCTGAAACTAGTCCGCGTATTTGACTTAATTTTTAGGGATATAGGAGGGGGAAGTCAGTTACCCCCCCCATATAAAATAATTATTAACTGTGCTAAATTTATGGAAGTACAATAGTTGTACGTATTAAATTTGCTGTGTGTAACTCTAAAAACAAACTAAATATTTTACCGAAATCGGGAGGAAATACGAATAAAAAAATAAAAATTTAATTTTAGCATCCATTTTCGTAAAAGGCTTCAACAATCTTAATGCGCTGCTCAATTGGGTAGCGCTCCATACCTGAATTTGTCGAACGCTGAAACAAAAACATAATATTATATTAATTAATTGTATTAAATATTATATGATGTTAAGTTGACGTTAAAGTGTGAATCAAAATTATCGTCGTGCATTATGACTGGCCCAGCCTGTACTAAACTGTTGTGTTAACGTTTCATTATTTTATTTATTCCAACGTCCCAATTATTCCAACGTCTTAACCATTTTTGCCTGAGGCACACAAGGTGTCAAGAAAAGAAAATAAAACTTAATGCAAAAGAATATTGCGATGCTCAGAGGCCTGCATCCTACACAATCCTTTCAAATGAATTACTGGTTTCTGAGAACCACTCAGAGCTTCCCACCAAGCCCGCCAGTGCGGCCAGCGGTAGTTTCCTGAGACAGTCAGGATCCTGCAGGAAACGGCAGCATAGGTGCCTAAGCGTACGCTCCTGAAGAGCTGGGCAGTCACTGAAAAGATGTGGCACTTACTTTTCCTCTCATACTGCGCTGAAGCAGCTCCTGCAGTAACCGTCGTGGGGAACTCTTAAACGCTCTGAAATGTGTCCAATAGCGCAGTGCCCCATCATAGCTGCTTCCGGAAGCGCCAGCGGCTACTTCTTAAACGTTAGAAGCTGTTTAGTCTTAACGCCGCCAAGTGAGCACTTTGGAGTTTTCAGATACCCTACAGTAGGTAATTGTTGACCACCTGATTGTCACCTTTCTCTCTGGCCACTCTGAGGGAATTTCAAGATCCCTACTTGAGTCTGTTTTATCTAACTGCGAATGTGTTCTTCTGCCACTCGTCTGTCTTTTCATTTCCTTGAATGCCTTTATGTCCTGTCGCACAAACCATCTTGGCGTCTTGTCTTTTATATCGAGCTGGATATTAAATGCGTGTAAATACACACTTCGATGTTATTCTCGTGGAATCCAAGACCCTAATTACTGCCAAATTGTCTTCTAAATGTCTATAGCTCTGGTCTCTAAACTGAAGCCATCAATTCTTAATAGTGGCCTCTCTGGCCACTCCTCTATAATGTTTAACCGTTCAACTGAGGGAATTTCAAGATCCCTACTGGAGTCTGTTTTATCTAAGGCCGAACCTGTGCCACTCGTCTATCTTTTCATTTCCTTGAATGCCTTTATGTCCTGGCGCACAAACCATCTTGGCGTCTTGTCTTTTAAGTCGAGCTGGATATTAAATGCGTGTAAATACACACTTCGATGTTATTCTCGTGGAATCCAAGACCCTAATTACTGCCAAATTGTCTTCTAAATGTCTATAGCTCTGGTCTCTAAACTGAAGCCATCAATTCTTAATAGTGGCCTCTCTGGCCACTCCTCTATAATGTTTAACCGTTCAACTGAGGGAATTTCAAGATCCCTACTGGAGTCTGTTTTATCTAAGGCCGAACCTGTGCCACTCGTCTATCTTTTCATTTCCTTGAATGCCTTTATGTCCTGGCGCACAAACCATCTTGGCGTCTTGTCTTTTAAGTCGAGCTGGATATTAAATGCGTGTAAATACACACTTCGATGTTATTCTCGTGGAATCCAAGACCCTAATTACTGCCAAATTGTCTTCTAAATGTCTATAGCTCTGGTCTCTAAACTGAAGCCATCAATTCTTAATAGTGGCCTCTCTGGCCACTCCTCTATAATGTTTAACCGTTCAACTGAAGGAATTTCAAGATCCCTACTCGAGTCTGTTTTATCTAGAGCCGAACCTGTTCTTGCGCCATCGTCTATATTTTCATTTCCTTGAAAGCGTGCATGCCCTGACACACAAACTATCTTGTGTCATGTCTTTTAAGTCGAGCTGGAGATTAAATGCCTGCAAATACACACTTCGATTTTATTATCGTAGAATCCAAGTCTTTAATTGCTGCCAAATTGTCTTCCAAATATCTATAGTTCTGGTCTGTAAACTGAAGCCATTCATTTTTAATGATACGGAAAGGTCAAGATCCTCGGGAAAAACCCCTGTCATTTTCTAGTCTCATCTTACAAACTAAAATGTCAAGACAGTTTTATATCCTCCGCTGTCAAGGCGCAGTTGCTGATATCAATAGTTTTCTGCAAGATAAAAAATATAACTATAAAAAATAAATAAAATAAAATAAACATCTGATAATAAGAATAAGTTCTTTTTGGTTTACTGTATCATGATAAATTTTTCAAAATCATATACAATTTGATTGGAGTGTGATTGTGTTTAATTTTTTTAAATATACATTCACTTATTCACATATTCTTTAAATGAATTAATAAAATGAGATTTTGAAAAAAATCATAAGCAAAAAAAATCTTTCGCAACATAAAATCATATCGTGCATTAAATAAAATAAAATTGTCGTTTATGTCTGGTGGAGTATGAAGAGAGAAAAAAAAAACAGTCGAGTATTGAAGCATTAAAAAAGTTGATAAAAAATGCAAATAAAATTAAATGTAATTATTATTGTGTCAATATTTATTAAAATTTATTTATGTTTACATGTTGTTGTTGTTGTTGTTATTATTATTGTTGTTTCTATAAAATGTGTTAAATTTTTAATAACATGTGCGTTATTTATTTTAATAATTTGTGAAAATATTAATTTCATGTTTTACAATGTGTGTACGACGTTTGTATGCAGCAGTGTATGTGTGTGTATGTGTGTATGCGAGTATGTGCAAGTGATAATAACATTTTAGTAAGTCAATACCGATCAAATGATATTAACCGTAAAAAAATCTTATTTGTGTAATATTTTGTTCAAATATTTTAATCTTTTAACTGTTTAATCTTTTAACAAATACATTGAGATGAAAAGTAGATTTTGAGAGCTTTAATTTTTGTTCAACACAAGAGAATTTATTTCTGAAATAAGACTGATGTTAGACAGAGGGAAAGGGTATAGAAAATTGCTGCTGGTAAACATAAAGATTTAAATTATAAGCTCATGAAAAAAGAATCACGATAAATTCCCTCAATTCACGCATTTATCTAATCCTTAATGATCAAACTATTTTCTAAACGATTAAACAATATGAATATTTTTCTAATCGGTAATACACCATTTCCAACATTATTTAATTCTCCTGTTGGGTCAATTTGGCCCAACTTTGGTTTTTAGACGCGAAGTTTTACGCTTTTATTATAAGATATAAACGTTAAACTTGAATTTATCCATTCTAGGGATGAAAATTATGAGTTTAAAAGAAAAGAATAAAATTTAGTTTTTTCTCTCTCCTTCCAGATTTCAAAACATAAATAGTTTCAAGAAATCATAGAAAGGGCACATGTTGAAGGGATGCAGAAGGGTTAATTGCATATGATTTGTGTTAAATATATTTAAAACTGCTGTGTGACAAAATAAAACAAGATAAAAAACAATAGAAAATGGTGGACCCTAGAGGCCATCTCTTTACTTTCCCGGTAATTTTAACCGCAAAACTATCGTAACCTGGCCTTGAGCTCATCGAGCAAAAGACTATTATTGTAAGCATCAAATCAATCGTTTCTCACGACATAGATATATAATATTGGATATATAATATCGGAGTTAAAAAAATCACTTATTTCGTGCACAATACCTGATGATCGATCGGATTAACCGATTCTGCTGCTGTGGTGATCGACGTGTAATTTTTTTAAAGGGCTGTTTAGTTTTGGAATTGATCTGTAAAAACGTTGAAAAGTTATTCTAAAAAACTATTCGAAAACTCATTTTTTTCTATTTTTATTTTGAGATGTTTTGAAAACTATCCGCTTAAATCGGCTCAAATTCCTGAGAAATCTAAGTTTATAACTGATCTTCAGATCATGCTCTTGAGCTCGTCGAGCAAAACACTATTATTTTAAGCATCAAATCAGTCGTTACTCTCTATAAAAGAATGGATATATAATTCCAGAGTAAAAAAAAATCACTTATTTCGTTCACGATAACTGATGATCGGATTAACTGATTTTGCTGAAGTTTGTACTGATCGACATGTTTTTTTAAGAACCTGTTGGTTTGTGGAATTAATCGGTACAGCCCTTCAAAAGCTATTCTAAAAAACCATTCGAAATGCATTTTTTCTAATTTTGTTTTGAGATATTTTGAGAACTACCCATTTAAATCGGTTTAAATTCCCGGGAAATCTAAGTTTATACATGATCTTCAGATCGCCTTCTTTAATTTAATTCGGTGCAGCTGTTCAGTAGTTATAAGCGCGTCACATGTACACACAAACACAAGCATACGCGCACACATACATATAGTTATAGTCACGAGTTCTCAGAATTAATCAGGGAAGCTTCCCGGGATCTCAAAACGTGTAGATCTGATGAGAGCACGATATTTTCAAAGAGGTTAAATGCCAACAACTTTCCAATTTTTAAAACTTTCCATTTTCCTAGCGGAAAAATACCCCCATATAAAATTTATTTAAAATCTATTTAAAGAAAATTGTGTGTAAAAACTTTTTTATTAAATACATTTCAAATACATTTAAAATTTTATAAATATGGGGGCTTGCCTGTTATGATTTATTCTAGTACAGTGGATACACGAAATACTTTCATAGTCATATCAGTGCTTTCGAATGGGTTTACGAGTGGGATTTATTGTAGAGGGAGTTGAAGCACAGTGGTATTTTCTTGGCAAAAAGCAGGTTTTTCAAGTATCACTTTTTAAAAATCTATTGAAGCAGTTCTATAGAGAACTATTTCATTAAAAAAACCTTAACTATTACACTTTATAGACTAATTGTTATTAGCAGTTTTATATATTTAACCTACATAGCATATACAGAACAGCTGTTTTCGAAAGCCGCTACATTTTCATCACAAAAACTCATGTGCTTGTGCTGACCCTATAAAATGGCAGAAACCTTGAAAAATTTTTTAAGAAAATTCAATAAAAAATTTGTCTTAGGAAACATGGAATAAAAAATTCAGAAAAAACTGGGATATGATAAAATATAATAAAACCGGCAACACAGCAACTTAACGAAAGTGTGTCACGTAAACCCATCCGAAAGCACTGATATCCACTGTACCAGAATAAATTATAAAAAACAAACCCTCATATTCATAAAATTTTGAATTTGTTTGAAATGTATTTTATGGTATTAAAAATTGTTTTTGCAACTTTTTTAATAGATTTTAATTTTATTTTAAACTTTTAAAAATATGGGGCTATTTTTTCCTTGAAAATTAAAAAAAATCGGGAAGTTATTGCCCTTAAACCGCTTTGAAAATGTTGAGCTCTGATCAAATCTACACGTTTTTCGATCCCCGGAAGCTTCCCTGACTAATTCTGAGATACAATTCTCGTACATTTTTCATAATAAAATTGGTACAAATAGAAACTGTTATAACATTTAAGTAGGCCACTTATAATGGGAAATAATTAAAAATTCCCATGAGTATTTGTGATGAGAGTGTAGCGGCTTTTGAAAACAGCTGTTCTGCTGTGCTGTGTAAGTTGAATATATAAAACTGATATTGACTTTTTTTTGAGCTTCGAAATATTTATCAAGTCGTTTTGAGTTTAAAATAGTTTTCTAACAATTAACCTACAAAATTTGATTTAATTTAGCAACGAATTTTTTACAAAATCTGAAACTTCTTCTTGCGAAAGCCACATTCACCTGTAGCGGATTCGTTAAATATTTTTCTTTGAAAACTAGTGAATATTATCATGCAATTAAAAGTACACTTACACTTGTCAAGTATTTTGGGGGACTGTTGGCTGAAGTAGAGAACTCAAGACTACGATGCCTTAGATCTCCAAGTTCAACTCCACACTCAGTTATGATTGTGGTGTGGAATTTTTCTGGTCCGTTTTAGTTCAAAATTGTGTTGATTGTTGTCCGCTTGTCTATATGACGAAGTCGCTGCCCTTTACCGAAAGCGATTAACAGCGTCATGTATTAAAAAAGCAAAATGCAGCATCCTACCTGTAGCGAGAACTTCACAGGCGAAATAAATACAATTTTTTTTCTTCTTTTTGGTCTCCCTGCTTTCCCAGTTCCAGCGCAATCCTTTCCACATGTAGGAGACATTCCCTTTTTTATTGAAAGGGATATACGGTTTCGTTATCCCAGAGTGTTGTAATTTCATATCAACGTAATTTAAATTATAAAGAAACTCACAAGTTAAGTATTCATTTTATGCTGTTGGACCCACTGTGCGCGGATTGTTTAAGAAGAATGCAAGACGTTTTCGAAATAACTTTCTTTCATGACCAGTTGCTGTGCCCCAGATTTGCTACAAGTGCTTCCTATAATCGCTTATATATTCCGATTTCTCTCCGAGTCATTAAAATATTCCGGCCAATTCATTTAATATCCTGCAGTCCCCTAGAATGTGATTGTAGGCAACTCTTCTTAAGCGTATCAGTTGTTCTTTTTTTTTAAATTAAATTCTTTCATGTCTGTTCACTGAATTTGTGCACGTTTAACATGTAGTTTTTATAAATTATTGTTTTCGTTAAATTTATAAAAATAAAAAATCACTTAATTAAGTACTTTTGTTTTTGTATTAAGAACAAAATATTAATGAATACAATAATTTTTCTTCTTCAAATTGCTTATGTTGCTTAAGTACGCTTCAAACATGAGTTGCCTGTTTATTATTATTATTATTTTTTTCTTTTTAAATAAAATTAATAATTAAACAAAAGGCACAACTTAACCGGATTTGTATTTTTGATATTCTTCTTGTTGTGTTTTCTCAACTCAAACTGCGAGCACCAACCACATCAGCATCATCAACAGCAACAGCAACAGCATTTCTGCTGTTTAATTGTTGTAGTTGTGGCTGTTAAAGTTGATTAACTGCAGGAATACCAACCTCAAAGAAACGTCATCATTGAAATATTAAAATGTTTGTTTCATTCTTTTTTCGTTAACTATTATATAATTAACCCATTAATTACCGCAACGTTTTTAACCGCATGCCGGTCAAAAACGTTATCAGTTGTTGTACTACGAATATTGTTTTCAATCTTTTCATCATTTTGTATTCCATGAGATTCATGGAAGTTTATTTGTTTTGTAAACTTCCCTCCCTTAAAGCGTTAATTTTATTTTGATTTGATGTATTGTGCACAGTTTTTTTCCGCTATAATATTATTATTATTATTATTATGTTGTTGTTGTTGTTGTTCGCTCGAAAATTATTCTTATTGTTCTTTTGTATTTCTGTTTAATATTATTTGATTTCTGATTTTTAATTTTTTCTATTCTTTTTCTCTGTTTGCTGAAATGCTGTTCTATTTACAAGTTGTTAGTTTTGTGTTATTCAATTCTTTTTGTTTTTTTGTTTACAAAAGTTGAAATAAGTTTTACGCGGATTTTGTTGGATATTATTTTTTTTTTTACAAAATATTGGGAAATTTTATTTCATGTAGTCGGTAGTGTGGGTTTTTTAAATAAATGAGTACAAAAAAAAATTTGTTATAAAAAAGCAAAAAATAAAAACAGATTTATATAAATTTTTTGATTGCCGTTGAAAATAGGTTAATATTAAAAATATTTACTTATATTGTGTTTTAGGTAAAACGAATTCAATAGATTTTGATTTATGTTTGGGAATATATTCTGACAAGTTGGCATTTGAAATTTTTTATTATGATTTGATACCAAATTTAATATGCAGCAAATAAATCAGGACGCATCAAATCAACACTGTCATTTGAGTGGGTCGTTCATCTAGAGACCAGGAGTATTTGACAGCGAATAAAAACTACACTGGCCAACAAAATCTATTTGGCAGTGCTTCTGTTATAATTCTTGTACTACAAGTTAGACTCCAGACCCGCTATAAAACTTTGGGAGCAGCTGGATATATTGAGCTATAAGTTTAACCCTGCAAGAAGAAATAGGCAATGCAGAAAGGCTTACATCGTTACCTTTAATAACATCTCTTCCTGTTAAATGCAGCGCTCAAAAGTCTTCGTAGCAGAGCTGTAAAAGAATCATTTATTTTCTAGTTAATTCTTGAATCATTAGAAGGTTTGAAATAATTCTTTTCACAATAAAAATAAAATTTAATGTTGGGTAAAGGTTCCCTGATGAACTGCATTAGCCCCAGTGAAATACGCATATCAACTAGCTAAAACCCCTCAATTGATCAGTTTGAATTTTTTAGTAAGATTTTGGGAAAAATTGAATCAGCCCGAAATTAAAATTAAACAGTTTTAAAATTTAATGAACTTTCAGTCAATTCAAGCAAAATAAATTCAAATCAATTTTTAGAACGAATTACGATTCGTTGCCATTTCAAATGTACTTTAGTTGGTTGCCAATTTAAATTTATTTGTAAAATGAATCGCAATTCGTTTCTATATCCTATGATTTTATCAAAATTAATTGCCAAATTATTTCCAATTCTTTTGAATTGAAATGATTTTGAATTAATTCGATTTAGCTAATTCGTAGCGAATTAAAATCAAAAAAGAATGACTCATTTACAGCTCTGGTATGCTGTATTACTGGAGTGGGACTAGCAGAATTTCTCAGTTCTCCAGGCTTATTCATATAATTTAATAAATTCATTTTATATCTCACATTTTATAAAAAAAAATATTTTGTACACTGATTCTTCGAAACTAATTTTTTAAATGCGGACATGATATAATATTCCAAAGCACAAGGGAAGGTCAGCATCAATTTTATGTATTCAACATACACAGAAAAGCAGAACAGCTGTTTTCAAAAGCCGCTGCACTTGTATCAACAATACTCAAGTATGTATCTAATTATTAGCATTTATTAGGGGGCTTCGTTGAATGTGACAACAGTTTCTATTTATACCATTTTTATTATGAAAGAGGATACGGGACGGTAACGCACTTTTATTCAGACCCTGTGTTGCCGTCTGTTTATTTTTCTTCATGTCTTAATTATCAATATGTCTCAATATTTTTCTTCCATGTTTCTTAAGTCCAACTTTTCTGGTTTGAATATCTCTCAAAAACATTTGAAGGTTTTTGCTCTTTTATTGGGTTAGAAGAAGCCTATGAGTACTGATGACGAAGAGCTCCATCAAACTTTTATTTGCTTGGACTTGTAACCGATTGGTCCCGCTAGATCTCGACACATCTTTATTATTCGTAATAAAATTGGTACAAATAGAAGAAACCCTTATCACGTAGACAACCTGATAAAGTGGCAATAATTAGAAATACACATGACTGCTGATGATGAAAGTGTAGCGACTTTCTAAAACAGCTGTTTTGCTCTGCAGAAGTGAAAGATTATTGAAACTTTTAAAAAAGAAATCCCACACATTTCGAGATATTCGATAATAGCAGATATTGAAATGAAACTACATAAAAATAAAGTAAATCGAAAGTTCTTATTCAGAAAGAATTGAAAAGGACAGCAGGCTACACAAACGCCGACTACAAAAGCTGTTTCCTACAATCGTCGCCTCGTAGTCAGCTACTGAATTATTTTTAAAACAACACCACCAAATCAATAACCAGAAGTTGTTGTTTGTAGTAGAATTCTCTTCAAACGCCAGTGTAGCCGCTTTCATATATTTAATGCTCTTAAATAGTGTTATTCCGGTAAAATATATTTAAAGTCCACAGTATATGACAAGGAATCATTTCATTAGCTTCGAAATATAGTTTGTTGTTTCTCTTTGTGTAATAAAACAATATATTTTTAAGTTTACAATAATTAGATTCATTCATATTATACTGGCAACATTGCATTTACTCATTGTCGCTCACCAAAATAGAAATTATGTAGTTTAATTTTGACTACAGCTACAATGGTGGTCGGTAGTCATGTGGCTGTGTCGTCGCTAAAATAGTCATTTCCATATCAATACGTGTCTTCTAACTTTAACAGGTTGTAGCTTGTAGCCTGCTGTCGTTATTGTGTTTAATGCTTAATTGGACTACAACCACAAAAACAGCATGGACAAAAACCAATAGCCGTGTTGCCTGTAGTAGTAAAAATAATCATTCTTATATACGCACATGTATTCTATTTTTGCCAAGTTCCAGTCTGTAGCCTGCTGTCGTTATTGTGTTTAGAAAACTATTGTGTTAGAAATTTTCGAAACGTATCGAAAAGACTTTGTCCAAGTAAACTTTAACTGTTAAAATGACGACGTCGTAGGTAACTTGATAGCCGGTCTTATTCATACAAATTGAGTTCAAAATATTAGTTTGAGTATCGATTTTAGTGCCACCACACAGAACAGCACCAAAATAACATTTAAAAAGTACCAACTTCAAAAATTGATCGCGTGGATATATCGAAAAAGCTCTAAAAACGGTGCGAAAAGCACCCAGTTGACTACACTGCAAATATCTCTCGCAATGCTCTAACTTACTAGACACACTGTACGCACACACCAATAGCTACCAAACTCAATGAACGTAAAATAAAACAAAACCAAAACTAATAAATACAACTCCAGATGATATTTATCAATTAATTAAATGCACATTCCAAAATGTTTGAATATGAATTCTATATCAAGATAAATTTTCATTTTTTATTTCTTGTTTCATATTTTATGGCTTCGAAATGAAATTTATTTATAATCTGTATAATTAAAAATAAACGACAAACTAGTTTTAATAATAATTATTACAAGCGATGTTGTAGTAAAAGGCAGACATCGTAATCACTTAATTACAAAAATGCAAATTTTTACAAAAAATATTTTGTTTGTTTGTTTATATTGTTTATTAATTAACATCTGTTTTAATTGTTGTTTGCTTTTGTTTCTCTTTTTTCCTCTCTCTCTCTCTTTCTCTTCAGCATTATAACGTTTGCAAAGCATGAAGGGTTGGTTTGATGCATTTCGAGACGATGGTGGACCCACTTTATATTCATTTTCAAATCGCACCCCCGTAACGGGTGACGTATCAATTGTTGCCGTATCTGTATTATTTGCAACTTTTTATGTTGCATTCTTAGTTATATTTCCAGGTGTAAGAAAACAGGTGAGCAATACAACACTAACATCAATAATTGTTTTTTTTATGAATTGCTAAAACAATAGAAAAATATAAAAACGTGTGCTTGTTGGCCAATAGTGAATATACAAACTGAAAAGAAGATAAGAAAACAGGCACAAAATATAAAGAATGAAGTGCAAACAAAAACGTTTGAAAATGATTATGAAACTGAAAAATAGTTCAAAAATTAAGTATTGAAATTGAAAGTAATCAGGGACAGAAAAGAAATGTTCCTCTTCATCAATCATGAAGAAACGTTGGAGAGCTAACTCAAGCATATAATTCCATTATATTTTCAGAGAATCATTTTTTAATTTTTATATATTTTGTAAAAATAGTTGTTGTATTGTTATTTTCATTATTTTGGTCTGAGATAATTGTTATTATCTGATTGTAATTTTCTGTTCTGTTAGGAAAGTTTGTTATATTCTAATTAAATTTTTTGTTAGCATTTTTGTTTCGGACATATACAATTTCACATATGGCTTTTAGTTGCATATTTTAGTCAAATTAAAATAATTTTTTCCCTAAGCGGTTTATTTATTACATAATTAATGAGCCTGATGAAGAGTTTTACAACCATAATTTTTTTTTTAAATTCTGTTCAGTTTCAAGAAAATCATTTCTCTCTTAAAGCTCTGAATTGGCAGAAAAATTCTTTTCATGGCTTTCATATTTGTTTAAATATCTTACTTATTAAAAAGGAAGTTTAAAATATTATCTTTAGCTATTCTAAGGCATTAAACGCAATAGCGACAGCAGGCTACGAGCTACAGTCTGTCAATATTAGAATACACGCATTGAAATGGGAATGACTATTTTAGCGACGACACAGCCACACGACTACCGACCACCGTTGTAGCTGTAGCCACAATTAAACTACAGAATTTCTATTGTGGTGAGCGACAATGAGTAGATGCATTGTTGCCAGTATAATATAAATAAATTCAATCATTGTAAACGTAAAAACTTATTATTTTATTATACAAAAAGAAACAACAAACTATATTTCCAAGCCAATGAAATGATTTCTTGTCATATATTGTTGACTTTATATATATATATATATTATTTCAAGAACACTATTTAAGAGTAGAACATATATAAAAGCGGCTACACTGGCGTATGAAAAAAATTCTACTACAAACAACAACTCATGGTTATTGATTTGGTGGTGTCGTTTTAAAAATAATTAAGTAGCTGACTACGAAACAACAATTGTAGCCAACAGCTTTTTTAGTCGATGTTCGTGTAGCCTGCTGTCGTTATTGTGTTTAATGCTTAATTCTTTTTATACCCTTCACAAAAATGTGAAAGGGTATATTTAGCTTTGTCATTCCGTGTGTAATTTCTAGGATATCAATATGCGACCGTATAAAGTATATATTCTGGATCCTTATGAATAGCGATAACGATTGAGCGATGTCCGTCTGTCCATCTGTCTGTACGTGAAATCGGTTTTCCCAAGCCCCCAGAATAGCTAGAGACTTCATTCTTGGACTGATCGATTGGAAGTCAGCTAACTTAGAGTGGTATTGAAAAATACCACTATCAGAAAAATCGGAAAGACGGTTCCAGAACTGGGAAGCTTACACCTATTTCTCGACGCAAAATTAACACCAAAAACCGATTATTCCTCAATTGTCCATTTAAGACTAAAAATTTTTTTTTCCAGGGATGGGAAATGAAATATTTTTTTGCACATTCGGTATTTTGTGGTACATATAATAATTGAAATGTATAAAAATGTTAAGTTTTTCTTAAATAAAACCTTTTTTTGGTATCATGGAGATTTTTAAATATAAATTTCCCATCCATGGTTAGGAAATTTGAATTTTTTAATACAATAACATAACCAAAAATCAATTAACGTCGTTTTTTTCAAGTTAAAATTATTTTTTATTTCGGCAAAACAAAATTGGTATTAAAATTAAAAAAAATAAAAATTTCGATTCCAGGGTTGGATACTGCGATATTTTGTATAACATGAAAGTTATCAAAATAGTTAAAAATTTGTACTTTTGCTTAAATAAAACCGCTTTACCCCTTATGAGAACTTGTATTGGTAAAAAAAATTTGAAAAATTAAAATTTCGTTTCCAGGAGTGAGAAATTTGGAATATTTTTTTTAAGTAACCAAAAAATGCTACTGAAGTTGTTTTTTTTTTGCTAACTGAAACTATTTTATAAGTTAGAAAACAACGCAAATCTGTAGAGCTTGCACAACTTCTAAAAGAATAAATCTTACTGGAACCTGGGTCAAAGGCCATAAAATATAGAAGACGACAGTAAATTTTCTAACTTTCTTAAAAAATCTCTGAGATAAAATACGTTTCTGTCATAAAATTTTAGCAAGAAATATTCAACGTACTCTTGGCTACTTTTTTCCTGAATATAGTGAAGCGATATTCTTAAGTGCTGATTAGCTATTTGGCATAAATTGATGACACCTTTTTTAGGCATCATGCCAATATTGGGAAAGTTTGGAGGCCCATAAAAAGAAAACGGTCACCAACTTGACCAAACTGAGTACAGGGTTTTACTATATATTGACAGTAGAATCGGACCTATATAGTCACGATCTTACACTTTTCAAAAAGTCTTGATTTGTTGCATAGTGTAATTGGTTTTAAATTAGTTTTAATAAATTTTAGAGGAAAATTATTAAATTGTTATTGAAGCGTACATTTGCAAGTCTCCATTATTCCTTCCAAAAAAAAAAAACCTGTCGGAATGGATCGAATCATAAATTAGAGCATCCTTAATTACAAATATATTAGCTTTTATCGAGTAAATAAAAAAGTGTTTATACCAAAATGCAAGCACCACAAATAAATTCGCATGGAATGGAAAAACGAAGTCAAACCTATTCTGATCGAAATCTGTACTGTTATGCTTTCTTGTTCTCTTTCCAAAAATTGCAAAACATACGAAATGATCGATGCAGATCATTAGGGAATATATGCCACAAATTTCGTAGAGGATTTCAAGATATTCTGTCATGTCACACATTTCGTTTGATTCCGTTTTTCCATTCTATACGATTTTTTTTTGTCAGTGCTTTTAAATCCAAGCGTGTTTGCTATTCGTAAAAAATTATTTCGAAATGTTTAATTAAAATCATGGTCACCATGTACCAGCATGGTCATTTTCTTAGTGTCAGATGTCATTCAGCATTGAAAGTTCCTGCAGTGATTTGAATGTCTCGTTACTGATTTTTAATTAGTCGTAGCTGTTTATAAGTATTCCAGTTGACATCTTGAGAAACGTTTTGAAACCAACGTGAAGTTTGTCAAGCATATTTGAATCGAGCTACAGATTTCCCAGCACTTATAAGTCGCCGTGCTTCCTTATTCTCACAAATCATGGCAACAGAGATATCAGCAACTATTTACCAATACCTGCAAAAATACTCATGTGTTTCGTATCGTTCTGTTGTGTTCCAAATCGTTTAACTTGTCTATTTCATAAACTATTTATTCATTAACTTTATTTGACATTAAAATTGATTTTCTATTTAGTTGTGACATGTATGAGAACGAAAAACTTTTTTTGTTTGTTTGTTTGTTTGTTAATATTATGCAACGTTTGGGTTTTTATTTGTTGTAGTTGTTGCCATTCGGTCTTGTTGTTATTGTATTTTCCATTTGATCGCTCCATTTATCTGCAGTTATAGTCATTGCAAACGACCAACAATTCCGCCACATACGGCAATTTTTTACAATATAAACTATTATTTTGTCAGTTGTTGGGGTAATTTTTAAATATTTTTACATAAATATGTACGTATCAATAGACCACTACATGATTACACACACACACATACACACACAGACACGTACGTTTGCTTATTTTTATTTCTGTAAGTTTGTATATAGATTTTTTAAACTGCATGTGAAATGAGTTTTAATCGAAAAATCAAAAAAAAAACAAAGAAAAACAAAAATATAACAACAACGAAAACAACAAGAACTGCCTCTATTCAATTAATGCAAATTTTCTAATCATTTTTGCATATTTAGAGAGTCATTCATTCGTTTGTATTCATTTGCGGACACATGCTGCACATACACTTGCATCCGCACACAAACACACACAAGTTCGCTCATGCAAATTCATTAATTTTAATCCATTTCGTTCGAACCGTAATTTTGTATTTAGACATTTTGGTGTGTTTAACTTTGCTTGTTTGTAGTGAGTTTTTGTTCGGAAGGGAATGTTGCGAATGGTTGTGGATTCAATGCAGACATTTTCAATTGCATTATTGTATTTATCGTATCACATTCATTATTATACTTCTGCTAATTTAATTCGATTTTTGTTTTTTTAAATAAAATATGAATCATTTAGAGCAAGAAAGTTGCAACTTGAAAATATGCAAGAACAGCAATGAATTTGGGAAGCTATTCCATATTGAATATTGAGTTTTGCAGACATCTTTGAAGACTAGAACTTCTTTCACGATGTGGTGTCTTTGATTAGAGTAAAAAAGATTAAAAAGGAACAAGTAAAAGTGCTATATTCGGCTGTGCCGAATCTTATATACCCTTCACTAACGTACGTCTGCTTTCTAACTTATAAAATAGTTTCAGTTAGCAAAAAATAAAAACAACTTCAGTTGTGTTTTTTGGTTACTTAAAAAAAATATTCCAAATTTCCCACCCTTGGAAACGAAATTTTAATTTTTCAAATTTTTTTTACCAATACAAGTTCTCATAATGGGTAAAGCGGTTTTATTTAAGCAAAAGTACAAATTTTTAACCATTTTGGTAACGTTCATGTTATACAAAATATTGCAGTATCCAACCCTGGAATCGAAACTTTTATTTTTATTTTTAATAAAAATTTTGTTTTGCTGAAATAAAAATAATTTTAACTTGGAAAAAATGTAGTTTTTTTGATTTTTAGTTATGTATTGTATAAAATAATTTTAAATTTCGGAACCCTGGATGGGAACTTTAAATTTTTAAATTTATTTTTAATCGATGCAAATCTTGATGATACCAAAAAAGGTTTTATTTAAGAAAAACTTAAAATTTTTAAACAGTTTAGTTACCATGTGTACCACAAAATACCGAATGTGCCAAAAAAAAACAAAAAAAAAAAAAAAATATCCACCCCTGGAGACGAAAACTAAATTTTTTAAAGCAATGTTTTACCAATGCAAGTCTTTATGATGTATAAAGCGGTTTTATACAAGAAAAATTAAAATTTGTAACAATTTTTGTCCCTTTCATGGACTACAAAACATTGCAGTATCCAACACTGGAAACGAAATATTGATATTTTAAAATTTTTGACAGCAAATTTGTTTTGCCGTAATAAAAAGTAATTTTAATCAGGAAAAGTGACGTCAGTTGATTTTTGGTTAGTTTATTGTATAAAAAAAAATTTAAATTTCCTAACCCTGGATGGGAACTTTAAATTTTAAATTTTTTTTCATCGCTGCAAATCTTCGTTACACCAAAAACGGTTTTATTTAAGAAAAACTTAAAATTTTTATACATTTTAATTATTATATGTACCACAAAATACCGAATGTACCAAAAAAATTTTAATTTCCCATCCCTGGATTTTTTTTTTTTAAGTTTTAAATGGACAATTGAGGAGTCTCAAAGCATGAAATAGGTTCAATTTTCAAATAAGCAAAAAAATAATCGGTTTTTGGTGTTAATTTTGCGTCGAGAAATAGGTGTAAGCTTCCCAGCTCTGAAACTCTCCTTCCGATTTTTCTGAATTTCAATACCACTGAAAGTTAGCTGACTTCCAATCGATCCAAGAATGAAGTCTCTAGTACTTCTGGGGGCTTGGGAAAACCGATTTCACTTACAGACAGACGAACAGACGGGCAGACGGACATCGCTCAATCGTCATCGCTATTCATAAGGGTCCAGAATATATATACTTTATGGGGTCGCATATTGATATCGAAGATATTATACACGGAATGACAAACCTAAATATACCCTTTCACATTTTTGTGAAGGGTATAATAAGAAAAATAAGTGGGAGTCTCTCATGTTAGCCTACTCCAGCTGAATGCCCCTCAATTTTTATGTTACCAAATGCCACAGATATTAATATCGTTACAGGACATTTGAAATTCACTTGAATTTGTTTTTCATTAACTGATCGCTTGCCTTGGCAAATTTGGAAAAATAACTCTCATGTCCTTCGTATAGATTTTATATTTGGCAACATAAATATCCTTCAAGATCCAATGTATCTCATGACTTACTGAAATCTTAAAAGCAGTTATAAATACAAATTCAAATCAAATTTGTAAAGGGTGTTTTTATTAAGGTATATAACTTTGAAAACAAATAAAACGAGGATGAATTTTTTTAATTGACATGAAATTTGCTTTATTCTAAAGATTTTTTTTCCGGTATTTTATTCTCAATATGACTTCTCGCATATGATCATAATGGCTGGCTTGGCAGCAGTCTTATCTGAAGGTTAAAATTTCGATGACTATTTCCAACATATACCGCTACATATCAGCTGAAGTAGTGAACAGAAAACTATGATGCCTTTAGTCCCAAACTCGACTCCACACTCCGTCATTAATATGGAGTAGAATTTTTTTAATCTGCGTTAGTGAGTGCAGGATTGATTGTGTCATTTAATGTGGGCTTATCTCAATGACGAAGGTATAGCACTGGTGCCCGATCATTATCGACAGCGTTTAACGTCGTCATGTACTAAAAGAACAGGGTGTAGCACCCTCCTTCTTTGCTATCTATAGAAAAAATTCACCGGCGAAGTAAAAATAGCTGCAACAATAAATTATATTTTCTTATCTCTCTTCATCTGACCTTTCATAACTTTCCTCTCTATTCTAGTTCTGGCACAGGGCTATTCCCTGATTAATTCCCTGATGATTATAAAATAAAATAAAATAAAAAATAGCACAAGGAAGGTTGTGCTCCAAGCGGTGAATCGTTGCGAGCTTATCGGCGTAGGCTAACAACTTCAATTTGCTCACAGAAAATAGTCTAGCAGCGTTATACAACACGATCTTGAAGGATAATTCAAGGATCATTGATTCATTATAACTTCAATCCCATTCTAAAATAGTCAAGCCTCTCAATTTATACGCAAACTTTCGAAAACTATTTGAAAATTAACAAAGCAAAAACAAAGACTTTGAAATTTTCAGACAACTCAAAAAAGCAACTGAGTATTTGTCATTGATTTAATGAAGCGACATAATTAATACAATGAAACCATTTCACTGACACATTGAAATTTTCACACAAAACTTTTGCAACAACTGCTTAGATAAATCAGAAAATTTGTTTTATTTTATTATATCAGAGATCCAATTAGCGGCATAATGATATCGACAGAAATTCCTATTCAAAGTGTTTTGAAATTTCGATCGTTATCGAATGTCGTAATTTGGGATCAGGCTTTCATAGCTCCAACAAAATCTTCATTGAATCAATTAAGAAATTTCGTACAAAAATTAGTTTAATAAGGCTGCCTGCAAGGGCAGCGGGTAAACACTTCGAACTACCCACAAAGCCTGCAAGGCAAGCCAGTGACTTATCTCTGATGAAACGAGAGCCTAGATGTCTCAGCCTACGATCCTGCAAAGCCGGGCAGTCTTAGAGAATATACTTTTCTAACTCCCTATTTGCTGCTGCCTCGAAGTGGCTGCAGCGTTGACCATCGTGGGGAAAGCCTAAACGCCCTGACATGTGTCTCCTACCAGGAGCGCCAGTGATTTGTTACCAAAAGTTAGCAGCTGTTTAGTCCTAACGCCCTTAAGTTAGGGCTTTAGAGTTTTGGATACCCTACAGATGGTAGCTGTTGACCACCTGATTGTCGCCTTCTTCTCTGCCCACTCTTTGCACTCGTTCGTCTTTTCATTTCTCTGATGCCCTGGAACCCAAACTACCTTGTAGTGATGTCCTTCAAGTCGACCTAGAGATCAAAATACAAAATTTGATGATTTTATTCTATCTGATTCCAGGGCAAATCAAATTTAAATTGTCAAGAATTCAATACAAAACTTAATTGTATCATAAAAGTGATCTTAAATATTTTTAATAAAAAGTGAATTCGAAAGAGATACAAAATGTTGTCACAAATTTAATAAAATATATTTAAATAATTGTGAAATCCAATGCAGTAATTCCAATATTCGAGAAATTTTCATTACACTTTTTAAAAAAAATCTAATGAAGTATTTTTTTTTTTGAATTTATGAAACAACATGAAGATTAACACATGAAGTTTAACAATCAAAGACTTTTTATATAAAACGTAAGACTAGAAGGATATATAACTAGCTAAATAGCATAAAATTATGATCGTTATAATCAGTTTCAATGCATTTCTAAAGGTGGCTCAATCTGTGAGTCAAGCTCTGAGTTGTATAGCCTTCGATTCTTTTAAGTTTCAGTGATTTCGAGAGCCGATCAAATTGAATTCTATATCAGCCAGTTCGTGGGAACCTTTCGAATGATTAAAATTAAAATTTAGATTAAAGAATATTTTTGTACAAATTTCATGATCATTTTTTAAGTTTGATATACTCGTAGATGCAGAGAGCTTCTCGTGTTGAAAAAAATTATAGTTATTCTGTAAAATACAGGATGAGTCGGAGTGAATATTTCTTATATAAAAATATATTTTATTAGATTTTTATAATAATCAAGATATTCTATGAATAGCCCTACAATATATATATATATATATATATATATATATATATATATATATATATATATATGAAATGCGTAATAAATAAATTTTTCAAGTCAGGAGGTCTTCACATCATTACATCTCACATAAACGAGGCACGTTTCGGGGAAAAGATTCAGATATTCTATTCCCAGTGTTTCCGTTTCTTATGCTCGTTTGAGTTTTTGTTGCGTGAGGACTTAAACGCAATAGCGACAGCAGGCTACAAGCTAAAACCAGTCAGTATTAGAATACACGCATTGAAATGAGAATGACTTTTTTAGCGACGACACAGTCACACGACTACCGACCACCGTTGTAGCTGTAGCTAAAATTAAACTACATGAATTCTATTGTGGTGAGCGACAATGAATAGATGCAATGTTGCCAGTGCAATATAAATAAATTCAATTAATGTAAACTTAAAAATATATTGTTTTATTATACAAAAAGAAACAACAAACTATATTTCCAAGCTAATGAAATGATTCGTTGTCATATATTGAGCACTTTAAATATATTTTATTAAAATAACACTATTTAAGAGTATTAAATATATGAAAGCCGCTACACAGGCGTTTGAAGTGAATTCTACTACAAACAACAACTCCTGGTTATTGATTTGATGGCAGCGTTTTAGAAATAATTAAGTAGCTGACTACGAGGCGACGAGTATAGCCAACGGCTTTTGTAGTCGGGGTTCGTGTAGCCTGCAGTCGTTATTGTGTTTAATACTTGACATTTACAATATAACAGTTGATTCGTTTTCTTCTGATTTTTCTATGAAAATACAAAAAAAAAATCGGAAAAGAATCAGCGTTCAAATATTGAAAAAGATCACTGTATGGTTGTCGTTTTGAAAGCAACATTTAAAGAGAATTAAAAGTAAAACGGGATATTTGAGTCATAAAATGAATTAAAGGAAATAAAAAATTTCACAATAAAAATTTAAATAAACAGTGAAAACTTATATCGTTTATTTTGTAAATCACGTTATAAATTTCATATGAAAATCCAAAAATGTTTTAAAGAATTTAAATATATAATGAATTTATCGGTTACTTTGCCTTTTAAAATTTATGAAATTTGTATGAAAAACAACAGCGAAGAGAGTTGAAATATTTGAAATGTTTCTTTTAAGAGCATACAAATTTCACTAACGCCAAGTGATTTACTAAATAGTGCCTTAATATTTTAGTATTTACAAAAAAAATTATAGCCTTTTTATTTTATCTAACCTATTTTTTAAATATTTACGCCTGACTTATTATTATTTTTCTATTGCAGAAATTCACAACATTCTCCACCGTCACATTAAGTCTTTTTGTCGGACTAGTCATTTTAAGTGAGTAGAAGAAATCCTGATGAATTACGTACATACTATAAGAATAAAAAATTATATAATAATAAAAAATAAGGCAAAAAGAAACCATACATTTTGTGATATTAAATATTAAGTGATATTATTATTAACTATAAATATGCATGTAACCGAAAATGTGTGAGTTGAAAATAAAATTGTTGAAACTGCCAAAGAAATACACTGAAGACTCCAGCGAAGGTGCTATTCCAGCTTTTTTAAATTTCAATTTAAACCAAAGTAAAAATCAAAGGATCACTGGAAGAAAAAGAAAAAAGTTCGTAAAAGCCTGTGTTAAATAATAACTGGGGTTTCTCTCTCAAATGCACAAGTTACAAATCTAAAGGGTGTTTCTTATAGAGTGACACACGTTTAAATCGTAATAAAACAAGCATATATATATATTTCTAATATGAAGGATAAAGGATGTATTTGAAAGGAAATTTTATGAAATTAATCTTTAAATATGATTCCTGTTGGCGCGTGGAAGGCGCAATATGGAACACCAATTTTCAACAACTTTTCAATATCCGATTACGTTTTATTTATAGTCACCCTTTCAATTTAAAAATATTTAATACACAAAATAAACACTCTATTCATAATCGACTTTTTTTTTATAGCAATTGAGTAGTTTTTATTAAGTCTTGTGAGATAAAAAACATCAATTTTGATTTAAGTGATTCAAAACACTTTCATGTTTTTATAAAAAAAAATACAATTTTATTTTATTCAACACTTTTCAGTGCTTTCACAGCCTGTTTTAAGGAACCTTAAGCTCCTTTTCTCTTAGATTTCCTTTATAAACATCAACGTTTTAAAATTGGTTTTTGTAAAAAATATTCTTACACTTTCGTCTGCTTTATTTTGACACAAAGAAACAATTTTTCAAATATTGTAAAATTGCAGGTTTCTGTACAAACGATCGAATAGACGCAAGCCCGAACATTCTACTCATAAGGACTCCGATCGAAGAAATACCTATAATGGGTGTTTTTTAAAGAGTGACACACGTTTATATTATAATAAAACTAGGAAATATATTTTTAATATCAATGAAACGGTTTTTATTTGAAAGAAAATTTTATGAAACTCAATTTTAAATATGATTTCTGTCATGAGGCCGCCACAATTGGCGCGAAAAAGGCGCAATCTGGAACACCGATTTTCAACAACTTTTCGCAGTATTTGAGGCCTCATTTCGCTGACAACTTTTCGAATAATTGATTTCCAGGTGTTCAATTGTTTGTAGTTTATCGACGCAGACAAGTAACTTAATATAACATTAAAGAAAATAGTCCAACGTGGTTAAATCACACGATCTTGTTGAGCAATTAATTAAGCCATTAAGCATTAAACACAATAACGGCGCCAGGCTACACGAACGCCGACTACAAAATCTATTGGCTACAATCGTGTCCTGGTAGTCATATACTTAATTATTTTTAAGACGACACCAACAAATCAATAACCAGGAGTTGTCGTTTTTAGTAGAATTCTCTTCAAACGGCACTGTAGCCGCTTTCATATATTTAATACCCTTAAATAGTGTTATTCTAATAAAATATATTTAAAGTCTACAATATATGACAAGAAATAATTTCATTAGCTTGGAAATAAAGTGTGTTGTTTCTTTTTGTAAAATAAAACAATATATTTTTAAGCTTACGATAATTGAATTTATTTCTATTATACTGGCAACATTGCATCTAGTCATTGTCGCTCACCAAAATAGAAATTAGTTTGATTTTGGCTACACCTACAGCCGTGGTCGGTAGTCGTGTGGCTGTGTCGTCGCTAAAATAGTCATTCCCATTTCAATGTGTGTATTCTATTATTGACAGGCTGTAGCTCGTAGCCTGCTGTCGTTATTTTGTTTAAAGCTTAATTGGACTACAACCACAAAAACAGCATGGACAACAACCAATAACCGTGTTGCCTGTAGTAATAAAAATTATCATTTTATGTACGCACATGGATTCTGTTTTTGACAAGTAGTAGTCTGTTGCCTGCTGTCGTCAATGTGTTTAATGCCTAAAGTGAAGTTATATTTCTTTGAGTAAACCAATTGTAGCGCCCGCTGTGTGGAATGTGGCTCCGTCCTGTTGGAACCACATATCAGCCAGATCAATGCCTTGATATTGAGGTATGAAAAGATTTCGAATCATTTTTCTTTACCGTTTAAAATGGACAGGAACATTCTGATCACCATCGTTTTTGAAGGCATACGGGCCAATGACTCCGCCAGTTTATTAAGCGCATCAAACAGCAATTTTCTGTATTGCGAAAAGAGCTTGTGAATTCTTTTCACTCCAAATTCTATTTCTTTACGTACCCCTTTAACCAGAAATGGCTTTTATGGAAAAAGAAAATTTTGAATAGACAAGTTTGATTAATAGAAAAATCGCACGAGTTGCGCTGGTGTAAGAGGATTCATAATGAAATTTCAAAACAAACTTAACAAAATGAGACTATCAGCTGTTAAACAGATGCTCAAATAAATCAGTGATGTCGACTCAAAGTTCAGACACTCTAAGAAAACACTAAAAATTTATACAAAACCACAATACTTTTATAAAATTTATCTTGCTCTCTTATGGGTATTTTACTTCTATATTTTAAACTTTCCGTTTTGAGAAACGCCCCCCAGTTAATAATTTCCAAAGAGCTCCAAGTTTGTGTTGTTTACAAATCAATGCAATTTTATACTTCCCAATGTTTTCAATTCTATTTGTCTCATTATGTCTTTATATTATTTGTCTACCACAGCGCCGTTGTGCGCGTCCCCAGTGTATAACTTCTAAATTGTTTTCCAGCTAATAATACACAATCGGTTATTTAAATTACATATTTATAGCAGCTTAGATTTTAAATTTGCCCACTTCGTAGCTATTCATTACGAACATATATATATATATATATATATATATTTATTTTTCTATAGTTTTTATTTTTTTTAAATTTTAACATGATTTTTTTTTCTACATTTCATTTTCATGCAGTCACAAGACTCGGTTCAGCATGGCATGTTGCTCATACAACAATTATAGCACCATACAAAGCATTCTCGCGTGAGAAATTACCAGCTCGCATAGGAACCCATATCGGTTTAATGCATGTCAATGTTACATTGACGGGTAAGTTTTTATATATATATTTTTTTGTGATTTTTTTCTCTCTCTGATAATTTTGTATGTGTTTTTTCTTAGCAAATTTTCAATACAAAGATATTTTCTTGCTTGTAGAAAATTAAATTGCAAAAAAAAGAAAATATCCGAAATACTTACAATTTTCTTATGGGGGTTTTTAAGCTAATTTGGGAAAATAACTTCTTGCAATTTGTTCTGGTTTGTGTGCAGTTTGAAGTTATTTCAAATTGAATTTCTTTTTTTTTTTCGTTTTTAATGAATTTCTAACATGATAATATAAAAATGTATGTTTGTGGTAAAAGGAAGTGTATGGAAGCGTTGAGTTTTAGTGGAGTTAATGATATATAATTGTAATGGAAATTTAATTTAAATTAATCTTTGCAATTTTGGTTTAAGGGTTTCTTATTCCATCAAATAATTTGAAATATGGTAACACGAGCAAAAAGCCAGTAATACTGACGTATACCCTTCACACACGTATGACTGTTACTTTTAGGTACCGAAAAAAATTTTAATATTTCAATTATTAAATTTTCATTTGAATGTTACTTGATTTTAGGTAAAACAATTCTTACTGAAGTATAAAATAGGTTTGATTAAGAAAAAATAAAAAGAAGTTTTTGATAGTTACTTTTACGTAGTAACAAATAATATAAAATTTTCCAGCTCTGGAACTATATTTATCTGAATTCTATTCTATTCACATTAAATGAGGTCGCCAAAAAATTCAACTGTCCAGCTCTGGAAATATGAGTTCGTTTTATATATAATAATTTGTTAATATATTTTGATATATAAAATATATACGATTAGAAAAAAATTCTTTAATTATATGGAATAATTTCAATCTATATAAAATAAGATTAGTTTTCCATCCCTGGAGCTGTAATTCAGGCCCTTTTGTTCTACGGTACCCATAAATTTATTTCAAAAATATGTTCAATTAATTAAGAAAACTAAACAATTCAATTAAGTTGGTTAAAAAAAGTCAATTGTCCAACCCTGCAATCGAAATTTTGCTTTCGCTTGATATATAATATATTTAATTGCAAGAAAATATTAGTTTTACTTAGTTCCCTTGAAATAATCAAAAAATATTAGTTTTACTTAGTTTCGTTAAAATAGTCATGTAACTTAAAATTTTCCAGCTCTGAAGCTGCCTTTTCGGCTTGCACGCCTTAACATAGTAATGAAATTCTCTGAAATACATCAACTTATTATTGTATGATGTATGATTGGTTAGTTAAATTTTAACAAAAATGTTCAATTATCCAACCCTGGAATTGAATTCTTTGATTTCATTTGATATTTAGCACCATATTAAATATCTTTCTAGTGTATAAAATATAATGGAATATGTACTAAAAAATTGTGTGACTTTAATACTGCAAAAATAATTGCTTTCCAGCCCTGAAGCTTTATTTTTAACTTTGCTGATTTCCACTACTGATAAATTTTATTAAAAATGCCAAATATGTTTAATATATAAGAACAAAAATTTGCTTGGAGTGCTATTTTCACTGAGTAATATGTAAAAGAAAATAGATTTTCCATCTCTGGAACTGCCTCTTTGCCTTCTCCGATTTTTAATTCCATAAAGTTTCTTTTACACATATGAAATCTATAAGATTTTTAAAAAAAGATAAAAATATTCGTTTCATTTTGTAACTTTCATGCAAAAAAAAAAAAAAAAATAATAATAATAATAATTGTCCAACCCTGGGATCGAATATTTAATTTTGTTTTAATTTCAATAATATATATTTTAGAATTTATGATTTCAAATGCTTCCTGTAGTTAATAATATATTTTTACTTTTTGCTTTGATGTTCCAAAAAATTTTGCTTTCCATCTCTGGACTTGTTTTTTGGTTTTTCTGACGTCTAGTGCTAATAAATTTTATGTACATATAGCTTATGTATATATAGTTTATGTACATATATAGAGATAAAAAAATAGTTTCAGTTGCTTATATTGCCTAAAGTAATATTAAGACAAACAGATTTTCCACCTCTGGAGCTGCCTTTTTACTTCTCCGAATTTTTCTGTAATTAAATTTCTTTCAAAAATGTTATACGCGTGATATAATGCAAAAATATTGCGTTTCCTTAGTTACTTTTTCGCACAAAAATATATATAATTGTCCAACCCTGGATCTCCTGTTGAAAATATAGTTTTATTTAGTTACTTTAATAGTGCAGCTCTGTTTTTTGTGTTTTCTGATTTCTAGTATCAATAAATTTTGTTAAAATGTTAAATCAGTTTAATTTATAAGGAAAAAGAAAATTTTCTTATAATATATTTTTCTATATAAAAGAAATATTTAAATTTTCCACCCCAGAAATCGAATATTTATTGTACCCTCCACAAAAATGTGAACGGGTATTTAGGTTTGTCATTCCGTGTGTAATTTCTTCGATATCAATATGCGACCCCATAAAGTATATATATTCTGGATCCTTATGAATAGCGATGACGATTGAGCGATGTCCGTCTGTCCGTCTGTCCGACTGTCCGTCTGTCTGTACGTCTGTTGGTTTTCCCAAGCCACCGGAAGAGCTAGAGACTTCATTCTTGGACTGATGGATTGCAAGTGAGCTAACTTAGAGTGGTATTGAAAAATCGGAAGGACGGTTCCAGAGCTGGGAAGCTTACACCTATTTCTCGACGCAAAATTAACACCGAAAACCGATTATTTTTTTGTTTATTTGAAATTTGAACCTACTTCATGCTTTGGGACTCCTCAATTGTCCATTTAAGACTAAAAAAATTTTTTTTTCTAGGGATGGGAAATTAAATATTTTTTTTTGCACATTCGGTATTTTGTGGTACATATAATAACTAAAATGTTTACAAATAAAACCGTCTTTGGTATAATAAAGATTTGCATCGATGGAAAAAAAAATTTTAAATTTAAAATTCCCATCCAGGCTAAGGAAATTAAATTTTTTTTATACAATAAGCTAACCAAAAATCAACTGACGTCGTTTTTTCCTAGTAAAAATAATTTTTTATTTCGGAAAAACAAAATTGGTATCAAAAATTAAGAAAAAAATCAAAATTTCGATTCCAGGGTTCGATACTCCAATATTTTGTAGTACATGAAAGTAACGAAAGTGGTTACAAATTTGTAGTTATCTTAAATAAAACCGTTTTATACATCATGAAGACTTCTATTGGCAAAAAATAATTTTAAAAAAATTAAATTTTCGCTTCCAGGGAACGGAAATTGAATTTTTTTTTTGGCACATTCGGTATTTCGTGGTACATATAATAATTACAATGCTTACAAATTTTAAGTTTTTCTTAAATAAAACCGTTTTATACATCAGGAAGATTTGCTTAGATGGAAGAAAAATTTTAAAGTTAAAAATTTTCATCCAGAAATGAACTAACTTCGCTTTTTCCTGGTTAAAATTATTTTCTATTCTGGCAAAACAAAACTGGTATCGAAAATTCAAAAAAATCGAAGTTTCGATTCCAGGGTTCGATACTGCAATATTTTGTAGTACATGAAAGTAACGAAAGTGGTTACAAATTTGTATTTTTTCTTAAATAAAACCGTCTTAAGACATTGAATCAAGCCAACCAACAAAGTGATAATAAAGTAAAATACATATGAGTACTGATAATAAAAGTGTAGAGGCTTTCGAAAACAGCAGTTGTGCTCTGCTGTCTAAGCTGATACATAAAAAAGGGCATGTTGACTTTCCCTTTTCCTTAAGAATATTCATCATGTCTCGCTGCATTAAACAACTCTTTCTGAATTTTAGTAGCCTATCAAAATTGGATTTTACTCAAATTGTTCGAAGAGTTAATGTTTTATTTTTGATCTACGAATCCTTAAAGACCATAAACTTCTAGCCAATTATTTTTTTTTCTAAAAATGCTTTTGATGCATGACTGTAAGCAATGCAATATATCTCAAGACATGAGATATATTGCAGAGCACAAGGAAAAGTCAACATTAACGTTTATATATTCAATTTAGACAGCAGAGCAAAACATCTGTTTTCGAAACCCGCTACACCTTCATCATCCGTAGTCATGTGTACTTCTAATTATTACCACTTCTTAGGTGGCCTATTTGAATGTAATAAAAGTTTCTATTTGTGTCAATTATATTATGAAAAATAATGTGAGACTTGTATCGAAACGATGGTAACACCATTTTATTAAGACGCCGTGTTGCCATTTTATTATTATTATTTTTCTTCATGTCCTATTTTAAAAAATTTTTTGTATTCAATATTATCCTTCATGCTGTCATAGAGTGGTGCGAAGATCAATTGCAAATCTAATGGAAATATTTCAAAATTTAATGGTCCACTGTGGGCATCTCGTGCACAACAAAAGTTTCATTTTCCATTTTAAGCAGTAATTTCTTTTTTTATTCTGCAACCCAAATAAATTTGATGGCGTTTAGGATGATTTAGTGCAAACACAAAATGCATCAAGATAATCCTTTACGTTTTGATTGCTACAACCAAAATACTTTCTAAGTAATTTAAATAAACAAAATTGAAATGACATACATGACATGGTTTAAACCATTCAAATGAATGTTGAAAAAAAAAGAAAAAAATAATTAAAAACAATAACAAACAGACGACATGATCCACATATCAGTTTAAATGAAATCCGATTTATATAATCCTCATTTGCTTTAATAGCATCAACACACTTTCTACTCTCGTATAAGGGATTTCGTTCGTTTGTATATGTTTGTATATGTGTGAGTATTTTCCATACAATACACCAGTATTGTATCATGCATTAGCTTGTCTGTGCCTACAATTAGTTTATGGTTTGCATAATATTTTAGCTTCCGCATAAATTTAATTATACATTTTCATTATTATTTATTTAATTTAAACTGTTCACTATTCAAAATTTTTTGTTTTATTTTCTGCCGTCATGAAATCAATCACACAAAATACAAAATAAAAATGAGACATTTTACTCCTTCCATGGATTTTGTTTGCATTAAAATTGGCATTAAGCATGGCACAGTGGGCTAGACTATTGCTTCAACTATATGATATTTAATTGGAAAGGAATTGGTAACGTTGTCATTAATGAATCAGTACAGTGATGCCAGAGTAAAAAGATCTTTAACCATATAATAAGGCAGCAACATAAGAAGAGCTACTTGATATACAGAAATCATATTTTCAAATTAGTACATAATTTTGGAAATTGTCGTTTAAACTCCTTGATTTTAATTTCGTGCTGATTCTTTCTTACCAAAATGTTATTAAAAAATTAAAAGTGATCTATTGAAAAAAAAGACGCATAATATCAACACTCTAATTAAATTATTTTAACATTAAAACAATTTTTAGTTGTTGTCGTTCCTTATTTCTCTTACAACTACAATTAGAGGCGGAAAAATAGCAAAATAAAAAAGGAAAAGTGATCGTTGAGTTCTTGTTATGACTTTGGATGGTTTAAATATAATAGTTTAAATAAATATATTTATGTGATTTGTTTATTTTATGAACATTTTATTTTTGCTATATTAATATTTGTATAAGCTAACTTGTTCTAACTCAGTTAAAATCTCAGAAAGACATGAAGATAAATATTCCTAGGCACACAAGAAAGTCAACATCAGTTTTATTCAACTTACACAGCAGAGCAGAACAGCTGTTTTCGAAAGTCGCTACACTTTCATCTTCAGTGCTCATGTGTATATTGTGTTTATCACCACTGTTTAGGTGGCTTAGTTGAATGTAATCATATCAGTTCATATTTGCACAAATTTTATTGTGAAAAAGAGTCCGAGAACTGTATCAACCTGATGTTAACACGTTTTTGTTTTAATACCTGTGTTACCGTTTGATTATTTTCTTCATGTCCCATTTTTTGAATTTTTTGTTTTGTACACATGAGCACAGAAGATGAAAGTGTTGCGAAAACAGCTGTTCTGCTCTGCTGTGTAAGTTGAATAAAACTGATGTTGACTTTCCTGTGTGCCTAGGAATATTTATTATCATGTCTTTCTGAGATTTTAACTAAGTTAGAACAATTAGCCTATATAAATATTAAAATATCTTTAGTTATTCTAAGAAATGTTGGGTAAGTAGCCCCAGTGAAATGGGTACGGGAAATAGCTAAGATTTCGCAATTGATCACTTTGAATTTTTTAGTAAGATTATGGTAAAAAAGATTCAAAATTATATTCTCAAAAGAATAAGTCAGATGTGCTCTAGAAATATTTTGCTCAAGTTTAAATCGAGATCATGATGCTTCAAGCTAACTTGGAGCAACATTTTGCCATTCCTACAATGTTTATGATCAAAGTATTTTAAAAGCCTCGTAAATTAATGTGCAAACAAATTGCTACGAAACTTTAAACATAAAATTGCAGAAATAAAAAAAATTCTTTTTTCATAAATTGTAATTTACAAGGAATTAGTTTCCAATACTTATCTTTGGGAAAATAATATTAAGTGCAGCGAATAGTAGACTTAATTACCTTTCCAACGATGTATAATATGCCATATTAGTTAATTAGTTTCAATCTAATACACATCATTTGAGTGCAAGACATTTAAAATGTTCTCTTCATTGCTTCAGCTGTTTTAGTGCCTCCTATGCGCTTCTCAATTTTACACTTAAGCTCGTGTATAATTTAAGTCAACTCGACTTCGTTATTTTAATGTTTCTCTCGGGTTAAATTGCGTTTAGCTATTGTTCGTTGGTGTTAAATAAAATTTTGTTAACGTAGAAGCGACTTTCAAGCACAATGAAATGCCAGTGTTGCTGTAACAAAAAACTTAACAGTTTTTAAACATAATAACTACAGCAGGTTACAAAAACACCGACTACAAAAGCCGTTGGCTACAATCGTTGCCTCGTAGTCAGCTACTTAATTATTTTTAAGACGACACCACCAAATCAATAACCATGAGTTGTTTGTAGTAGAATTCTTTTCATATTCCAGTGTAGCCGCCTTCATATATTTAATACTCTTAAATAGTGTTATTCTAATAAAATATATTTAAAGTCCACAATATATGGCAAGAAATCATTTCATTAGCTTGGAAATATAGTTTGTTGTTTCTTTTTATATAATAGAATAATATATTTTCAAGTTTACAATATTTGAATTTAGTTATAAAACACTGGCAACATTGCATCTACTCATTGTCGTTCACCAAAATAGAAATTAGTTTGATTTTGGCTACACCTACAGCCGTGGCCGGTAGCCGTGTGCCTGTGTCGTCGCTAAAATAGTCATTCCCATATCAATGCGTGTATTCTAATATTGACAGGCTGTAGCTCGTAGCCTGCTGTCGTTATTGTGTTTTATGCTTAATTGGATTACAATCACAAAAACAACATGGACCACAACCAGTAGCCGTGTTGCCTGTAGTAGTAAAAATAATCATTCTCATATACGCACAAGGATTCTATATATGACAAGTTGTAGTCTGTAGCCTGCTGTCGTTGTTGTGTTTAATGCCTTATACGGCATGACTTTGAGAAATATTTAAAAATCGTTTGACTCCACTGTGGATGGCGTTTAAAGTGAATTTTTTTTTTTAGATTCTTGTCTTTGACATTTTCACTTTAACTTGTGCATATCATTTCCTTCAAATCTTCAAATCACTTCTTTGGAAGTTGTAAAATGAAAAAAATGTTTTGGCATTATAGAGACAGCCAGCGAGCGGTCTTTTTTATCTTATTTATTTTTCTTTTTTTTTTGGCAAAACATTTATGTTTTGTCATTTTATTATTTGTTTGTGATACTCCAGCGGCTGGTTGCCTGTCTAAAGTTTCACGTCAAACCAGCTTTACTTTTCAAATATTATTTGGCAAAAATGAAAATGCAAAATCAACTTGAATATTGACTTGTGTTGCTTCCATATGATTGAACAATGGCTTTCAACTATTTCAATACAATGGAGTTTTTAGATGAACGGCGGATACGTGTGATTATGAAGCAACGATAGTGGATTAGTTACCGACATCAATACACTGGCTGGTGTTAAGGTTTCTTGTAATCAGAATTCTATTTTGGAATTTAATTTGATATATTTTTATTTTTTGCATCATAAAATATTCTTAACGTCTTAGTAAACCGTCATTATTGAAAGATTCGTTGCTTAATCTTGATATACATTTTCATTTATTTTAATTTTAGCGATTGTTGTCTTTCAAATCAGTGATTGTGACGAGATCATTTGTTGCTATTCCATAACGGTCTGCCGAAGAAGTTGTCATTATCTCAATTTGTATAGAGTTTTCTAAGGCGCAGCTTTGATTGAATATTAAGGAACTTTTGAAATTTTTGTACACAGAAAAATTTTGTCTTGATACAAATAATTTATGCCAACAAACTGTTCGAGTTGTAAAAATGTTCTCAAGTTATAGTTATTGAAATAGAATTATTGGTTTTAAAGTAACACTAATAGCCAATTTGCCCATGTAGAAAGCTTTTGCTAGATGGAATAAATAACTTTTCAAAGAACGAAAATAATAATAATAATATAATAAAATAAAATGGAATAAAAATCTATAAATTGCTTTGGTTTTAAAAGTTATTTAGCCGATTGAACGTCGAATTAAAAGAATTCAATGATCAATTATATTTATTTGCTTTCTTAATTTCTTAAAACAATTTGGAAAAAAAGAAGCAGCGCAATTAGAATTATATTAAAGATTTTAGAAAATATTTTTGTTTTAAATTTAACTAAGCGACAGAACGTTTTCGAGTTACTCCTCAAGCCAAACAATTAAACTTGAGCGTGAAGAATAATTTGCAAGTTGGATATAATAAAAGTTTTTATGTTTCAATAATATATTTTTATAACATTATAAGAGTATAAATTAATTTTTACTCACTAAATTTGAAAATTTTGTAACTCAACAGTAGGAGTAACTCTCTTTTTAGCACAGAAAAACTATCTTCTGCCATTTGAGTTTAACACAGAGTCATAAATGTTTATTGGACGCATCACAATATTCACTTTCTAACACATTCAGCTTCAATTCAGCTGCCAGAGAATCAATTAATATTTTCTTACCAAAACTGATTTGAATACAATCGGGAATTCCCGTCATTACTTTTTCCAGAGACAAGTGGATGACGGGAATTCCCCCAATTCAGCTGAATGTGTTAATAAATTTTTAAGTCCCTTAACTGCAAATTTGTATTGATTAAAAATCAATGAGTCACTTTCATTCTAAAACGATAAAAATTTGACTGCAAATTAATTTATTTAAATTTTTGCTTTTAAGTATTTAAACATGTTCTGCTTGAAACCGAAAGTCTGTAACGTGTTTAATAAACGGTATTTTATTTCACTGTAACCTGGTGTTACAATACAAAAAAGGTTTACGAAATTCAATTCTATTTAATAACCTGTAAATAGCTGAACTAAGTGAATCAAAGACAAAAGATATTCATTCTAAGCAATTTAATCCTTAGGACTCTCCCTACACAAGTCTTTGTATGCAGGTAACGGATGTAGGTGACACCAGTTTAAATCTTAATAAAACAAGGAAATATATTTCAATGGAAATAATGTCAATGAAACGAGCTTTATTTGAAAAAAAAACTTTATGAAATTTGCGTTTAAATATGATTTTTTCATGTGGCCGCCACAGTTGACTCGAAGAAGGCAAAATATGGAACTTTAATTTTCAACCACTTTGCGCAGCATTTGCGGCCTTATTTCGCCGACAACTCTTCGAATGTTTGATTTTCAGGTGTTCAATTGTTTGTGGTTTATCGACGTAGACAATTGACTTAATATAACATTGAAGAAAATAGTCCAACGTGGTTAAATCACACAATCTTGATGGGCAATTAAATAAGCCATTAAGCATTAAACACAATAACGGCAGCAGGCTACACAAACGCCGACTACAAAATCCATTGGCTACAATCGTGTCCTGGTAGTCAGCTACTTAATTATTTTTAAGACCACACCAACAAATCAATAACCAGGAGTTGTTGTTTGTAGTAGAATTCTCTTCATACGCCAGTGTAGCCGTTTTCATATATTTAATACTCTTAAATAGTGTTATTCTAATAAAATATATTTAAAGTCTACAATATACGACAAGAAATAATTTCATTAGCTTGGAAATATAGTCTGTTGTTTCTTTTTGTAAAATAAAACAATATATTTTTAAATTTACAATAATTGAATTTATATATATTTTAATGGCAACATTGCATCTACTCATTGTCGCTCACCAAAATAGAAGTTAGTTTAATTTTGGCTAAAGCTACAACGGTGGTCGGTAGTCGTGTGGCTGTGTCGTCGCTGAAATAGTCATTTCCATATCAAGGCGTGTATTCTGATTTTGACAGGTTGTAGCTTGTAGCCTGCTGTGGTTATTGTAATTAATGCTTAATTTGGCTACAACCACAAAAACACCATGGACAACAACCAGTAGCCGTGTTGCCTGTAGTAGTAAAAATAATCATTCTTATATACATACATGTATTCTATTTTTGCCAAGTTCCAGTCTGTAGCCTGCTGTCGTTGTTGTGTTTAATGCCTAAAGTGAAGTTATATTTTTAATTAAAAGTTTCTTGGGGTGAATCAGTTGCAGCGCCCGCTGTGTGGCATGTGGCTCCGTCCTGTTGCCACCACATATCAGCCAGATTAATGTTATCTAATTTAGATATGAAAAAATTTGGAGTCGTGTTCTTATATCGTTTACCACTGACTGTAACATTCTGACCATCATCGTTTTTGAAGACATATGGGCCAAGGACTCCGCCATTCCCTAAATCGCAGAAAACAATAATTTTCTGTGGAAGTCATGGTGTTTCAGCAAAAGCTTGTGGATTCTTCTCATTTCGAATGAAACAATTTTGCTTATTTACGTACCCGTTCAACCAGAAATGGGCTTCGTTGGAAAATAAAATTTTGAATGGATAAGTTTGACGAATAGAACAATTATTTCGATTAAAAATGTCAACAATTTGCACGAGTGGCTCCGGTGTGAGTCGATTCATAATGAAATTTCGCAAACAAATTTAAGAAAAAGAAACTATCAGCTGTTTAATTTGGTGCTCAAATAAAGCAGTGATGCCAACTCAAATTTGTGTTAATCTAAAATAAACATGCTATAGTTTGATATTATTAGTCGTAAGTTAAGTAATGAACTTATAAAACTGCCCTCGCATTAAAGTTCATGACTTTGTAGTGTTTAGCTACTTTTATATTTTATTTTTGATATGCTGCCTGATTATGACGGTTTTATTTTTAACGCGAAATAAGTTTTTTATCTACCTCTTGCACGTTACGACAAAGAAAACGTTTTACGAAGCACTCCTACATACAAACGAATCAGGAGACAATTTAAATTCTTATTATTTGTACAAAATATTAACTCATACAACGACTCAAAATGTAGGCGGTATTGCGCACAATAATTTAAGAGAATTCTAAAGGAATTATTTATTTTTGATTTTGAAATGACGCTGTTCTAGTATAAGAAATGAAAGCGATAAGGGCTTGGACGTTTAGCCGCTGTTCCTTATTTAGTTGTTTTAGCTATTTTTCACTTACAATTTTGTTGTTGTTCTACAAAAATATTAAGCAGTTCGGTCCCTACTTCTAAAGCTTTTGCCTAATCCATATCATGTGCCCTTGGATTATGTTGGTACTATCGCATCGAACTAAATAGAAATCAACCGCATTCATATTATAGACTTCATAAAGACTCTTTATTTTCTTAAATGTTAAAGTGTACGTACGATTAAAGCGAAGCAGTCTGTCTAGCAAACCAGCAGTAGAAAAGAATGGTTTCATAAAGAATTGAATTTGTAATTAAATGAAATTCAGCCAATTTTAAAATTATTGAAATAATTAATTGAAGAAGCGATTAAATTATTTCGTAGTTCCTACAAATGCCATTTAAATGTGTATTAAAATATCTAATAGATATAAACTTAAAAATCTGATATATTAACTTTCATACATTTCCAGCTCTGTTGTAATGTTGTTGTAATACTGTTGTATGTTCTTTAGTGGTGTATCAACTTTGCTATCGCTACCATGTCATGACATCGTTTAAAGCCAAAGAAACGTCAAAATAATGTCTGCATTCGGTTGTTGTAGTTTTTAATATTATTTCTTCTTATGCTGCTGCTTATCGTTATTTGGAAAAAAAGGCAATAAGACGAAACGGGAGTAAGAAAAAAAAGGTTAATCGTTGTAGTTCAAACGTTATTTGCCACTAATCAAGTTATTTTATCGAACACTGTTAGTACTTTAAAGCAACATTAGAGTACTTTAGCAGTTGAATGAAATGAAATTGTTATTGAGACTTTTCGAACCAGACAGAAAGAAAAAAGAAAAAAAGAAAAAAAGAAAAGGAACAAGAAAAACCGTCATTAAGCAACAAAATACTGTGGCATGTGGTGGAGGCGCACAAAAGGTTGGCTTTTCGTTATTTATTTTAAATTTAATTCAATTTAGTGGCCATTCCTGCTTTTATTGCATCATGGAATAAATGGTTTTTGCATGTCGAAAATATTTAAAAGTTATTATTTTTAAATGAAACCTGATGCCAATAAAGACTTAAAGTTTTACATGAAAGCGGTGCTGCCAAAAATTGTGTGATATTTTTAAAGGATTCTTTGAATTGTAAAATCAAATAAATAATGAAATCTAATTAATGTATCATCAAAATCTGGCCAGCAAGCTTTTGATTATATGTCTGTTACTAACAGCTTAAATATCGGGCTAAATATTGTTTGAGTGTTTCTGTGGAAGAGCCAAAAATTCTATTCTGTTTTTATTTGAATGTTCGTTGGCTTTTCCCACTTTATTATTTCTAATTTTTTGTTCTTTTTGCACTATAAAAATGTTAGTCATTTGCTTGGCAATTTTATGTATTTATTTCTGTAAGTGAGTGTGTATCTTCCTATTGTGTTGCTGCTTTTTTTTTGTCTACTTAAATTCAATTATATAATGCGTAGCGTATTACCATTTGCACAAGTACCAACAATATGTTGCTGCTAGTTGACGATGACTTTGAAAATGTTTACAACAATTGTGTTTGAGTTTATTGTTGAGCTAATAAAAAAAATTACACCGTGGGTCGATCATGAAAGAAATGGCTTATGACCGCTGTGTTTTAAATCAAACAAAAAAGAGCATGATATTAGATTGTTCTTTTTAATAATGGGTGTTTTTTTTTTTTGGAGTGATACAAGTTTAAATTGTAGTAAAACAAGGAAAGTTATTTTTAATATCAATGAAATGGTTTTTATTTGATAAACGATTTTATGAATTAATGTTTAAATAAGATTTCTGCCATGAGCCCGGCGTGGCTGGCGTGTGTAAAGCTCCGTCTGGAACTCCAGTTTTAAACAGCAGCATTTGGGACCGTATTTCCCCGATAACTCTTCGAACACTTGGATATCAAGTGTTAAGTTGGTTGTGGCTTATCGACTAAGACAAGTGACTTAATATAATCCCAAAAAAATTAACCCAATTGGGTTAAATCTTGGTATTGATGGCCAATTAATTGGATAATTTCTTGATATTTTATTTTCACCAAAAGTTTCTTTGAGTAAATCAATTGTAGCGCCCGCTGTGTGGCATGTGGCTCCGTCCTGTTGCAGCCGCATATCATCAAGATTAATGTCACTCAATTGAGTTATGAAAAAAATGTGAATCATGTTCCCATACCGTCTACCATTAACAGCAACATTCTGATCATCATCGCTTTTAAAGACTATGACTTCGCCTGCATTTAAAACCCACCAGACAATAATTTTATATGAATGTCATGGTGTTTTGACAAAAGCTTGTGAGCTCTCCTCACTCCAAATGCGAAAATTCTGCTTATTTGCAGACCCGTGTTCTACCAGAAATAGGCTTCATCGGATAATAAAATATTGAATGAATAAGTTTGATGAATAGAACAATTATTTTGATAGATTAGAATAGAAAAATAGTTTGCAACCGTTGCTCTGGATGGAATTATAATGAAATTTCTAAACAAAAAGCAACTATCAGCTGTTTAATGGGTGCTTAACCCAAGCAGTGATGCCAACTTGACATTGTGACACTCTGAAAAACGCACGTGTGTATTTTCATAGAAGTGTAGAACCTTAAAACGGATTAGAACAGAGATGAACACAAAAATGGCTTCACTCAAAAGATAGTCGAAAATTTAAATTAAAAATGAAAGTGTTTGTGCAAAATAAAACAAGGCGTGTTGTCAACACTCTAAATAAATTGTTTTTATATTAAAACAATTATTAGTTGTTATTGTTCTCTGTTTCTCTTACAACCACGGTTGCCACTCTAAATTTTTCTTCGGGACCAAAATCTATAAAAAAAGAACCAAAATAAAAAAAGAGAACCAATTTGCAATGCAAAATGCAATACTTTTTACACTGAAGTCAAATTGTCAATTTCTGACTTGTAAGCAAAAGTAACAATCGATCAGTGTTGCCAATATACCTTTTTGATTTACTACTGTGGGTAGGTAATAATCGATTACTATCAAGTGTTGTAAACGAATCAAATCTTTTACTTTATGTGAAGAGTAATAATTTTCGTAAATACATTTTTACAGGCATGATAAAACTTTCAAAATTTATTTATATTATAATCGTTAACTTTTCATAAAAGAAAAAAAAATTAACCAGCGAACCAAACGTAAAAAAATAAAAATTTTTGGTTCAATTGTACCACAGTGGCAACTGTGCTTACAACTACAATTAGAGTCGAAAAAAATCCAACCAATTGTAGAATAAAAACGTCAGAAAATTAAAAAGGAAAATTGATCAGTGAGTTCTTGTGTTGACTTTGATATTTGTTTTAGACTTCTCACTTATTAAAGTGGAAGTTTGAAATAAATATCTTTAGTTATTCTAAGAAATGTTGGGTAAAGGTTCCCTGATGATCTGCATTAGCCCCCGTGAATTTGAATTTTTTAGTATGATTTTGGGAAAAAGAATCAGCACATAATTAAAATTAAAGAGGTTTTAAAAATTTATAAAGGATTTCTGGCATATGATCGCTATGGCTGGCTTGGATGTATTCTTATCTGGAGTTGCTATTTTCGATGACTCTTTTTCAATTCTGAAGTAGTGAATACAAGACTACGATGCGACACTCAGTCATGGTTATGGTGTAGAATTTTTCTGACCAGCTTTTGGCATATCACTTGCCATAGAGATTAATGCCGTCTTGATCTTAAAGAGCGGAATGCAGCACTCCCTTCTTCTTTATATATAGAAAAAATTCACTGGCGATTTAATAAGTAAAAGTGGAATTTCTCTATCTTCTAAGCTGTTTTCATCTGTCTCCTTAACACTCTCTCCTCCTTTTTAGTTATGGTATAATACAGTGCATATTTAGGGGTCATATCCTGAGTGCTAATCCAAGACCAAAAAATAAAACAAGTAAAAGAGATATGTTCGGCTATGTCGAATCTTATATACCCTTCACAAACGTACGTCTGGCGTTACATATATTTTTAAGTACCAATTTTTTTTAGTTTCTATGAATGAAAAAAGTAAATCAGTTTCCCACCCCTGGATATATATTTTTAAGTACCAATTTTTTTAAGTTTCTATGAATGAAAAAAAGAAATCAATTTCCCACCCCTGAAAAAAAATTTTATTTTTTCTTATTTATGCAAATCTTTATGATGTATAAAGCGGTTTTATTTAAGAAAAACTTAAAATTTTAAAACAGTTTAGTTATTACATGTACTTCATTGAATTTACAAACAAACAAAAAAACCATTGGGCTTCAGTATTGATCTAATATATCTTCCCAAGTAGTGAATCATTCCAAATTAATCGGAGTAGACTAGAGACTTCCCACAGGATATAGTCTACTGGCGTTAAATCGTACGACCTTAGAGGCTTATATGTGGGTCCGCAACGTACAATTATGCGATTAGCAAATGAACGCTTCAATAAATAACTTTTAACGCCAGTTGCGTGACATATCAGGCCGTCTGGTTGCAACCACAGTTGCTGCACATCACGGTAGTTCAATTGATGAATGAAAGAGCCAGTAATCATGGTTCTGTAGCGCTCATCACGGACTGTAATGCTCTGACCGGTATCGTTTTTAAGGACGTATGGACAAAAGATTCCACCAACCCGTAAAGCTCAGCACACAGGCACTTCTTCTGACTGAAACTGAGTCTTAACAGAAAGATTATTATCACTACAAATGCAACGCCCTTATCATTTATTGAGGTCTCCATTCAAACAAAAGTGATTTTGATTAATAAACGAAACTCGCGTGTGAAAATAGGGATCTACGGTAATGTTGCCTTGGACCCATTCCCCGAATCTATGCTCTGCTGGCTGATCGTGTGGCTTCAATTGTTGCACGAGTTGAATAAGCAACGCAATCAGGATTTTTCCTCATTATCCTCTATAAATCCAATTCCTGCGCGAGATAACTTATAAACTGACTCAGGCCTTCCTGTATATATGTCATGTTCTACACCTGCAATAATTTCATCTGTATGTACTCTAAGACTTCTCTGTGGATGCGAAGTTTGATTGAGAGAAAACGGAGTGCTTTTGTTTCATAGTTAATCGAATTAATTATGCTGATGGATGATTATGATGACTGCGAAATGGATTTAAAGCACGAAATATATATCAAACAGAATCATGATTTCCAAAACTAATTCGCATAATTTGGAAACGTTGATCAGGCATGAGTCTGTTCATGTTGAAATGTCAAACGAAATAAAACTTACTGGACGAAATGGCAGCCAGTTAAAAAAGGACTGACAATATAAAATGTTAAACCTCTTTAAAACCTGCCCTTGTTCATGGTATTGGATTCCAAATTATTTAAAAAAATAATAGAAAAGAACACAGAATAGTTCAGGGGTTCAGAAAAACTTTGCCTAAAACAGAAAACGACAGAAGACAAAAGCATGTCTAGAAATAGCAGTTTGAAAGCAGCCAGCCCACTGTGCACTTTGTCGCGTGCTATAGAAAATCATCAAATTATAAACGCGCTGGATATTTTTGTTTGCCAAAATATAATTTTTCTTTAGCTTTTGTCATTAAGAAGATTTCTTTACATTTTCTAAGATGTTACTACGAACTTAATGCTCATTTAATTCACTTCACTTCCCCTATTATTTGCAAATAAGCCTTTTCTATTATTTATCATCATGTTATTTTATTTTATTTTATATTATATTTTTTTTGAGCTTAACAATGACGAACATAAACAGGTAGCGCTGTGGATGGAAGCTTTTGTTATGATTTATAAGAAGTGCCAGTTTGTTAGCGATTTTCAATATGTGATTTTAGCCTAATCATCACTTCAATTTATTTACAATAATATTTCCTATATATTCTCACAATAATGATATCTTGAATAAGAAAAGAAGTAAAGAAATAAAAAAATAAAAAAGAATTACGTTGTTAAGATATTCTTAAGTAATTGATGATTGGCAGAATAAATATAAACACGTGCAATTGATTCGATAATACGACAGGAAATAAAGAATGAAGAGCTCAAATATTTAAGACTTTTCGATATCCGATTACGCCATATTTATGGTCACGCTTTCAATTTAATAATATTTAATACACAAAATAAATACTCTATTCACAATTGACTTTTTTGTAACACAATTAAGTAGTTTTAGTTAAGTCTTGTGAGATAAAAAAAATCCCTTTTAATTGAAGTGATTCAAAACACTTTTATGTATTTATAAAAAAAATAAAATTTTATTTTCTTCAACACTTTTCAGTGCTTTCAGAGCCTGTTTTAAGGAACCTTAAGCTCCTTTCCTCTTAGATTTCCTTTATAAACATCAGTGTTTTAAAGTTGATTTTTATTAAAAATATTCTTAAACTTTCGTCTGCTTTATTTTGACACAAAGAAACAGTTTTTCAAATATTCTAAAAATGCAGGTACAGAAAACCACATGATCGAATATACGCAAAACCAAACCTCCTATTCATAAGGATCCGGATGGAAGAAATACCCATAATGGGTGTTTTTTTAAAGAGCGACGCAAGTTTAATTCTAAATAAGACAAGGAAATATATTTTTAAAAGCAATGAAATGGACTTTATTTGAAAGAAAATTTTATGAAACTCAATTTTAAATATGATTTCTGCCATGTGGCAGACGCGCCGTCATTGCTGGCGCGTCTGCAGCACCGATTTTCAACAACTTTTCGCAGCAGTTGCGGCCTTATATCGCTGATAACTCTTCGATTTCCAAGTGTTCAATTGTTTGTGGTTTTTCGACGCAGACAAGTAATTTCATACAACACTAAAGCAAATAGTCCAACGTGGTTAAATCACACGATCTTGTTGGACAATTAATTAAGCCATTAAGCATTAAACACAATAACGGCAGCAGGCTACACGAACACCGACTACAGAAGGCGTTGGCTACAATCGTTGCCTGGTAGTCAGTTACTTAATTATTTTTAAGACGACCCCAACAAATCAATAACCAGGAGTTGTTGTTTGTAGTAGAATTCAACGGCAGTGTAGCCGCTTTCATATATTTAATACTTTTAAATAGTGTTATTGCAATAAAATATATTTAAAGTCCACAATATATGCCAAGAAGTCATTTCATTAGCTTCGAAATATGATCTTTTGTTTCTTTTTATAAAATAAAACAATATATTTTTAAATTTACAATAATTGAATTTATTTCTATTATACTGGCAACATTGCATCTACTCATTGTCGCTCACTAAAATAGAAGTTAGTTTGATTTTGGCTACACCTACAGCCGTGGTCGGTAGTCGTGTGGCTGTGGCGTCGCTAAAATAGTCATTCCCATTTCAATGCGTGTTTTCTAATTTAGACAGGTTGTAGCTTGTAGCCTGCTGTCGTTATTGTGTTTAATGTTTAATTGGCCTATAACCACAAAAACAGCATGGACAACAACCAGTAGCCGTGTTGCCTGTAGTAATAAAAATAATCATTTTATGTACGCACATGGATTCTGTTTTTGACAAGTTGCTGCCTGCTGTCGTTATTGTGTTTAAAGCCTAAAGTAAAGTTATATTTTAATCCAAAGTTTCTTGGAGTGAATCAGTTGTAGCGCTTGCTGTGTGGCATGTGAGTCCGTCGTTTTGCAACCACATATCAGCTAGATTAATGTCATGTAATTGAGGTATGAGAAGATTTCGAATCGTGTTCTTATACCGTTCACGACTGACTGTAACAACCTGGACATCATCGTTTATGAAGACAATGACCTCGACTGCCTTTAAAGCCCACCAGACAATAACTTTATGTGAATGTCATGGTGTTTCGACAAAAGCTTGTGAACTTTCCTCACTCCAAATGCGAAAATTCTGCTTATTTGCAGACCCGTTCTACCAGATTTAGGCTTCATCGGATAATGAAATTTTGAATGGATGAGTTTGATAAAGAGAATGATTATTTTGAATAAAAATTTCAACTATTTGCACGCGTTGCTCTGGTGTAAAATGATTCATAATTAATTGAAATTATCAGCTGTTAAAAGAGTGCTCAAATAAAGCATTGATGCCAATTAAAATTCATACATTCTAAAAAACACGCTGCAAAACTAAATCGGAATCTTAGAATTCGTTCTTAGTTAATATATTTTTGGGAAACGTTATTGAACTCTTTTGTTTTTAATATTTAACGTGCTGATTCCTTTTTCTCAAATTGTTTTCAAAATTCAAATCTATTGTGGAGAACTTTTGTCTAGTTCCTGCACCCATTTTACTGGGGCTAATGCAGATCATCAGGAAACCTTCTCCCAAGATTTTTTACAATAACTAAAGATATTTTGTTAAGCTTCCAATTAAATGCATAACAAGCTTAAATAAATATCAAAGTGATCACATGAATTCAACGATCATTTTTTTATTTACTTTCTTATCTTCTGAAAACAATTTTGAAAAAAAAAGAAGCGACAGAACGTTTTCGAGTTACTCCTCAAGCCAAACAATCAAACTTGACCGTGAATAATAATTTTCAAGTTGGATATAATAAAAGTTTTTATGTTTCAATAATATATTTTTATAATATTATAAAACTATAAATTGATTTTTACTCCTCAAATTTGAAATTTTTTGTAACTCAACAGTTGGAGTAACTCTATTTTTAGCATAGAAAAAATAACTTCTGCCTTTTGAGTATAACGTGGATTCATAAATGTTTATTAAACGCATCACAATATTGACTTTCTAACACATTCAGCTTCAATTCAGCTGCCAGAGAATCAATTATTATTCTTACCAAAACTGATTTGAATACAAGCGGGAATTCCCGTCATTACTTTTTCCAGAGACAATTGGATGACGGGAATTCCTCCAATTCAGCTGAATGTGTTAATAAATTTTTAAGTCCCTTAAGTGCAAATTTGTATTGAAAAAATTAAGCTTAAGTTGATTAAGAATTAAGGAAATCTTGTCATGCCAAAATAAATATAAGAAAACAATATCTTTCAAACGCCAACGTTAACGTAACGTAACGCAAGCGTATAGCTTGAATAATGTGAAAAACATAAAAGCTGAACCGTGTTAACAGTACGAGTATAAATAACAATAACGAAAATACCGGTTGAACTTGCCAGTTTATCAATGTGAGCAGAGGAAAAAATAAATAAATAAAATAAAAATAACAATCACCACAATAACTACTTCCATGAAGCACAATGTTGTGTAAAAAATGCGTTTAACTGAAAATAAATCTATAAGTGCCAAAAAGAATAATAAAAAAAAATTTCAAACTATTTACCTCCGCCATGCGAAACGCACGTATTCGCACAAATAATAATAACACGCACAATACACACATTTGCTACTACCCTGCAGTTCGTGAATTGTTACATTATTTATAAGCATTTGAATTTTTGCTGGCGACCACAGAGAGCCGGGATGTTTTGTGTTCCATTATAATATTAAAATTTTGTTTTCATTTTTTATACCGGGTGTCTGCTAACAGATTTATTTATTCAAACTTAAATAAAGAACGTAATAATTAACCCAAGGTCTTATTAAAAGCTTTGAACGATAGAATGGAAACGCGGATTTTATTTGTTAAAGAGAATGTTATCCACATGTGTGCCGCCGAGTCTTGTGTTCTGCGCCACACGCAGTATTAAAATTGATTTAATTGAGCTGATTTCTCGACGAATATTTTCCTTTAAAGCTACTATAGATTAGGAATTGTCATTATAAACCCTCTCACAAAAAAAAAAAAAAACATTAGAATTAGATCGGGCGACCTTGCTGGCCATGCGATGTCGCCAAAGTGACTGATCAAATTTTGGGGGAAATATTCCCTAAACAAATTCATGGAAACTCTGGTTATGTGCGCAGTCGCTTCACCCTGTTGAAACCACGTGTGTAAAGAGTACGATGTATGAGCTCACAGGGTTGGCAAAAATAATTCTGTAATCATGCGTCGATAACTTTCACAGTTGCCATTCGTCGCTTGGCCTCGAGAATTTTCGAAAAGAGAAACGATTTAATTACCTCATGCTGCATGAGGCACACCAAACAGTTACCCTGGCTTGTGATGCTTCAATAGAGGGTTGTGTGCTCTTGCAGACCAGTAACGGCACTTTTGCTTATTGACGTGACCGTTTAATTGAAAATTAGCCTCATCGCACCCAAATATGGGCCTTACAGTGCGAAAACGCTCCAACATTGTTTCACAAAAAAAACTTTTGCGTAAATTGAACGCACTCTCTTTCAGTTCTTCAACGATTTATATTTTAAAGGGATGGGATTTCATATCACTTTTTAAAATTTCATGATTAATCCCCCAGTCCCAGTGAGACTACTTTTTTGCATACTAAAAGTCGCAGATTGCTATATTAATATTTATATAGGCTAATTGTTCTAACTCAGTTAAAATCTCAGAAAGACATGATGATAAATATTCCTAGGCACAAAGGAAAGTCAACATCAATTTTACTCAACTTGCACAGCAGAGCGGAACAGCTGTTTTCGAAAGTCGCAACTCTTTCATCATCAGTGCTCATGTGTATTGTGTTTGTCACCACTTTTTAGGTGGCTGGTCGCAGATTTTCACTTAAACTGTTTTTAATCTGTTGCATATATTCGGGAGTCCTTGAAGATCGACTGGGTCCTGGCCGTGTGACATTCATAGCCGAAGCAGTTGCTCGGAATATCTGCACCCAGCAAAGAATTAAATTTACACTTGCCGACATCGTGACTGACAAATCCGCGTAATCGATAATTCTAACGGCACCTCTCCCCTCTGCACAGTTTATGGTATTTAATAGTATAAATACGCCGCCAGACACCCCGCATAATGATATGATTGAAACATATTAAATGATATAGTAGAACAGGCATAAACATAGTTTAGTATAATTATTGCCACGTCTTATTTGTTTTAATATTTTATTGAAATCTAGCAAAAAAAATTCAAATTTATTATAGTTGAGTGTCTTAATATTAAATCGCAGCTAAAACTATGTCTGCTGGGACATCCACAATTCACACTTTAGTTTAGTTTCAAACAATACGCTTCGTCATGTTAAGTAGTCTGATACTAAATTATAGTGAATTAACTGCTTAATGAAGGTAAGAATAATTGATTCTTGTATCCAATTTCCTCAAAAAACATAGATGAACTAGATGGCATTCCTACCGACTAGTATCACCTTGAAGATATGGCATAACGTCCTCGAAATCACTACTTATCCGTTCTGCTAGTTCGATGATAATATTAAATATTCTTATTATTCCACCTTTAAGAAAAAATTCAATCTAAAATAAATGCTTAAAGATAAAAAATGTTAATAAATACATAAAGAAGTAGAAATGCTATAATCAACAGTGCTGAATTTTCTATACCCTACCCGACATACACCTGTTACTTTTGTCCAACCCTGGAAACGTCTTTTAGATTCTGTTTGCATTTTAATTCTTCTTGAAGTATAAAAAACTGTTAATAAAATAAATTGTTATAGATTATTAATATTCTATACCGAATATATCTATAATTTTTCCAGCTCTGCAATCGTATTTTGGAATTGCTTTCTAATTTATAAAATATATTCAAGTACAAAAAAACGTTATTTTATTTAGTTACTGTATAAAAAAAAATATTTTGCAGCTCTAGAGCTGGATAGTTCTTTGTAATATTAATACTACAAAATTATTACTACCCGCACTATGGGTAGTATTTTCCATTTTCCCACCATGACCACTAATTTCTCCCGGAAAACGTGTATTTTCAAATGAATTTTTGTTTAATATTTTCAGCACATTCCGAATCAGCTCCAATCCCTGGATTTTTGTTGCTAAACAAGTTAAATAAAATTTTATTTCATTTCCTAATTGGCTAACAGATTTCTGCACAATATTTTTGCTACAATTTTCGGTTTGTGTCCTCGCTATTTAAGAATTAAATATTTCACACACATCAAACATGTTTAACTCACAAAGAAAATATATTTCCTTTTAGTTTGATATTATTATGTGCAAAAAAATGTTAATTGTCCAAGCCTGGAATTTGATATTATATATGCTATTTGAATTTCATAACTAATTTCAATTTCTTTGAATATATAAAATATGTTTTACTAAAAATAGTTATTTTGATATAAAAAGAAAATTTGTTTATCATCTGTGAAACTGTCGTTTTGGGGTTTTCTTATTTCTAGTTCCCATAAACTTAAGTCAAGAGCATTATATATAATGAAAAACTATTATATAATAAGTTGTCCAACTTTGGAATCGAATTTGCGATTTTGTTTCATTTTTAATACAATTTAATTTTTTCTTATAAAACAGTATTTGTTAGAAAAATTGTGGCTTATCGAGTTACTTTATACACCAAAATGTGTTTAAGTTATCCAGCCCTGAAGAAGTATTTTGGATTTTGCTGACACCATTATATTCACGATTATTTCCAATTCATCTATCAATGAATGAAGTCTATAGCTGTGCTGTAGGCTTCGGACAACCGATTTCTCTTACAGAATTGCAGGGTATTTGCATTCTATAAAAAAAAAATGCTTCCACACAAATCTCCAGCATAGAGTTGTTTATAAAACTTCAAGTGCACAAATAACTTATTTATGATTGAGTAGCAACGAAAAACCGCCTCAACTACATACAAACCTAATTGCCAGTACGTTCATAGAATTGCTTAAATGTAGTTGAATATAAAAAAGTTTCTACAGTTCACATGCGAGTCAACAGCTTGTGAAAAAATTCTCTGACAATGAAATTATGAAAAGCATTAAATTTTTTAAATTCTTTAATCACAAAAATATATCATTTTGCTATAAAAATTCTATAAAATGTCAAAACTTACTTGACACACTGTTGTATATAGCCAATATATTGCATATTGCCGTTTAGATCATACAGTTTAATGACTCTTGTTTTTGTCTCTGGCTGAAAAATGTGCGAAAAAATCGTATAAATCCATTAAACATAAAATGTTTTTAAAATTTTTTCCCGGGTTGTTATTCAATAAAACTCTAAAAATGCAAGTGAATTAAAATGCGTTTTATAACAGGTGAATAAAAGTACTGGTAGCGTGGCGACTGGTGGTTATACAAACGATGGAATGCCTGCATTTGTAACGATACAAAAAAAAAAAAGAGAAAAAGAAAAAAAGAGAACCTGCAAGTTTACATAAATTTAAAATGCCGGTTGACCACCACCACCACCACCAGCAGTTATAAAAATGTACGAATATGTTGGCACGTCCGTCTCCATGGCTGTTTGCCGCTCTTGATTATACAACATAAATATGGATAATAGCGATGGAAACAACACCAACAACAACAACGGCAATAAATAAAATATGAGTACAATATTTGTAACCTTGTCTTTGGCTGAAGGCCGTTCGTTCGTTGTCACTGTGCAAACGAGTGCGTAGAAATAGATACGAGCATAACCATAATGAAGAATTATGCGAGCGTATAAAAAAAAGAGATATTTTTATAAAAGCCTACACGGGGCCGACGAATATACTGGCTGCTTTTAGCTGCAAGTGAATGCGGCTGGTATCTGTCATCAAATATTTAAAAAAGAGCCAAGCGTAATTTATTATGTGATTTTTTCGACACGGAAAAGTTTACAGTAAAAAGTGTAGATACGCACACAAACACAAATATTTTAATTGATTTATGGTATTGAAGGAAATTTCCTGGGTTGTTGTAGTTTCTTTTTTTTATGATAAAGTAAATATATCCGGATATTTTTTACTACCGGCAGATAGAACATTTTAATACTGCAAAGCAAATAAGGCAGGTCATGAGTTTAGCGTTGTAGTTGCATACACGGGCAGCGTTGCCGTATAAGTTGTAAAAAATATTAGGCCCTGGTGGCATCATCGGTTCTTATATATTTTGAAATAAGCACGCAGTTGCCGTTACGTTATATGATGATCACTATGAAGTATAAGACGCAGGGATTGCAAGTAATAATAGCGATTCGGTATCATTTTTATTGCTATTTTTATCGCAACGGTAGCAAATCTATTGGATTTTAAACATTTTCAGGGAAAACTAACACTTCATTGTACTTTTGATCTTGGAATTAAACAGAGTTTAAAATAAATCATACATACAACTACAGTTATAGTCGGAAAAAAGCCAACCGATTGTAGAATAAAAACGTAAGAAAATAAAAAAGGAAAAGTGATCAGGGAGTTCTTGTTATGACTTTGATATTTGTTTTAGACTTCTCACTTATTACAGTGGAAGTTTGAAATAATTTCTGTAGTTATTTTAAGAAATGTTGGGTAAAGGTTCGCTGATGATCTGAATTAGCCCCAGTGAAGTGCTTTTGAATTTTTTTAGTAAGATTTTGGGAAAAAGGAATCAGCACAAAATTTAAATAAAAAAGTTTCAATAATATTGTAATTTTCGTTATACTGCTTGTAAATAGTTGATTGCACCTGATGTGCTTTAATAAAAAGATCATTTTCTGTGCGAAAGAAAATATTATTCAGTGGGTTATTTTATCCTTCTTAACTATAGTTCCGTATCATACGACGTTTTATGACTTTTTGAAGGAATAACAGTCATATTAAAAAATTTATCCATTCAGCGATCTGTGTTTTAAAATTGTATTTACAAGTGGCGGGTGTGTTTTTTAGAGTGTCACAACTTTGAGTTGGCGCCACTACTTTATTTGAGCACCCATTTAACAGCTGATAGTTGCTTTTTATTTAGTTTGTTTCGATATGTCATTGTGAATCAACTTACACCAGAGCCACGCGTGCAAATTGTTGAAATTTTCTAACAAAATAATAGTTCTATTCGTCAAACTCATCCATTCAAAATTTTATTTTGGGATCAAGTTCATTTCTGGTTGAATGGATACGTAAGTAAGCAGAATTTGAGCATTTGACGTGAGGAGAAGCCACAAGCTTTTATCAAAATACCACAAAAAATTACTGTTTCGTGCGCTTTATGGACTGGCGGAATCATTGCCCCATAGTCTTTAAAAACGATGATGGCCAGAATGTTACTGTCCATGGTGAAGGGTATGGGAACATGATTCGAAGTTTTTTCGCACTTCAATTATATGGAATTGATCTGGCTGATATTAGGTTGCAACAGGAGAGAGCCACATGTCACTTAGCGGGCGCTACAATTGATTTACAAAAATAAACTTTTGAAACAATAATAATTTTCAGTAATGGCGCCATTAATTGGCTACCAAGTTCGTGTGATTTAACCCCTTTGGATTATCTTCTTTGTTGTTATGTTGAGTCACTTGTGTAAATGGATAAACCACAAACAATTGAACACCTTGAAATCAGCATTCGAAGAGGTACCAGCGGAATGCGGCCGCAGGTTCTGCGAAAAGTGATTAAAAATTGGTGTTACACAGTGCGCCTTCTACGCGCCAGTCGTGGCGGCCACATGCCATAAATCATATTTACCCCCCTAATTCACAAAGGATTGTGAAAGTTAATGAATGCTTTAAGAGATCTTTAACTATACAAAATCCATACTTTAAAGCCACTTTAATTTTAATAATCGTTTATGAATAACAGCGTAAAACATTAATTTCATAAAATTTTCTATCAAATCAATCCCGTTTTATAAATCTTAAAAATATATTTCGAAACATTTTATTTTTATACTCTCCTAAGCGTATATATCTATGTTTTAAAACTAATACTATTTTGCTACAATTGATGGGATGTAGCCATCCATACCAACATGGAATAACCAGACTGCCAAATATATTTCCTTGTCTTATTACGATTGAAACTTGTGTCACTGGTGTCCAAATTAAGGGGTTTTAGCTAGTTCCTCTGCCCATTTCACTGGGGCTAATGCAGATCATCAGGGAACCTTTACCCTCATTTCTTAGAATAATCACACACAAGATATTTATTTCAAACTTCCACTTTAGTAAGGGAGAAGCCTAAAACAACTATTGAAGTCATGACAACAATTCACGGATCACTTTTCCTTACCTTCTTACATTAAAGCAATTGCTAGTTGTTGTTGTTATTTATTTCTTTTACAACTAAAATTAGAGTGGGAAAGAAGCCAACCAATTGTAGAATGTAGTTTTAAATGCCAATTATCAAAATATGTGGAAATTTAAAGATATTAAATTTATTATATTGTATTTTTTATCATGTTGCTCTTCAAGAGGCTTCGCTCATGTATGACAAATTTCAGGCCACAATTTTCATGGTACCTGGTCTTTTGTGCAAAATTTATGCTAAATTGTATTTAATAAGAATAAATACAGATTAACTTGTATATCAAAATTGACTTTTCACGGTACCTTGAATCCCCTGAAGGTCGTTTAGAACCCAAAGAGTCTGCAATATTGAAAGAAGCCTTGACAACGTTGTTCATAAATGAAAAAAAAAAAGAAAAAAATGTGCTGCCTCTATTGAACTTCAAATAAAAATTTTTTTACCGATTCATTTTGATGCAATCAAAATCGATTAAATTTACAACAGCTTTTCAATTTGAATTGCTTCAATGCACACATTCAATGCTTTTCTGATCTCATAAACACTTATTTTCAATATATCGCTTATATATATATAATTTTTTATTGCGTTGCATAACCTCAATTTCCATAAAAAAATAATCATAATAATCAAGAAATATATCAGTATTATTCCAAAGTATCTTATTATTCATCAATTAAATTGTGAATAAAGATAAAAACTGTTTTTTTCTGCCTTTTAAAAACACGATTTTGTTACAACTCCGCTTGTACCGGAAACACAATTCAACAAAACTTACGCATGCACTGGCTCACACAAACACACACACACACAAACATTATGTAATTGCAAGAAAACGCAATGCCACAAAATAAACATGAAAAAAATATGTATATATTCATTGTCAATGTTGCAACCTTACACTCGATCAAATCAAAAGCTAAATTTTGAAAACTCAAAACAAAAAAAAAATTATATTTTACTCCAACAAATAAGTCTAAACGAGGAAAAAAGAAATCAAACAATCGTGCACTTGTTGCAGCGTTAACACTTCAGAAATCAAAGCCATAATTATACAGAATTGATTTAAATTCAATAGCTTGTCAGTCATACTGTAATCACAAACACATGCACATATACACTGATTCTCTGAATGAAAACACTTCAGTTGCGATCTCAAACTATTCGATATCAATTAGAAAAAGCCTACATCCAGCAGCTATTTCAGTTTGAACAAGCGTGTTGAAATAAATGCAATCGTTTTCTCTTCCCTCGTTACAAAATGTCTCAATGAAATACTCGTCAATTTAATGTATAACAAGCGTTTGTTGTTTAAACAGCTTTGAAAACACATAAATATAATGATTCATTCACGCTATTTAGTTGCATGCATGTGTGCGTGTGTTTGTGCGGGCAGCCAACTGAATCAAAAATTTATAACTTTAAACGAAGCGAAGTTCCAACTGAAAAGGAAAAAAAGACTTTAACTCTGGTACTGATTTTATTTTTCGTGGAAACACATATTTTAAATAAAGAAATCGGAATTGGTTTTTAAGGGTAAAACTAAAGGCGATCTCTTTTCGGGAAAACGTGCAACATTTTTTCATTTCTTTTCTTAAAGGCAGCAGTTTAGAGGAGTTTTAAAGAGAAAACAATTTTTTGTAAAGAATGTTGGACTAATTTATAATAAATTCTTTATTTTCAAATGACAAAAAGTTGCGTTTTTCTATTAAAAAGTGTAAGAAATGTAACATTTTTTTAGAAAAGAAAACACGATAGGATTTTAATTTAGAAACTATATCGTTTAAGGGGTATTCTAAAAGCAGTTTCGTATATTAATCGATTAAATTATTAAAAATATTAGAAAATTTACACTACAAAAACTAAAAGTCGAATAATGAAACTAGAATAACTGCATTTTAATAAATATATTCGAATAACTATTATCTTTCATTAGAATACAATTATTCGAATAAGTATTATGTTTTAGTTGAGTGCAATTATTCGAATACAAAATTTTTGCTAAATTTTCAGAGATCTGAATAAATTGAGCTGTTAGTGATTGAAGATTTCTTGCGGAAATGTAGAAAATTTTAATCGGTTAAGTAGAATCGAATATATATAATCGACTACAGTTCCCAGAATAAAATTTTGCACAGAATATTAGTCGAATACATATTTGCCTGAGAAATAACAACAATAATTTATATAAAAAATAAGATACAAAATAATTTTCATAAAAACACAAATTTTTGAATAAATAAATCGTGATTTTTAAGGGCAAAATTAAGAATTTGGCTTGAAAACTGGATTATAAACAGGGTTACTATGGAAGCTATTTCGTATTTTATTCGATTAATTGTATTCAAAAATTTACAGCAGAGTAAATAAAGTCGAATAATTACAGTAGAATAACTATAGTTTAATAACTTTATTCGAATAACTTTTATTCTCTCTTCGAATATTTTAATCTTAATTATTATTGTGTTCTATTCGAATAAAGTTATTCGAATACAATATTTTCGCTAAATTTTCAGAGATCTGAATAAATTGAGCTGTTAGTGATTAAAGATTTCTTGCGGAAATGTAGAAAATTTTAATCGGTTAAGTAGAATTGAATATGTATAATCGATTACTGTTCCCAGAAAAATTTTGGACAGATTAATAGTCGAATACATATTTATTTGAGTTATAACAACAATAATTTATTGAAAAACATTTTTTGAATAAGTAAATCGTGATTTTTAAATTAAGATTTTGGCTTGAAAGATATTTCATTGTGAAATCAATTTCGTATTTTATTCGAATAAATATATTCCAAAGTTTGCAGCACAGTTACTTAAGTCGAAAAATTACACTAGATTTACTAGAGTTTAATAATCAAATACGAATAATATATATGTTCTATTCGATTATAATTATTCGAATAAAAATATTTTCGCTAAATTTTATCAGATACGAATAAATAGAACTTTTCATGATTTAGTTGTCTTGCAGAACTGAGGAAAATTTTAATCGATTAAACAACAATTAAAGGGAATAGAATCACAGGTTTTAAATTATAAAATCGTAGATTAAACCGGTAAAATGAAAACCTCCTCTGAAAACTCTATCTTTTACAGGAGTATTTCGGAAGCTGCATCGTATTTTATTTGAATAACTGTATTCCAAAATTTACTCTAGAATAACTAAAGTCGAATAATTATACCAGAATAACGATAGTTAAATAACTATATTCGAATAATATTTGTGACTATTCGAGTGCAATTATTCGAATAAAATGTTTTCGCTAAATATTTAGAGATACGAATAAATTGAAATATTTGTTATTAAGTTTTTTTTTGTTGAACTGTGCAAAACTTTATTCGGTTAAGCAACAATTCATAACGAAGTATTGTGGAAGCTGTTTCGCATTTTATTCGAATAAATACATTCGAAAACTTACAAAAGAATAACTAAATTCGAACAATTAAACTAGAATAGCTTTGGTTTAATAACCTCATTCGAGTAATATTTATATTCTATTCGAATATAATTATCCCAATAAAATATAACCGCTTGTTTTTTATTATAAAATCGTAAATTAAATCGGTAAAATGAAAACCTCTTCTAAAAACTCCATCTTTTACAGGAGTATTGTGGCAGCTGTTTGGTATTTTATTCGAATAACTTTATACGAAAATTTACATCAGAGCAACTAAAGTGGAATAACTATAGTTCAATATGTATGTTCGAATAACTAAAATGTTCTATTCGAATATAGTGATTCGAATAACTATTATGTTTTATTCGAGTACAACTATTCGAATAAAACTGTATTCGAAAATTTTCTCTATAGTAACTAAAGTTGAATAATTATACTAGAACAACTAGAGTTTAATAATCCTATTCGAATAATATTTGTGCTCTATTCGAGTACAGTTATTCGAACAACATATTTTCGCTAAATATTTAGAGATAAATTGCAGTATTTATGATTTAGTTGTCTTGCGGAATTGAGGAAAATTTTAATCGGTTAAGCAACAGTTAAAGGAAATAGAAACACAAATTTTCAATAATGAAATCGTGTTTTTTAATAGTAAAATTAAGATTTCAAAACTATATTGTTTATAGGGTTACTTAAAAAACTGTTTCGTATATTACTCGAATAACTGTATTCGAAAATTTCCTCGAGAGCAACTAAAGTCGAATAACTATAGTTCAATATGTTTGTTCGAATAACTAAAATGTTCTATTCGAATATAGTGATTCGAATAACTATCATATTTGATTCGAGTATAATTATTCGAATAAAGCATTTTCGCTTAATTGTTTGACATACAAATAAATTGAGTTCTTTATGGTTTAGTTTTTTTGGGAAACCCTAGAATGCTTTGTTCGGTTAAATATAATCGAAAATATATATTCGAATATAGTGACTAGAATGAAATATTAGACCGTATATTATTCGAATACGTATTTGCCAGATATATAACATAAATAACTTATATAAAATTTCAGTTAAAAGATTGTTCATATAGGGTTTCTTGAACCAAATGTAGGGGAGTAAAACGATTCGGATAAAATTATTCGTCCATTATCATTCAGTCAGAATAGATTTTTGACTCAAAATAATTAACATGTAAATATTTGGAATGAAGTGAATTATTTCTGGCTTGCAGCGGCTGGCAATAGAGTTAAATCATTTTGGGATTTAATATGGAATTAATAAAACAGTTATAGTTCGTTGAAATCTTAATTAAAAATTCTTTGAAAACAAACATAAATTCAAGAACGTGTACAAACATTTAATTAGAGTTTTAAATAAGAGTCCAGCAAAATTTTATTTGACAACAACGTCTGTTTAGTTTTTCAATACTTTTTGAAATATTTTTAATATCATTTTTGTTAAATATTTTAGCCAACTCCTTGTAATAAAGCTTTAATTAATTAACAATTATATAGTCTTAGCAACCAATTCCTGGTTAACTTTTTAGTAATTCTCTGAAAGATTTGGTTTAAATATTAAGGTATTGGCCTTGTTCACACAAAAATAATAAAATAATAATATGTTGAGTTGCATACCTGCACATGTAACATACGCATGTCCGATTAATCAGCGGCTAATCAACATAAACACACTGTGGCAGTTATTAGACTAAAGATTGAAACTGAAATTAATACTCTAACTCTAATGCAAGTCATTCAAAACGAGCGAGTAGGCAGGCAAGTAGACGGTCAGGCCAACCATGCGTCTGTCTCACCGATAGATGCTAAACACCACTGAAACTAACGTCAAGACAGACGCTCATTCATTCAAGCCTTGAGTCAGCCAAGCAAATAGTTACCAAAAGGTAAAAAGCTATGGAAAGCAAACGCAATTGACTGTGACAGTGGCAGTAAAAGGCGTAACTATACCGGCCCCCATTTATCACAGTACGAGCTCTCCAAAAACTTCCACAATCACTGCCAACAACAAACAACAACTTGCGTACATGCAAACTGCTGCTTTCTCAAATTGAATCATGTCTTTTTGTTGTGCACAAACACACAGAGTTAACTTGGCTGGTCGGTTGCGTTTGGTTAGTGTTCGCTTGACGTTGATATGTTGTTGTAGCATTCGCACTTGAAAAATGTTTGACGATTGATTTTCCCATTTAACAAGTTTATAAAAGTTGGCGCATAATGCGAATATATAATTTGCATTTTTTTACAAAAATAAATTGAATGTTGCTGGTGGTGCGCCCCCCGTATGGTTTGGGAAAACATTTATTTTTCCCAAGACTTCCGCATGTTTTTTGTTTTCTTATTTAGATGTTGTTTGAAAAAAGAGGTAAATAAATGAAAAATGTTTTCCAACTCGATTTATTTTGGTTAATGCAACTTTATGTTTGAGGATTATAAAACTGCTAAAGCACAACAAGATCATGTTGCAAGTTTATAATTGTTTCAAAATTTTGGTTATCTGCCATTTAATTGTTTTGGTTTGCATGTGAGATTATTTTTATGAAAGTGTTTTGAAAGTTTCGAAAGGAAGTTACAGAGTTTTCTTACATCCTTTTATGTAACGATAATAATTGGAGTGGCCATTTATGTTGGAAATTAATAAGAAAACAATTTAATGCCTTTATAAAAGCCTGGATGTTGTCTTTAACCAAAAATTTTGTTTTTGCAAATTGGAAATGTTCGATTAATTTGTAAATTGATTTTATTGATTAATAATAAAAAAGCAGTGCGCAAACTGTACATTTAAAAAAAAAAAAGGAAGCATTTTTATTAAGACAGAAAATAAATTAAACTTTAGTAGAAGTATTTGGAAAATATTTAGAAATTTTACTTATAAATTAACTTTATAATTCTGCCTTTAAATTATTGCAAATAAATATCAGTTTTGTAGTCGCAATTTGAATTGAAAAAATTTATTATTAAAATTTTATATGGATCTTTTTTAAATTGATTTCAGTCCTAAATAAAATACTTCAAGTAATTTTGTAAGTAAATTTGTATGCAGTAAAACAAGGATAATTTATAACACGTTTCGAAATAAATAGTTGTCCCCTTGAGAACCCTTAAGAATTAGAAAAAATCGGGAAAAGTCGTTTTGAAATTATCAAGTTCTTAGCAGACCCCCACGTCTTGAGGTTTTTCTCTCACTAATTTTGAGAACCCGAATTTTCCGTGGTTAACTACGTTACCACTTCTTATCTGACGACGTGTACATCGTGTACAGTCAGTCACAGAAACAGATAAATATACGGACAACATCGCCAGCATATGGTCTGAGTCACCCATCGGCATCTGTGCCCTGATATTTTGCAAATTATTTGCAAAGTATTTTCAACACAAAAAGAAATATTTCTAGAAATTTTTCAGCTCACTGACCATCTGGGCCCTGTGATTTAACTCCTCTGGATTAATTTGTCTGTGTGTGGATGTATGTATAAGTATGTGTGTGCGTGTCTGTGTGTATGTGCATGTGTAAACCGGTTATAACTTTTAAACGGCTTGACTGAATTAAACCAAATTGAAAGTGTTCCGCAAAGCATCTCTGAACTACGATTTCCTATGAATCTGAACCGATTCGAACTGGTAATTTAACGATATATGATTTTTAACTTTTGAGCTGCTTCACCAAACGATTTCACAAATCAATTAGCTTTCATTATTTAAAAACCACGTCTGGATCACCCCAGGCCGGCTCAAATCGTTTAATCGGCTCACGAGATATCATGAATGAAAGAACTCGAAAAAATTTATTTAATTTGAAAAACTCCGAATTTAAATATCTGATCAATTAGCCTTACCGATTATTTTAGATAAATTAAAAAAAGGGATTTCTGAAATTAAAGTCGTGTGAATTTAAACGGGTAAATTTCCAGACATCTCCAAAAATCTTAAAAGCATATTTCAAAGTGTTTTTTTTAGTAACTTTTGAACTGTTTCGGTGATCGATTCCAAATTAATTAACTTTTAATATTTAAAAACCAGGTATAGATCACCACAAACCGGGTCAAAAGCGGTTAATCTGTTCGGAGATATCGTGAATGAAAATATTCTAAGAAAATTATTTAAGTTGAAAAGTTCCGAGTTTAAATATCTGATCAGTTAATGTTCTCGTTCCTTTTAGATTAATTATAAAAACCGTTCCTAAAGTTAAATTGCTGTGAATTTAAACGGGTAAATTTCTAGACATCTCAAAATATCTTGGAAGGGAAGCATTACCGGCGAATTTCAACAGATTCGAAATGATATCACAGAAAAACTTAGAAAGACCACATTTTTAATAGTGTTTTTTTTTAGAATATCTTTTCGAAAGCACAACCGATTTATTCCACAAACTTATTAAAACTATACCGGGTTAAAATTAATTAGTACATTCGTGAGTAGTCGTTATGAAACAAAACTCGAAAAAAGTGACATAAAAAAGATCGAAAATTGTTTATCTGATCAAAAAGTTACTTTATAGATACAGGACTCGAGAACTGCATCGATTATCGCTTATCATGTAGCAGTCGTTTAATAGACTCGGAGGTTAAAGCAGTTTGCAAAAAAAAAACCGGGGTTTTAGCTTCCAATAGAAAAGCAAATTCGGCCAATTATAATTTATAACAAACAACATTTGGTTTTTGCTTGCCAACGCGGCCTCAAGCAATAACATTAACTGTTTGATATAGTTCTAAAATGTTTGTTGGGTTATAGTTTTCTTATAAAGTTAATGTAATTATATTCGACCATGTAATTTTGTCTGCACTAACAATACAATGACTGAATGTTATCAGCACTAAATATGTGCCATAACAACAGCCTCAATTACTTTTGCTAAGCAGAGAATAGGAAATGGTTTCAAGTAGCCACGTTAGTACGAGTGTACGTTCTAGTTGCCATAGTGTTCTTGTACACTTTTACCATTGACTTGTTGCTTAGTTAACTCAAAGATGTCGTTGAGATTATATTTACTCCTTATAAATCAATACGGTGCAGTATTCTATTTATTATTTCCTTTTAAAAGCAAACAAAAGTAGACGGAATATATTTTTGAACAAAAAATTATACAGCAGAAGGACCTTCGAAGTATTAATTATTTATATTAGAAATTAAGATAAGATTTGCATTAAATTATATTAATTGCTGTTAAATTTTATTAAAATTATAATAAAAACAAAAAAACTGAGAGTTTTCATTTAAATTCTCAAATGGTTTATAAAAGTCTTTTGATAAGAGGAGCGGTTTGAAACTCTTCAAAGCTTTGGTTGAAGCCTACTCAGGATTTGGCAAGAACACCAATGAACTGCATATAGACATTGCTTAACCACCTAACAAATAAATTTCGTATAAGAAATACTGTCGGAATACATATTTTTGCAAACTGTTAAACGATTTCATGGTATTTACTTCCTCAATCAAGTTCCCATTCGTTCAGTACTAGTTTTGATTTAATTTTTGCAATAAAAGTCTTCTGACTCTTCAAGACTTGCTGACCAGAGCCTCGTATAAGTCCCATACAAAATTAATCCTGAGTAGTTACATCGCAGGGACCAAATGGTCAGTGAGCTGAAAAACTTCTAGAAGTATTTCTATTTGTGTTGAAAATACTTTGCAAATAAATTTGCAAAATATCAGGGCACAGATGCCAACGGATGACTCAGACCATATGCTGGCGATGCTGTTGATCCGTATATTTATCTGTTTCTGTGACTGATTTTACACGACGTACACGATGTACACGACGTACACGACGTACACGACGTACACGACGTACACGACGTCTTCACATAAGAAGTGGTAACGAAGTTAACCACGGAAAATTCGTCAATTGTCTGAAGTGTAAGAGTTAACTAATGCGAGTGAGATGCAAAACTCTCAAAAGAGAGTAAACGGTCAGTGATCTGGCTGCTCTTAAAAAATAATTGCATAGGACGCTTGATGTTGACTGACTCAAAGCTGCTTTGCGTTTGATTCTGGAAATACATTTTTCACTTAATTGATGGTGCGATCAGTCCGTGAAACTCGCCATATTGTTGGAAAACAATCTCCGTTTATAATATAATTAAAATTTAAACAAATTGAAAGAATAATTTGCTAATGGCATATTTAAACTGAGTCTTAAAGGCAATTGAATATAAAAATTCCGGAAGTTTAGCTGATTAATTTTTGTTAAAAGTCGCCATTTATTCCATCTGCAGCTCGTTGATAATTAGAAAGTAGTCAACACAGACATTACGAAGCCGTTAATCTCTGTTTCGATTCTGTACTCTGGCATGAATTTGGTGTCGAGTTTTTCTGTGGGCAAATTCGGTACTCGAAATCGATCGAAATTCGTTTATAAATTGTATTGAAATTATGAACGATATCGAATGCGTTAATATGTCTCCTGATCCGCATAGTCGTATTGATTATTGTCGGTTTGTTTCAGTAACAAATACCTAGTACTGGTCGCTAAACAATACCAACGGGTGCCGTACTACAGCACCCTCCTTCGCTGGCTGCAAATTAGCCGGCGGAACAAAAACTAAAAAAGCTAAAATAAATTCTTGGTCTGTCCTCTCAACACTACTCTTTTTCTTCTAGTTCTATCACAATGCCATGGGCCTACTTAAACAAAATAAAATATAAAAATGCAGCCGATAATTATGCCAGAGTTTAAACCGTATTAAACAGTTAATTTTAATGAATGCAACGGTGATACATAAACGGCTTGAGGGGAATCTTAGTTTCAGCGGCGACATTTTTCTTATTGTGATGAAATTTGCTTCGTCACTAAACCCAATTCCTGGATAAAAATACGAAGCACATAATAGACGTTGGGCTTAAATTAATATACGTGATGTATTTTATTGACACGTAACTCAGGGTTTTAATATATAGTTTGCCAACGATATTTCGGAGTTTTCTTCAAACTACAGCAACAATATTCTCTTCGGCACGCACATGTCCAAAATCGATCAATAAATGAACAGATGACCTATTCGCAAGGAAAAATGGCCAAAAGTGCTTTAGAAACTTTGGCAAAAGCTATAATTTTTTCCAAAAAAAAAGTTTCCAAAACTTGGCAGTATTATGTTGGCGTTGAACAGAATTGTAAACGCTGTATCCGCATTCAGGGAACAGTCGTCGATGTATATAAATCTCAAGCAACCAAAGAGATGTTGACATGGACGTTAAATGCGTGCTCAAGCTTCGCAGACAAATCGTGTTACAAACAACATGTCTGAGCGGGAAGCAACTTCTTTTCAGATCCTTCGATTTGAAACTACATACGAAGAACGAAACAATTTCTATCTTCTCCAGTTGTTCACGAAATTTATCGTCAATTTACAAGAATTAAAAGAAAAATCAAAGGAAACAAGAACTAATATCAACATAAAATTTTGAAATTGTACTTAAATTAAGAAGTAAAGTAAATAAAAGTGCAGCGGTTTTCGAAAACAACTGTTTTGCTCTGCTGTGTTTTAAATATTCATCATATCTTTGTAAGTTAAAAACAAAAAAGGGTAAATTATTAAGTGTATTGTGAAGTGTGGAAGAATGTATTGGTTTCAATGAAGCCTAGTAATGAAAACATAGCGGCTTTCGAAAACAGCTGCTATGCTCCGCAACTAAGTTTTTACTACGCTTTTCTAGGTTAAAAAAAAAAAATTAAGAGTGTTAAGTGTGTTGCGAAGTGAAGAAAGAAGTATTGATGCAGTTGGTGGTTTCAATGAAGGCGAATGATAAGAGTGTAGCGGTTTTCGAAAACAGCTGTTTTGCTCTGCAGTGTTTGGAATACTTATTATGTCTTTCGAAGTTAAAAAGAAAAAGTTTTATTATTAAGTGTGTTGTGAAGTGTCGAAGAATGAATTAGTTTCAATGAAGGCTAGCGATGAAAATGTAGCGGCTTTCGAAAACAGCTGTTAAGCTCCGCAATTGAGTTTTTACTAAACCTTTCTAGGTTAAAAACAAAAATGAAGAGTGTTAAGTGTGTTGCGAAGTTGCAGAAAGTTATATTGATACAGTTGTTGGCTTCAATGAAGGCCAATGATTAAGGTGTAGTGGCTCTTGAAAACAGTCGTTCTGTTCTGCTGTGTTGGGAATATTTATTGTCTTTTCAAGTTAAAAACAAAAAAGGTAAAGTATTGTGGTTTGTAGAAGGATAATACAATTATTGATTTGAATGAAGGATAATTGATGAAATTGTAGCGGCTTTCGAAAACAACTGTCCTGCTCTGCAGTGTTTGAAATATTTATCATGTTAAATGTTCGAAGTTAAAAACAAAAAGTTAAAGTAAGTAAGTGTGTAGAAGGATAATACAATTATTGATTTGAATGAAGGATAATTGATGAAATTGTAGCGGCTTTCGAAAACAACTGTCCTGCGCTGCAGTGTTTGGAGTATTTATGTAATCTTTTAAAAAACATTTTCCGATTGATTAGCAAATAAAAATGGAATAACTAAAATTATTTTATATAGTTTTTAAACAAAATTTTTTATATTCTATTCCATTCTAATTTTAGTTTTTCTATTCTTTTCTAATCTCTGCTCGCAGTTTTCGTATTCACCTCTTGAGAATCTGTCGCAAATGATTTAATTCTTTTAGTTCAACACACTGACTGTTACATTCACCCGCCACTTAGGAGTATGTGTTCTTTCCTGCATGCAGGTATTGAGAACAACACAAAGCGTGTGATGTTGTCGCGATTTAATTATTGCCGCACTGTTGTTGCTGTAGTATTTTGTTTTTTCTTTTTTGTCTTCCACATTTCTATAGCAACGTCGGCAATTGTTGTCTACATTTGTTGCAATTGTCTAATTCATAAACGTGTAAAAATGGTTGCTGGGGTTTTGGGCCGGCCATTTGGCTTGACTAGTTGGTCGACCGGCCAGATGACGATCTAGTTAAATATCCAGGTTTTTAAATTGACTTACGGAATTACCAAAGTGATACTTGATTTACACGTGCTTTAAGGTTTCCATATTCGCAGTTTTAATAAAGTGTTTTGCGGCCACTGCAATTACTACGGACAACAATTGCAGTTGTTAGAAATCATTTGTTCGCTTCATGTTGCGTTGCGGATTTCAGTCGTCGAATTCATTGTTGTTATTTTATAATTCTTTGGGCAAATAAATTGCAAGTTTATATACATTTTGCAATGTATGTGTATGCGTGTATCCATGTGTGTTTCGGCGATTGTGTGGATCTGCAAATTCATATGCGAGTGTGTTAATGACTGTGGCATGTGTGTGTGTGTGTTTGTATGCAGTTTGTATGTGACATGAGTTTAATTGAAATCTATTTGTTAAACTAATTGAACAAAACAAAATGGGCTGCAGCATTTGATAAATCGTAATTATTTCGTATTTTACAATGGAAATTTATCAACGAAGAGAATTGTTCTCAGGGCGTGAGAACTACTAGATTATTGCACCGAATCGGCCTACATGTTCACTTCTATTCCCAATTTCTTTTATAATTCATAAGTCCAAGAGCCTATTTGTATTGAAAATTAGTCAAAATAAATTGAAAACGAAATTCAATATACGGACTCAGAGCAGGAAAACTTCTACTAATTTTTTTATACGAAAGTAAATAATAAAAAAAAATTTTTTATACCCTTCACCAAAAAGTGAAAGAATATATTTAAGTTTGTCATTTCGTGTGTAGTTTCTTCTATATTAATATGAGACCCTATAAAGTATATACATTCTGGATCCTTATGAATAGCGATGACGATTGAGCGATGTCCGTCTGTTCGTCTGTCCGTCTGTCTGTACGTGAGATCGGGTTTTCCAAGCTCCCAGAAAAGCTAGAGACTTTGTTCCTGGACTGGTGGGTTTGAAATAAGCTTAAATAGAGAGATATCAGAAAATCCGAAATACGGTTCCAGAGCTGGGAGGCTTACACCTATTTCTCGACGCAAAATTAACACTAGAAACCAATAATTTGTTTGTCTGTTTGTAAATTGAATCTTATCTCATGCTTTGGGAAGCCTCAGTTGTCTATTGAAAATTAAATAATAAAATTTTTTCAGGGATGGGAAACTAAAAGTTTTTTTTTTGGCACATTCGGTATTTTGTAGTACATATAATAAATAAAATATTTCAAAATTTTATGTTTTTCTGAAAGAAAACCATTTCATATACTTTGTAGACTTACATTGAAAAAAAAAATATATATAAAAATTAAATTTTCCCTGCCAGGGTTGGGAAATTGAAATATTTTTAATACATAAAAGTAATCCAAAAGGCAACTGAAGTTGTTTTTTTTTTGCTAACTAAAGCTATTTTATAATTTAGGAAGAACAAATTTGTTATCAAAATTTTAAGGAAAATATAAATTTTGAATCCAGGGTTGGCTAAGTACAAAATTTTCTGGAACAAGAAAGTGATCAAAATGGTTAAAGATTTAAAATTTTTCTTATATATAACTACTTTATACCTCATGAATAGTTGCATTGATAATAACAACATGAAAAATTGAAATTTCACCTCCGGGGTTGGGAAATTGAAAGTTTTTTTTTGTACATACAATATATTATGGTACATGGAAGTCACCAAAATGGTTAACAGTTTTAAGTTTTTCTTAAATAAAGCTTTTTTATGTCTCACTAAGAGCGGCATTGGAAAAGATTAAATTTGGCTTCCAGGGATGGGAGATTGAAATTTTTTTTATACATAAAAGTAACCAAAATGACAGCTGGCGTCGCCTTTTTACTAATTGAAACTACTTTTTAATTCAGGAAACACAAATTTGGTATCAGAAATTAAAAAAAAAATCTAAATTTCGAATCCAGAGTTGGATAACTGACATAATTTGTATTACATGAAAGTGTCCAAAATGATTACAAATATTAAGTTTTTCTTAAATAAAACTGTTTAAAAATAAAAAAATTATACTTTCTCTTTCAGGGATGGGCAATTTAGTTATTTTATACATAAAAGTAGCCAAAGGGGCAACTAAAGTCGTTTTTTTCTAATTAAAACTATTACGATTTCGTTTCCAGGGCTGGGAAACTGATTTTTTAAAATTAATTTTTGCGAACTAAAACTCTTTAATATGTAACGCCAGACGTGCGTTGGTGAAGGGTATATAAGATTCGGCACAGCCGAATATAGCACTTTTACTTGTTTGTATTGAAAATGATTCTAAATAAATTGATGGGTATTGAAATTCAAAGGCAGGAAAACTTCTACTAATTCTTATTATACGAACGTAAATAATTCCAAAAGTTTTGTTTTTATTATCAATTAATTTGATATATCAATAGAAATTTATTGGTATTGAAAATGGGAAATAAATCCTTAACTCTTCTGGCGCTTCCGGGAACCATCTTCTACTATAGAAAGATAAGCAGACTGACTTAGCTTATCTGAATTCGCTATTGATAAGGACCCTGAATATATGGATTGAAAGGGGTCGCATATTAATATTGTAAATTATTATTAAATAAATTGCACATGGAAGGACATATATATTTATACATTTTCTCATTTTTGTAAAGTAAATAAAAGGCTTGGATAAATGTTTGGGCAGATCTGTATGGGATACTTTGAACACCAGAGAATTTAAAATTAAAAGAACTTGAGAAATACAAATAGCCAGTCCTGGCTTGGAATATATGTCCGCTCTTTATATATTTTAAAGGATCAATTCTCCTCAATATATAGTTTAATGATTAAAGTTTTCTTTCTTTATTTTAATATTAAAAAAATATGCAGAAATGAATATTATTGTTGTGTAAAAAGTCCGTTTCCTCTTCGATATCATTCCATTTTTAAGTGTTAAATAAATATCGTTTATGAGAAAACATTTTAAATTTTGCTTGCATTTCGGTGTGACAGAATAAAAACCAAATATTTCATTTAATTAATGGAAAATAATTCGCATTTCTTAACGGACGAACAAACAAATTTAACAAGAGAAGAAGTGCTCGCGTACTAAAAATTCAGCATTTTTGCTCAGCACCACTTTCAGATGTCTGAAGTACGTTCATGTATTATTTGTTGCTGTTGTTCGTGCAACTTGAGTACATCCTTGTAGGCTTAAATAATTTTCAAGTAAAGTTACTCCTATACCAACCAACAAACCAACAGTCGTTGTAACGATTTTTCGCTTTAATTTCATTTTCGTCTTTTATTTAATTTTTTTTTGTTCATTCACAGCCATACCCGTTGGCAATTGGACACAACCCGACATCGATTACAACGAACGCTTTACTTGGGAGGGTGCCACCGATATGAGTAGCAATTATCGTGATGCATTGAAGCGTGGTTTGCCGTTTCCCATCTTAACTGTGGCTGAGTATTTCAGTCTTGGCCGTGAAGGATTTTCATGGGGTGGCCAATATCGTGCTGCTGGCTATTTTGCCAGCATAATGCTGTGGGCATCGCTGGCCTCTTGGCTGCTGATGAATTTGTTACTTATCGCTGTGCCACGGTACGGTGCATATATGAAAGCATTAACTGGTGCACTGTTGATTGGCACAAATGTGGGTTACTATTGTCAATTGCCAAAGCGCCCGTTGACAATTTACATGGAGGGTGGCCGTTTGGAATTTCATTTGGGTTGGTGTTATTGGCTGTTGCTAGTGGCAGGTGAGTAGCAAATTTCAATCAATTGCGAAATGAAAAGAAAGAAATAAAATCTTTTTTTGGTTTAGGAATTTTGTGTTTTGTAGCCGGTGTTTTAATATCCATCATTGATTTGGTATGGCCTCATACATTTTCCACCGTTCTGGAGGTGTACTATGGCACGCCCTACGATCGCCATGTCATTCTAGAGGAATCGAGTGATGTGCGTTACCGTAAACGCACTAGCCGCAATCTGGAGGATCCTCCTGGACTGGGATCTCGCATTTTAAGACGTCTGTCATCGAAAGCTCGTGATAATGTTCACACGCAGCATCAACGTGGCGGTACAGCTGGCAATATGCCCGTTCACATGGCCGGCCATGCCCATCAACATTCCCATATGAATGCTGGTGTTGAGAACAAGGCATTTCAGAGTGATGTTCCCAAAAGCCCTTGGCGTTATCCATTTCGTAGGGCTCAACAGATACAGTCGCATCCCATGCACATGCAAAGGACTTTGTCACAGGACTCGAGTTCGTCTATGGGCTCAGCGGCCATACAAATATCTCCGTTACACAAACACGCTTTATCGAGAATGTTGCCGTAAGATTTCAAGTTATTTAATAAATTTTTTTTATCAAAATACTAATTTCAAGCTTGGCTTTCAGCTATTAAATATATGACGAATTAAATGTAACCACTATTTTTTTTTGGACGAACGTTTCCTTAATATTTCGTGTGTATTTATGACAAATGAAAGGATATAAAATAATACTGATCGTGCATTTAATATTTTACCAGATAGACCCACCATCATTTTGAAAATATTTTCCTTAAAATTAAAAATATTAAAGCAGCCGGTATGGGTTACAATTATCTTGTCAAATATTTGATAGATGTGTGTTTTATATCTCACACTAAACCATAAAGATTTTAATTTCGGGACTAAAAAATTTTGGGATATATAATTTCTTATTTAACTTTAATTTCGTGCTGATTCTTTCTTCCCAAAATTTTACTAAAAATTCAAAGTGATCAATTGAGGGCCTTTAGCGATGCCCATTTCACTGGGGCTAATGCAGATCATCAGGGAATCTTTACCCAACATTTCTTAGAATAACTAACGATTTTATTTCAAACTTCCACTTTAATAAGTCAGAAGTCTTAAACAACTATCAAAGTCATAACAAGAATTCACTGATCACTGATCACTGATCACTGATCACATTTATTTTTTTACCATTTTAAAATAAACTGACTTTTTTCCGGCTCTAATTGTAGTTGTAGGAGAAATAAACTTTCTTTTTGATTAACATATTTATAAAATCTACGCTAAATGATCTTATTAATTATAAGAAAATTAAAGCAGTTAATCCTTTTCAAGGTCACACTAAGTTGTCTGGTGAAACCTTGATATGAAACTCATTAACACTTAACTTGAATATAAGAAGACTAAAGTACAGCTGCTAAATTTTTAGAGAAATCTTTTAATCTTCTTTTTAATTAAATAGTAAAAATAGAGTTCTTATAAATTTGCTTTTATTTCCATTTCAGAAATCCTCCTATAAACCGCATAAGAGACATGGATCATTGGTAATGGTCTCTCAACTATAAAATAAAATGAAATTGAAAACAAACTTTTGTTTTTATAAAACACTTTTTTGTTTACAATTCACTCAACAGAAGAATACTTTTAAATTTAATTATTGTACGGACGTAATTTATTTGTGATAAATTTTATTATAAACTTTTTAAAACAATTGACCTTCTAAGAAAATGGACAACAATGAAAACGTAAAAAGGAAAGAAATCAACAAAACAAAACCTGACAAACGAATTAGTTTAAGATATTATTTTATTGTTTTAAGCTTAAATATTAAGTACAACAGCAGCCATTTAATAGCTAGAAAATAGAGATGAAAGAAAAAACTAAACTAAACTATTCTTAGACGATTTACTACTTAAATCGTATTTTACATTTAACAAAAATATTGTAAAGCCTTAAACAAATAAGTGATGATTTCATTGTGATAATCCCTAAAAACAAAATGTATGAAACAAATCTTATAAATAACGAATTAGTAAAATACTAAATACACTTCCATAAGCAGAGGCGTTAAGCTTAATTGTCATTAAGAAAATATATTTGAAATATTTGCTAATTTTAGATTTTTATTTTTAAAAATTAAAGACAAAATATATAACAAATACATTCAGAAGCATTCATGTAAATAAGCAATTCAGGTGGAATTGTAAGGCTGCTTTAATTACCCTCTATGCGATGGCGCAGTTGAGGCCAGCACATTTGAAAGCGTTGAATTTTATTTTAATTAGAAACAGGTTTTTAATTTATATTTTTATTTAGTTTTAATTCAATTCATTGGTTTTTATTCTATGTATTATTAGGAGTTTCCACAAAATTATTTATTCCTTGTTTTCTTCTCTAAATATTGTGTTAAGATTTTTTTAATATATATAATATATTATTTATTTATTGTCTTTATTTCTTTAAAATATCACAAATTTTAATTATTTAATAATTTTCTGGGAGTGAAAGCGTAATTATTGTAAAGAAACTGAAAAACTCTTCAGTTTTCACTGGCTTTTAAACTAAGAAAATTATATGATCAAACAAATAAATTAAAAACTAAATTTTTAAACTAAAATGGATTTTTTTTTAAATTAGATTAAGTTGCAAATCCTTAGATAACGTTTTAAATAAAAATTATTTTAGTAGAAATTTATAAATATGGGAGTTGTGGGTTTTAACTCTTCAATAATATATTAAAAGAGCTGATCCTGTTGCGCCAAATCTTTCATTGATGGTTTTCAGCTAGTCCTTATGGGGATTTCACGATCAAGAATTATAATGTTTTCCATATTATTCAATATCTGCTATATGTTGGAATATTGGGTAACACTATGCGACAAATAAAGAAAAGCCAAAAGTGCAAGGTCACGATTCTACTATCAATATGTAGTAAAACCCTATACTCAGTTTAGTCAAGTTGGTGACCGTTTGGTTTTTATGAGCCTCCAAAGTTTCCCAATATTAGCATGATGCCCAAAAAAAGGTGCCATCAGTTTTTGCCAAATAACTAATCAGCACTTAAAAATATCGCTTAATTATCTTCGCAAAAATGTAGCCAAGAGTATCTTGAATATATCTTGCTAAGATTCTATGACAGAAATGTATTTTATCTCAGAGATTTTTTAAGAAAGTTTGAGAACAAAAAACTTTTTTTTCGGTTTTTCGATCATAACTTTTGGGAAATCCCGATTTTTCATACACTATCTTTGGAAAAATTGTAGCCACGGTAAAGTTGAACAACTTTTGTGAACATTGCAATATAATGTGAACGTGTTTAGAAACCAAAAACAGGTCATAAAAACTCCCTTACGAATAAGAATTTAAATTTTTAACTCAAATTTTATAATTTTATATACATTTTTTGGAGAATAATTTAAAAAAGTCTATGTTTCGGTACTTATTTCTTATATATTAATTTTAAATTTTGTTTCGAGCTGTCTGTGAACAGCCACCAGTCGTTAAGATCGTACGCAATTTTCATCTGATCTATGAGCATCTTCGTGTCCTTACAATAGGAAAACGTTTTTGAGTCATCAACAGTAAAATATTTTTTAAGGTCTGACTGTTGTATTTTATATTTTGTGACCTTTGACCCAGGTTCCAGCAAGTTTTATTCTTCTAAAAATTGTACAAGCTCTTCAGTTGTCCGTTGTGATAGAAATAATGTAATCCAGTCGGTCTTGCGCAATAAAGATTGGTGCGAGTGCTGGTCCAGGATCATATAGAGAAAAAAAAATAAAACTTACCTGTAGCGATCTGTTCCTAGTGCTCAATTACCAAAAACAAGATCAACTTACGTTCCTATACAACCTCTCTAAAACAACCTTTTTGAAAATAATCAGGAAGCTGCTTCAGTTTTCAGCTTTAGAAGTGAAGAATGCGAAAATGTATGATCCTGGTATTTATTTCGGTATTTATTTGTTATATATTAATTCTTAAATTTTTGAGGCCTTTAACCCAGATTCCAGTAAGTTTTATTCTTTTAAAAATTATGCAAGCTCTTCAGATATCCGTGGTGAGAGCTGCAACTTAGAAATAATGTAATCCAGTCAGTCTTCCTTAATTAAGATTGATGTGCGTGATGGTCCAGGATACGCTCGACTGATCAATTTGAATTTTTAAAATAAAACTTTGGGAAAAGCGAACATATTTGATTTATTTGAAATACATTTATTGATACCAGGAGTAGGAAATTTCTTCTTTCCTTTTAAAGTAGTTAAATAAAACTTTTCATTTTCCTTGGTAATAAAACATTTTTTAATTAATAGCAAGAAATAAATTAGTATCGAATATCAAAAGGATCGAATATACGAAGTTTGGACAATTGAAAATTTTTTTGAGTAGAAAAAATGAAACTGATGTACGTCGGTGTAGAGTAAATATATAAGATTCGTTATTGCACTTTGACTTGTTGATGTAAAAAGTTCATTATTATGGGGACTAGTTGAATACGCAATTGTTTAGCTTGTTTGAGCGACAAACCATTTCTATATTATTAAAAAAAATTTTTCATTCCTACGAATATTGTTAAGGATCCAACACGTTAAGTAAAAGTAGCATATATAATTTATTTATAAATAGTAATTTTATAGAGTAAAATAAAAATCATATTTGATATAAAGGGCTGGATTATTAATTTAAAAAAAATAAAAAGACCTAAATGCCCAAATTTCCTCTATTTATTTCGCTTTTCGTCACAACAGAAATCTGACATGTGGACAGTCTTCTCTTCTTTGTGATTTGACTAAATTGACAGAACTCCATAAGCAAATATTTATTAATTTATTTATTTTATTGCGAAAGAAAAAAAAAATAAGCTAAACATTTATTGCAATTTGAAGACTTGTAACATGCACATTCATCACTGTTTTATTTTCAAATAGTTTATTTTATTAAATGCACAAAACACTTTAGACCAATAAATCTTGGAAGCTGCTAAAAGAAGAAAAACCTTCAATAAGCAACTGCTGGCTCGCTGCAAGTTGTAACAATGCGAGCACAACACTCAATAGCACATCAGACATAAGACAGCTGCGTGCTGTTGCTAATGCTGAAGTTACTGCTGCGGCTGCTGCTGTTGCTGCTGCTGCATGTCACTACATCAACATGATGTACGACTTCATGAAGGAATTTCACAAAAAGTATCATTGCAAGTTGTAGGTTGTTGCTTGTGTTATTGTTGCTGTTGTTGTTTGCTAAAGAAACTGCTATCGATGTTGTTGCTATTGCTGCTTCTACCGATGATGTATATTCCAGTTTATGTGACAACAAAAATTCTATTCTTTTCCATAAACTAATAAAAATAAAATACAATCAAATCAAAAACTAGAAGCAAAAAAAAAATAAACCCCAACTCGAATAGAAAATTGAAAGAAATATTTGTGATGCAGGAGAGGAATGCAGCAGAAAATATATATAAAACTAAACAATTCTCGATTTTTTTCTCTTTTTGCAAAGTGGATAAGAAATGAATAAATATGTAACTAAAATAAAGTAACTTTACTTGTCCGTTACTTAAACATATTTACGAAATCAATATAAAAGAATACAATCGAATAATATATCGAATAAATAAATAAAATATGAAGAGTAAAAGAGTGGAGTCACAGCGTTTATAATGTTATTTAAACCAGCATGCAGGACGTGTTCATGAGTGTGCAATAAGCAGGTAGTTGTGGTTAGAACTAAATAAGAGGTAACAGAGTTTGCGGATGGCGCACTTCATTCTAATTCGAAAGATAGTAGAACCTCTTAGATTGAAGCAAAAACCACAAAAACCAACTGAGAATTATTTAGGAAATATTTGAAATTTTTTTAGAAGCATGACAAACAGATTCTATTCAATATAAATCTGATGAAATCAGTTATATGTTTTTAAAAGGCCTTCAGGTTAAGGGGACTGTTTCAAATAGAAAAATGAAAAATTTGGTTTCATATCGCTCATTTACTAATATAACGTCATATATCAAAATATGTGATTTCTTACTTAATTATGCAGAATTAATCTTCATGTCGTTATTCAAATTGTGTAAAAATCTTATGCAAATAAATAAACTCTTGAAAGAAAAGTCAAATATTCATTTTTCATTTAGTTAAGGGTAAGTTGAAAACTATAATCATGTTTTCCGACAAACTAATATTTTAGAGTTAATACGTTGTTGTATTAAATGAGCGATATGGGCTTTAACTTTGAAATTATTAAAAAATATATGGAAAAAAAGGAACATAACTCTGAATTGGAAAGATAAAGGCCATATAAATTGTTCTAAAGGTGAAATATCGGGTGTTTTTTATAAAGTGATACAACTTTGAGTTGGCATCACTGCTTTATTTGACCACCCGTTTCACAGCTGATAGTTGTTTTTTGTTTAGTTTGCTTTGAAATTTTATATTAGATTGATTTACACCACAGCAACGCGTGCAGATTGTGGACATTTTTAATCAAAATAATAGTTCTGTTCGTCAAACTTATCATGCACTTCGTCCATATTATGGCGTACATAATCGTCCTTCAGAGCTGCTAATTCGAAGAACAATAGATCAGACCACATTTACTGTTACTAATAATGTGCATCCCGTGAGACACCGAACAGTGCGCACTGAAGAATCTATAGCCGCTGTACAGGAAAGCATTGAAGATGATCCTAATAAATCAATTCGTCGCCGTTCTCAGCAACTGGGGTTGTGTCCTTCCACTTTACGGAAGATTTTTCGCAAAGATATTGGCTTAAAAGCTTTCAAGATTCAACTTGTACAGAACTTAGAGCCAAACGACCATCGTATGCGCCGCCAATTTGGCAAATAGGCTGATTTTAAATTTCCATTTAAAATTTTATTTTCCGATGAAGCCTATTTTTGGTTAAATGGTTACGTAAATAAACAGAATTGTCGCATTTGGAGTGTGAAGAATCCACAAGCTTTTGTCGAAACACCATTTAATCCACAAATAAATACTGTTCGGTGAGACTTATGGTCTGGCGGAGTCATTGACCCAATATGTCTTCAAAAAACGATGATGGTCAGAATGTTACTGTCAATGGTGAACGGTGTGGGAACATGCTTCGAAGTTTCTTCGTACCTCCATTAGCTGGCATTAATCTTGCTGATATGTGGTGCCAACAGGACGGAGTCACATGCCACACAGCGAGCGCTACAATTAATTTACTTAAAGAAACTTTTGACGAAAAAATAATATCACGAAATGGCCCAATTTATTGGCCCCCAAGATCGTGCGATCTAACCCTATTGGATTATTTTCTTTGGGGTTAGTTAAAGTCACTTGTATACGTCGATAAACCCAAAACAATTGAATACCTGGAAATAACATTCAAAGAGTTATCGGCGAGATACAGCCGCAAATGCTGCGAAAAGTTTGTAAAAATTGGTGTTCCAGATTGCGCCTTTTACACGTCAGTTGTGGCGGCTACATGGGCGATATTATATTTCAACATTAATTCATATAAAATTTTCTATCCAATAGAGACCGATTTATTGATATAAAAAATATATCACTATATATTATTATGATTTAAACTTGTATCAATCTATAAGAAACACCCGATAGATGGGATATAATAATTTTTAATTGGAGAAAGATAATTTTTCCGGGTGTTATGGCTTGAATTTGATAGCAAATGTTTAGTTTTAGTTGTGGTGCGACCGTTGGCCTATTTATTTATACCCTCTGTTTCCAATAACCCCAAAGAAAACAGTCTGCCGTGAATTTGAGGGACAATTGAAATTTTTTCTGATAAGTATGTTCGCCAAAAAGGACTCCTAACAGAGGTATTGTTTGCACTGTGGGCTGTGGCACCATCTTATTCGAACCACAACTGTGGATGGTCTTCTACAGCCGGTCTCAATAAATTGTCTAGAATCTGTAGGGATTCAGCACCATTAATAGAGCGCCATGTGCATTTTGAAATAAAATGATCCTTTCAGACGATCCACTTCGTTAAACAGTACACTTGAGAGAGTGTATTTGTAGCTGATGAACTGTTCTTTGATTCTCTCTAGTCCATATCCTGAAGTTTAATTCTTTAAAAAACCATTCAAATAGAAACCGGCTTCATCGCTTATTAAGATATTGTTAATGAAATTACAACTTAATTTTTGTCGGCATAAAATTGTATAATCAAGCCGATGTTGGTAGTCTAACGGAGTTAGTTCTTGTACAACCAGATTGTTAAACAGAAAAATTTATAATAAAGCCGAAATTCTCCGAAAGGACCTCCGCAATAGTCCCAAAGAAAACACTCGGCCACTGTTAAATCTAGTGAACGTGAGGGCCAACCGAAATCGCTTCTGAATATTATGATCGCCAAAAAGGACTCTTAACCAGAGCCTTTATTAGAACCACAACTGTGGATGATGGTCTTTTACAGCCGGCCTCAATAAAGTGTCCAGCATCGCTCCAGATTCAGCACCATTAACTGATTAAATGAGACGCCATGGGCATTTTGAAAGAAAATTATCCTTTCGGACAATCCACCTCAGTAAACAGTACACTTGAGGGAGTGTAGTTGGTGCTGATGAACTGTTTTCTGTAATCTCTGTAGTCCATATCCTGGAACTGGAACTTGGTTTGCTTACGAAACCATTCAAATGGAAACCGGCTTCATCGCTTAGAAAGTTATTAATGAAATTTGCGATTTCCTTCTTCCTTTTTGTGGAAATAAAATGGCATAATCAATCCGTTGTTGGAAGTCTAACGAGGTCAGTTGTTGTATATGATGATCCTTATACGGGAAAATTTTCTTAAAGGACCTTCGCAATAGTCTCAGTTGTTGCGAATTTCTTCTTGCTGATGTGTCTGAACTGTCCTGCACATTATCCACAACACGTTGAATATTTTCTTCCGTGTGGACCGCACGTGGTGCTGAAGGTCTAGTGCCCACATTAAAAAACGACGACTAGCACGCTGCATGAAAAACTGGACAGTTAATTTTCAATATAGCAGGTTTTGATAGCTGTTCTGTTGTGTATCCACTAAATTGGTCATACGGGGATCGCTACTCATTTTGCTAAGGAAAATTTAAAAAACAACACTAGAATGGAACTGCAGTCCTTTTTATTTCCTAACAATATCCTGTCATATACAAAAAGGATACATCAATTTCTTAATGCGCTGTTAAATATATTCGTTAACTATATCAACCTTTAAAATTATATATTTAGTTAATCCACGAAATTTTAGGGAAAGGTTTATAAGGAGCCGCTTTAATCTCAGTGATATGGAACAAAGGAACTGGTCGAAAGCCCCTAAATTGATTTGTTTGAAATTCTTGAAACAGTTAAGGATAAAGAATTTCAATTCTCAGGCTTTCTTCACAAAATTCTGAAATAAAAAAGAAATAAAATTAATTTAAAAAGTTTTTAAACATTCGAACCTTAACGTTAGTTTTGCGCCACCCTGTACTGGAAGTAGCCTTGCAGCCCCTTTTTTTGGAGTAACTAAAAATAAATTTCCACAGGATTAGAAAAGTTTTATTAAAAATACTCCAATTTTTTTGAAATGGTTTTGGAACACTTAAAGAAAAATTTAGATCCTTAAATCAAAAAATTCAAATCCTGAATCCATGATGCTTTAGCTTCGACTACTGCAGCAAAATGTCATATCAAAAAGAGCCAGTAGCTCAAAGTAAATAATAAAAAAAAAATTAAAATGTGCGTTGTGACACCTTCCCAAACACTGATCTTGTAAATGATAAGATTTTTATACTTTATATATTTAACTTTGATGACGGATCTTCTGAGTTTCGTCATTTCAGGGAGATCTCGTAGTCTGGAACTTTTAATCCAAAACAAGCCAAAGCTGTTTCCCTTAATATTTAATATTATTAACTTACATTAGTATTCAAGTGGAAGAGGCTAAATATACAACAACTCTCTCATAAGGACATAAGGACTGTCTCTTAAGGACATCAGGAAGTTTTGCGATATATTTTGAAGGCATCATGAGAATCATGCACTCATTTTAAATTACATTTCGAAATTTCCTCCCAAATGTTTTGAAAATTATTTGGAAATTTCCTCCAAAACTTACACCATTTCCCACAGCTGCACATATGCAACGTATGCGTTTTTTCGTTTGCCTGAGTGTAAGTAAAAGCGAATGGTGTAGCACCACTAAACATTTACTCCTTCTTAGGTTTGAATTGCAGGCAAAAATCTCATCCATTTTCGTTTATATAGTCTCATCGCAAAAGTTTTTATTTTCTTTTTATTATATTCCTTTTTTTCAGTTTAAGTTGTCGTTTGGCTTGTTATTGTTGTACTGCTATTAAATTGAAATCTTTTTAGTTTGATATTGATCGATGCAAATTGATAGCACGTAGCGAACCAACAATAACGAAAAACAAAAACAAAGAAAATAATGTAAAAAAAAGAAATAAAAACCCAAGAAGAGAGAAAAAAGTTTATGAAAATAAATCAGTGAATGCAGTTTGCAAAATGCAAAGAAAAAAAAAAGGAAACATATAAAACGAAGAATGAAGAAAAACTATTTATAACAACATCAATTTAATTTGATAAAACAACGTTGGAATTTATAAATATGAAAACAAATACCTTTGAATGGAATGAAATGTTTCCAATAAGACAGAGTGCTTTGAGAAATAGGAAAATATTCGAAGATTTGCTTAACGAGATAAAAAGACATGTTTCGTTGCAGTTTCTTCTCCATGTAATTGCTTGATTGATACAATAGAAACGTGTTTGAGAATATGATTTAATAGAAAAAGAAGGGTTAACCAACTTCTGCATTTCAACTGAATTGATATTTTACACATGTTCTTAACGATTTGCTAATGGTGTTTGCTCTTCTAAAAATAAAACTATTGCCTTGGAATTTTAGCTAAACTCGAGCCAACTCTTTTACTATTTCAGTCGCACAGAAGTATTTTATATTCCACTAACCCAATAGAAGACGCTTGTGAGGGTGAATTTAAAAATATCGTGGGGTTACTTGCATTCGATTAGTCTTTTTTATTTTATTAGCGCACTCGTTGCGAGCATTTTTTCACAGTTCTAGCTTTCGCATGTTTAATTTATTTGTGAGAGTCTTAAAAGCCAAAAGTGTTTCGCTTTGACTTTAATTTGCTGCAGATGAAAATGAAAATTGAAATCGTATTTCGCACAAAATATTTAAAACATGATAATAAAAGTTCAAAATTAATTGAAAGTGTTACGAGGAACATACCGCGATTTTTCTTCGAGTTAGAAAACGGTTTCCAAGTGTTACAAATTCTTCAGAAAACGTTAAGAAGAAATTAATAAAGAGCTGATTCTGAATACACCATCACAACAGAGAATGCTCAAGTTGACGTAAGTACCTGCCTTTCGGCCCAACCTGACAATCCTTCCAAACACTCGAGTGAAATTAGGTGTCCACCACCACCCCTGTCACCCTCAGGGGCCACACCAGTGCGGACGGCTTACACAGGTTGCAACCTCAATCATAGGGTTCCGCCATAAAACCATATTCTTACACCTGGCTAAGGTGTTCGGGCCTATCTTCAACCCTTGTTACTTCCGAGGAAAGCATGTGGTCAGCAGCAAGAGGAATCAAAGGTCAAAGTCATAAGACTTATCCCTCCTGACACTCCCAGCACCAACAACACACCACCCCTTCCATAACGTCTGCTGATTCCCAGCAGCCCATAGAGACTGCTATCAGCTGAGTCGAAGTCCTAGCATAGTAAAAAATATGCCAGAACATCAACCCTTATCTGACATCTCTACCAGCGACTCATGGTATTAAACCACAGATACCACGTGGACTCATTGAAGAGATATCAACCAACATCTGGCCACAGAATCAATTAAAACAAAGGGAAGAACAAGGTCCGCCACACACCATCACCTGGATGAACGTGCGTTTAACAGAGCTTCGCCTGTGAAGCAGATGTCTCATACACGCCCAGCCAAAAGTTTACGTGTATGGCAACATCGTCGCCTCACCCCTTAGCAAACATCATCCGTGGAGCTCAACCAGATGCCGTGGCACTAGTGTAAGGAAACTGGTTACGCCTCGCAGGTCAAGCCAATATAGGTTTGTAACCTACTATGGATTTTTGATCCTTTGTAATGGCGGGACCCAGGCATCCTGCATATCTTATCTTTTCCTCAGAAAGCACTGCAACAAGCCGTTAATACTGACCACGTTGCCTGTTGTGCCCCCTTGGGGGAACACTATCATAACAGCAACCAATGTAAAGGTTGAATGAAGCAAAGAAAATTTTAATAGAAAAAGGTGGAATTACTATTGAAAAAGTTGTTGAGGATATCGCCATATCGTTGTAATACATTTTCTTCAAAAGCTGTTGGCTGAGGTCAGTGACAAAGAGGATCGTTGCAGAACTGCTGACGTCTGATCAAAAATTTTTTTTTGTTTCAAATATAATTATGCGAAAAAAAAAGTTCTTTCGGCGTCATGAGACAGGCAGTTAATTTTAATCGTTTGGATTCCATAACCCCAATTGTTGCAAGAATTTCAAACAAATCAATTGAGGAGTTTTCGACCATTTCCTTTGTTTCATTTCACTGGGACTAATGGCGGTCCTTAGAATACCTTTTCCTAAAAATTCGTGGAATAACTAAAGATATAATTTGAAGGGTTGTTATCTTTAAAGGGTATATTTAACGGCACATTAAAAATTTATGTATCCTTTTTGTATATGAAAGGTTGTTGTTAGGAAATAAAAAAAGGACTGCAGTACCATTCTAGTGTTGTTTTTAAATTTTCCTCAGCAACATGAGTAGCGACCCTCGTATGACTGAGCCAGTGGAAACCAAGTTAGACAAATAAGTACATACCAAAGAACGTATTCCTATGGGTTTATAGTTTTGATACCAAACCCAAAGTCTAGTCCTAACATGGAAAAAAAAAAATCGGTAGATATAGAATGTAAAAGATCGCATGTATTTAATGTAAATATCAAGGACTTTTTTTGATTATCGTAAATTAATTAGGAGTTTTTCATCGCTTGCGATAAACAATATTTTATATGTCCTCTTAAATATTAATTATGTGCAGTGAGTTCTTGTTTGCACTTTGATATCTATTTATTCTTCCCATTTATTAATGTGAACGTTTTAAATAAATATCTTTAGTTATTCTAAGATATGTTGGGTAAAGGTTCCCTGATGATCTGCATTAGCCCCAGTGAAATGGGCACAGGAACTAGCTAAAACTCCTCACTTGATCACTTTGAATTTTTCAGATTTTGGGAGAAGAGATTAAGATTAAAGGGTCTAAATAAGCTATTGACTTATTTTAGATAACAAAATGTGATTAAAAGGCCTTTAATCGTAATAAAGGCAACTACAATACTTCTGGGAGTAAATGGCCACGAAATTGTTTTAGCAATCAATTGATTAATATATCTCCTGTCTGACAATATACGCCATCTTAATGGATCCAATTTCAGATATATTTAGCGGAATCTTCAAGCTCGTTAAACATTGTTCCAGCAGGTCCTTCCCCGTTTCGGAAGAAATAAGAATATATGATGTTACCAGCGTTTAAACAGCATCAAACAGTAAACTTTTAAGAATGTAGTCGTGCGTCCTTAACAATTTAAATACTATTCCAAATCATCAATTGTACTTCCTCACTAACCACAGAACAAACTTTTAAAAGAAAATTTTTACTGCACGGAAGTATTGCTCTGATGAGAAGCGTTTTAACAGAACTTGCCCAGCTTTACTTGATGGAAATGTCATTACAATTTCACCTTCTCAACCGTCAAAACGATTTCTATTGATTTTATGTCTCTAAAGAAATTCCTTAATATTCACTTAAATTATTTTATAAGAGTCCACAAAATATTATATAATATTTTATTGAATATAAAACATTAACAATATATTTATAGCGAACAGTCTCAAACTCTGCTCAATTGCCTTTTATATTTTACTATAAATTAAACTTACAATAGCATTCAAAACTTTTTTAATAATTGTTTTCTTTTGCACAAGAAACAAAAAATAGCCGTTCAAATATATTCGTAAATGTGTGAGTGTATTGTTTTTAAAAATATATAATAAAAAAAAAAACAAGTGCACCAAGAGCGAAGGAACAAAATATAAAATTGAAATAAAATAAATAAAAACTCATCTGTTTTGTTAGACTTGAGTTAATAATATTAAAACAAAACAAAACAAAAAATAAATTGTTTAAAAAGAATCCAAATATCAGTGCCAACACAAGAAAGCATGTGTGTATGTACGTGTGTGTGTGATAGAATCTCCATGCATGGCTGTTGAAGTCTGTGAAGAATCCACTAAAACAATTCAGTAGAATGTTTATATTTTACTTTCGTAACAATAGTTAAATAAAAAAATAAAAAAATAAAAAATATATATAGTAAAAAACTGCACCCACCATTTGAAGTAAAAAAAGTTTTATTAAAGAAAAAACTTTTAAAACAATGCAAAATAAGAGACATTTTTTTCAAACTACAATCAAATATATACGGCAACAAATAAAAGAAATATAGAAGCAACGAATTGAGTACAAAAACAATAGAATGACCAAACAACATCCAAAAAAATATTTATAATTCAATTGCAACAAATATAGGAATACTTTTTGTTGTTGTTGTTTTCCATATGAATAAATGGAGACTTGGGCTACTTTTTATTTTATTTCTTAAATACGAGTTTTACACACGGAGTAATACAATTTTTGAAACAAGTGAAACAAACTGGAGAAAAGAAAAACTTTAGCAGAAATTTTAAAGCGAATTTTTTTAAAAACGTGTAAACAACAACGTTTTAAGGGTGCAAACACCAGCAACTAAAAACCGGTACAAAATTGCTTTTTATCTGGAACCAGCTGTCAGAGGATGACGCCTACAGATTCAATCCATTGAGTTGGTTAGTTGAGGTTAGGATACTAGGGCCATTGTCGAGATAATGCACTTGGGTCTGTTAATTCAGTCCCATTGTGATACCCTTAAGCAGAGAACTTCTTATGAGTTGTTCTCCACCGCGCTAAGCCAACCTATGGTCGCTAGGAAGGCCGATGGTCTAACAAGCTTGCCAGGCTATCCAATTCTGGCAGTAAGCTAGAACGCAGTGCCACTGCCCTTACGCTGTTCAGGGTAGGATACTGACAGAGGAGATGGCGCACCGTTTCCCCCTCCTCTTTATCATTACAGATTCCACAGAAGTCCTTGTAGTTCAGACCCATCCTTTTTGCATGGCTCTCAAAGTTGCGTTTCCAGTTAGGACATTTACAAGTTGAGGCAGTCAAATCTTGCTGAAGTTAAGAAGGTCGCGTGTTCTGGATGGCTTATATCGGGGCCACTTGGATTTTGCCACGCGGCAATTGGTCACGTTTTCCCATCTTATTTGAGCGAGTTGATATGATTCACACTGCATTAAGAACTTACAATGCGATGGGGGAATGCCAGTGAAGTGCATATCATTGAGTTGTTCAGCTCTGTGCTTTCCCTGACAATTTCGTCAGTGAAATATAAAAGAAAGCAAATAATGGACATACTGAAACTAGATGGATTCATAGATTATCCCAGAATTTGAGTAAGACTTGTAATGGGAAGCATTTGAGATGTGAAGTTTTTCACGCGAAAAGAATAGAAAAAAGTTATTAAAATTATCCCAAAATCATTTGAGATCAGCAGAAACATTTGCTCGCTCAACTGTTCAATACAATGAAGACAAATTAGCAATTACAAAGAGTCCTGCAGAAGAAAGTGTGCTGCCCAGTCGCTGTCAGGTTGCAAAAAAAAAATATAAATATTTTTATAAAACTTATGAAAAAAAAAATTTCCTTAATTTACGGAGGATATCTTCTGGTATCACTACGAAGAAGTGACAAATTAGTAAGTGACCAGTTGTTAGATAAATAATGCTCAACACCAGTAACACTTGAGATATCGAAGGCATCTGAAGTAAATAGGAGCAGATTTCTACTTTTATCCATCTAAAGTTATTAAATATTTTTGCAATGAAATCAACTGCAATTTCTTTGACTACATTAGACACAATCGCCATACTAAGATGTTTTATTAAAGCACAACCAAATTAGTTTGTATAACACTTAAGAAAAAACCCACTATTCTTAAACATTATTGAGGGTTGCATATAACAGTTTATTAAGAGCAGAATGTAGAGAACTTAACATTTGAAAGTAAAACAACAGAAAATGTTACGTTTTAACATTTTACTGTTTGCGAGCTTTTATTTAAAACAAAAGTTGTTGGAATATAATTGTTAACGTGGCAGAAAAAAATAGTTATTAAAAGATAAATTGCAATATGTATTTTATGCTATAAAATCAAAAATATTATCAATCTATATATTGTCTATAATATAAATTGATGTTGTCAATACCAATTCAGGGGAAGATCCGCACATGAGTCGAAACAAAGTAAAAGCTTAATAATGTTTTACAAAAATTTGTGGTCTTCTTATTAACTCTAGGAAGTGGATTGTTAAAAGATCCAATCGGAAAACACTCATAATCCATTGAAATTTATTTTTATATTATATTAGAATTTCGATGAATATCGCTTGCGATAATTTGAACCCAGCCTCGTTTCTGTAATTAATGTGAGAAGTTCTCAGATCGAAAAACTAAATAATTATGGTTGTCATGCTTTTTATTGTAGGCTTCTTCATAGAATTATAAAAAACCTACAAAATTGTATATACATTAAGAAATATATACTGTCTCAGATATATATTCTGTGACCACTAAATACTTATGAAAAACATTTTAATGCAAAAAACTCTCTGTTGTCTTAAGGAGTCCTCATAAATAAGAGATTCTATGCCACTGACTATAGCTTATGTATGAAATGTTTTACAGAAGAAAACGGATTTTTCTTCATTAATTTTCTAAGTTTCCCGACTTTTGGCGATTATTTCATAACATGCGTAGCTTTGCCGCAAATTTCGACTTTATATTCCACATTCGCGCAAGATTAATTGGGTAAAAAAAACTGTAGATCTTATTAAACTCACACATATGAAAGTATGGTTGTATTGTAGGTGTTCTGAACTTATTCCTCCAACAGCTGTTGTAATATGAAACAAGTAAAAGTGCTATATTCAGTTGTGCCGCATCTTATATACCCTACACCCACGTACGTCTAGCGTTACATATATTTTAAAGTCCCAATTTTGTTCTTCCTATATTACAAACTATTTTTAGTCACCGAAAAAATAACGTTATTTGTCTTTTGATTAGATTTATGCATAAAAAAAATTCGTTTTCCCAACACTGGAAGGAAAATTTTAATTGAAATTTTTTTATCAATGCAAATCTGCATGATGCATAACGCGGTTTTATTTAGGAAAAATTTTAAATTTTTAAACATTTTAGTTATTATATGTACTACAAAATACCGAATGTGCCAAAAAAAAAAACCTTAATATCAAATCCATAGAAAAAAAATTTAAATATTTTTGATTTCCAATAGACAATTGAGGATTCCAAAAGCATGAAATAGGTTCAAATTATAAACAAACAAAAAAACAATATATATATATATATATATATATATATATATATATATATATAGGCTAATTGTTCTTAGTTAAAATTTCAAACGGTAACACGGGTATTAAAACAAAAACGTGTTAACATCAGTTTGATACAGTTCTCGCATTGTTTTTCATAATAAAATTTGTATAAATAGAAAACTGTTATCACATTCAACTAAGCCACCCAAAAAGTGGTGACAAACGCAATATACACATGAGCACTGATGATGAAAGTGTTGCGACTTTCGAAAACAGTTATTTTGCTCTGCTGTGTAAGTTGAATAAAACTGATGTTGACTTTCCTGTGTGCCTAGGAATATTTATCAGCATGTCCTTCTGAGACTTTAACTAAGAACAATTAGCCTATATAAATATTAATATAGCAAAAATAAAATGTTCATTAAAATAAAAATCAAAAAAATTATTGGTTTTTGGTATCGATTTTGCGTCGAGAAATAGGTGTAAGCTATCCAGCTCTGGAGCCGTATTTTAGACTTTTCAAAACCATTCTACTCAAATTCATTTTCCATTCATCAGGCCAAGAACGAAGTCTTTAGCTCCTCTGGGGGCTTGGGAAAACCGATTTCACCTACAGACAGACGGATATCGCTCAATTGTCATCGCTATTCATAAGGATCCATAATATATATATATATATATATATATATATATATATATATACATATATATACATATATACCTTATGGGGTCCCATTTTAATATCGAAGAAATCACATACGGAATGACAAACCTAAGTTACCCTTTCACATATTTGTGAATGGTATAAAAAAAAGCTGGTGACGTATACGTATTATTGTCGAATACTGCATGTTAAGTACACGCTGCAATAATCTTAGTTAAGCAACAATAATATTATCTATAGCATATGTTAGGGGATCTTTAAAACGCTGGTCACGTATGAGTGATATTTTTATAAACTACGTTTTTTCAGGGTTGTTTAAAACTATCATTTGGGTCGGAGTGTTAAATATTTTTTTTTATAAAATGGTTAATTATAATTATAATTATAATTATAATTATAATTATAATTATAATTATAATTATAATATTTTTTATGTTACAAGGTATATTATTGGGGAATATTTTTGGGTTAAGTATGAAAAACTGTATCCCGCAAGAGGTGGCATATTCGACTATGCCAATTCAAGGATTTTGCATATTTTTTCATAAAACTTCCAGTGTTGTGGCTTGAATTTTATGGCGAATATTTATTTTAGCTGCCTTATATGCGCAATACCCTTTCTTTCAAATAACTCCATAGAAAACAGCAAGCCGTTGATAAATCCAGTGAACGTAAGGGCCAATTGAAATCGCTCCTGCGCACTATGTTCGCCAAAGAGGAACCCTAGCAGACTCATTGTATTCTCTGCAGTGTGGGACACAAAACTGTGGACGGTTTTCTACATCAAGACGAAAAAATTTTTCTAGGATCGTAAGATATTCAGCACTATAAACTGTAGCTGAGGCACTTTCTTATACATTTTAAAAGAAAATTATTCCAAATGATGCAGCGCACCAATCAGTACACTTAAGATGGAGCTATTGTTGCTGATGAACTGTTGTAGGATCCTTCGTATTTTATATCCTGGAAGTTTTCTTTTTTTACGAAACCATTGACATGTAAATGGACTTCATCAGTCGTTATTGAATTTATAATGATTCTTTCACCTTTTGTCACAATGAAATCTTATAATCAAGTTGTTCCTGATAGGCTAACGCCTTCAATGCTTGCCTAAGCTAAACTGTATAGAAAAATATATGCGACGTGGTAAAAATCCTATGAACGGATCTCCATGACAGCCACACTTGCGCCGAAAGTCTTCTTTTTGCTCCTTCTGGACAATCCTGCAATCTTCACACAACAAATTGGATATTTTGCCTGTCTTCTTTGGACATGCGGTTTATTATTGCCGCTGCATGTTCAATACCCACAGCAAGCACGTTGAATCGAAAAAATTGAACCTTTTTTTGACTAATAAAACTCAACAAGTTCTGATCGCCAACCGATTGTAGAATAAAAACGTAAGAAACTAAAAAAGGAAAAATGATCAGTGAGTTCTTGTTATGACTTTGATATTTGTTTAAGACTTCTCACTTATTATAGTGGAAGTTTGAAAAAAATATCATTAGTTATTCTAAGAAATGTTGGGTAAAGGTTCCCTGATGATCTGCTTTAGCAACAGTGAAATACGCAGAGGAACTAGCTAAAACCCGCTAATTGAACGCCTTGAATTTTTAGTAACATTTTTGGATAAAAGAATCAGCACATAATTAAAATTAAAGAGGTTTAGAAATGACAACTCCCAAAAATATGTGCTGATTTGGGAATTAATTTCGAAAATAGTTAAACTTTCAAGCCTGTAGTATTTAGGAAAGTAGAAATAAGATACTGATATTTAAAGAAAATTATCGGTGACATCGATGCCAATACTGATACTTCTATTTAATTTGAGATCAAGGTGAAATCAACTCTGCTGTTATAAATATTAAATTTTTTTTAAATATTAAAAATTTGTACGAATCCTATATCGCCGATACATCGGTTAGCGTTTCGTTACCTGCATTTATATTGGTTACATGCCTAATAAAAGCATTAAAAGCATGAAAAGTCTGTTTTTTTTCAATATACAAAAATTTTTATTTCATAAAATAAACATTTTCTTTTAAGTATTTATATTAAAACGACTAGAGAACAAAATTCAAAAAAGTTGTTGCTTTGTTTTTGAAGTCTGGAACTTACATTTTTATTTTATTTACAAAAACAGGCAGTAACACAATTTCTACTATAGATTCTTATAAAATTTTAAGTTATTTCAATTTTGTTTCAGGCAATTTAATATTGTAAAATGTATTTAGCATAAAAGGAATTATATTGAATAAAAGTTAATTTATACAACATCCCAGTAAAAAAATTATTTATTCCGAAGAAGTCATGAACAGGCTAAATTTGTGATCCGGAACCTGCTTTTTAATTTTTAAATTGAAACATATTTTGGGATTTTTCATTTTTGCATGAGAATTTGAGGCAAAAGAATTAGCACGATAATAAAAATGAAAGAAGTGTGATCCGGGAGTTGTGCAAATCTGAATCTATTCTAATGCTCTTTAGAATAGCTTGTTATTGTCTGAATCTTTGTTTAATATTACCTTTTAAGTGAAGCCATATTCCTGATGTTAATTAAATCTGAATTTTGTATGTCGTTTTTAATTACGTTATAATATAATAGGGAAAAGTCGCTTTGTGGTAGGCCCGCGGACTCAATAGATATTTCCGAATCATTCGCCAACGTGATTTTTATATATTAAATCAACTGCAGAGCTCTACGAGGCCTCGTATTTATTAATTTTGATAAAATTTTACTTTATTCATAATAGAGGTAATAAAAGGCTCTGCGCCGATTTTCAAAAACTTTGAGCCAAAAATAAATTTTGGTTTCTATGGGCAGTGGATAGTGGGCGTGGCCAACTTGATTGAAACTTTATGTATTTCTTAATGGAGCTAACTAAAGGCTCAGAGCAAAATTCCAACATTCTACGAGCACTGCTTATATTTTTTGCCAAACATTGTATGAACAGATTCCACTGTGCAAGGTAGCGCCCATTTGTACTATTAATTATGATTAATAATTATTAGTAACTTTTATATATCAATTGCTTTTATATGAATCTTTCATTAATGACTTTTAAATCAATTATAGTCTTATAAATAATATTTAGAATACTTTAGAAAACCACAAACAACTTCTTAACCAATTATCTCTTTATTATTAATAATCGTTTTCTAAGTCGAATATGTAAAGAAAGAGTACATGCTCAAATACAACTTAAATTTTTTTTCACTGGGATGTTCTTCAAACTTAAAAATATTTGCATACAGACATTGTAAATAATTGCAATAATTGTTGAAACAGAGCACGCAACATATTGTTTAATATTACAACATCATACCAAAATTGTTTACAACGCCCATATCCAAAATGTAATTTTACAAACGCATGCAAATTGAAGTTTGAATAAAAATAGCAGAGAACTAATACATACGTACGCATGTATGTGTGAGAAACTATATAAAAAAATATAATAATTTTTGGATCACTGAAACAATAGAAACAACATAAAAATTGCTTTGAATCTCTTTGTGTTAAACGCATAGAGTACTTCCCCTTGGGAAATTTGCAAAAATACCCCGGGGTCAGCACGTCTTTGTTTAACATTTTCTTTTAATAACAAACACACAGTATTTGTTATTGTCAAAGTAAATTTGGGCGAAAAAAAACAGGATAAGAAGTATAAAATATAAGAGATTTTAATTTTCCAAGAAAACCTAATTTTATCAAAATATTAATCTTGTGTTTGTGTACAAATCACTTTCGATAAGTTTGGTTTTCACATTTATATTAGGGAGGCTCATTTAAAAAGCTCAAGCCTCTTATACTTCTTTAATAACAAAAATAATAAAAACATATTTCTTTTATGAAGTGCTTTGATACAAGTTTTTTGCTAAAATGAAAAAGCTTAAGAGCTGCGAAACTTAACAATTTAAATGAGTATTTTTTTTTATTAAATTATATAGAAGACTTTGAATGCTAAAATAGACTCTTGTTGGATTAGCTTTTGTTTAATATATTTTTTATGGATTTTATTTCATATAATTTAATACTGGACTCACTTTTAATATAAAATTGTTTTACTTAGTTTTAGTTTATTTAAAACCGCATTTAAATTTGTGTTGATTTCTTTTCTAGAAAAGAGTGCAACATTTCGTACACTTTTAAATAGCAAAAGGCAACTTTCTGTCTTTCAAAAATAAAGAATTCATAATACATTAGTTTAAGATTCATTAAGAAAAATAATTAATATATAAAAATCCTTCAAACTGCCACATATTAGAAAAGATGTGAAAAAATGTTGCACCTTTTCCAGAAAATAAAACGGCTTTAAATAATTTATTAAATTTTGTTAAATCAATTAAGCATTAAACACAATAACGACAGCAGGCTACACGAACACCGACTACAAAAGCCGTTGGCTGCAATCGTCGCCTCGTAGTCAGCTACTTAATTATTTTTAGAACGGCACCACCAAATCAACAACCATAAGTTGTTGTTTGTAGTAGAAATCTCTTCATACGCCAGTGTAGCCGCTTTCATACTCTTTAATACTCTTAAATAGTGTTATTCCAATTAAATATATCAAAGTCCACAGTATATGAAGAAATCATTTTATTAGCTGGGATATATAGTTTGTTACTTCTTTTTGTACAATAAAACAATATATTTTCAAGTTTACAATAATTGAATTTATTTATATTAAACTGGAAACATTGTATTTACTCATTATCGCTCATCAAAATAGAAATTAGTTTAATTTGGCCAGAACCGCAAAAAAAGCATGGACAACAACCAGTAGCCGTGTTGCCTGTAGTAGTAAATATATAATAAGTTATAATAAGTCTCATATACGCACATGTATTTTATTTTTGACAAGTTGTATTCTGTAGCCTGGTGTCGTTATTGTGTTTAATGCCTTATGTAAATATTCCATATTTCATATTTTTACTTCAAATTGTTGTCAGTAAAATTAAATGTATCAAAAAAGGTGTGATTATACTTTCCAACTGCACATTTTCTCATTCCACGCATCGATTTGTAACTGGAAAAACTATCTGTATTTACAATTGAAACCGCCGAATGATTACAACAAATTTCGCTCCTGGCTTGAAGCTAAAAAATATCCCAGTGAAATAGAATGGAAGTAACTTTTGAAAAACTAGTTTTCGTTAATTCCAAAGTATCAAAAGTTCTTACATTCGACTTATCAGGAAGCGTTTGTTAACAATATCTAGACAATCGATCAATAAGTATTTTACTCACACAATTTAAAATTTACTTGTATTGTTTAGGAGTATTAAATTTATATTTATAAAAAAAAGTATTTTAATATATAAAATTATAATTGAATTGTTAGATATTTATGAAAAGTTCTTGTAAATTATATTGATGAATTAATTAATTTTAAAAAATTTTAGACACTCATATAAGAATCAGGTTTAGTCCTCAAGACAATTGCTGATCTTCTTGCAAATGGCAACTCGTTTTGAAAGCATAAAAGATATAGAATTAAGTGACTTCCGGATCATAAATTTGGAATCTAATTGCTTTCTTTGGAATGTTTTTTTTACTGGGTAAATATGAGATATAATTAAGTTTATAAATGTTTTAGTGTCATAAGCAGATGATTTTATTGACTTCTTTCGAAGCTCAGTTTTCTACTGGGATGCACAATTTAATAGTTTTCACATTTTATTTATATGATGATAATGAATTCCATAATTACTAAAATCTAGCAAGTCCCCGGGCAAACTTTATTACTAATTAATTATAATTATAGTTATTAATTTATTACTGATTTGTTGTTCATTTTGAGCTTAAATATGAAACTTTATTTATAATAATAAACAAAAATTAATGTTTATATCCTCCTTATCAGACACATTTGCAAACAAAATTTGTCATGTGAGCAGTTTATAAACAACGAAGCCCTCATCAAAGAAATCTAATCAAACGAAATTTATTAAAAACAAAAATTCTCTTAAAAGCTTCCAAAAGATTTTCTCAAATAACCTGCAATTATCTCTTAATTAAACATACATTGAAATATTTTACTCTCATTCAAAGAAAGTAAATGAGAGAAACCAGATGCTTGATAATATAGTATTTTCAAATAAGTCTCCATATTTGTTAAACGCAAAGTGCGTTAAAGCTTTTTCTTGTGTGTGTTTGTGTATGTGTGTGTGGCCAAGTAGTTGTTAAATGCTCCGTGCTCTTGCGGAGAGTTGAGTTGAATTCTATTTTAAAACGTTTATTTTGCAAAATGAGCACGAGGGTGTGTTGAGTTTTCCATACCATAAGTGAGCGTATGTGTGTGTGTGTGTGTGTGCGTGCTTGTGTTTGTAAAAGTAAACACGATGTCCTTTGCATTTGTGAAACTTTTACCTAAATATTCAGTTTTAGCTCATCCGTCGGAGTGTTCTGTATATAAAATAATGGCGGTGTATTCGTTGACGTGCGCAGCAGTGTTGCCATGTTGTTTACAATGAAAATATATATGAAAGGCCATAAAGATATTTAAGAAAAGCAAGGTGAAACCTAAAGAACAACCTTAACAATTCAGAATGAATAAATATTATGAAAGAATATATTCATCAAATGCCAGCAATCATATAGGAAATCTTAAAAGTTAAAGAAAAATTAAATAAATTAAAATCGTTTGCCTTTTCGTTTACACTCGTTGGCATAATAAAATAATCGTGTGCTTTTTGTGTTGTTTTTTTCTTCTGTCGTTGTCCTTAAGTGAGAATGCTGTTCTTATTTTCTGCAAATAAGTGTGTGTAGTGAAGTTCTTCCGTTCATCTGTATGTGTATTTTACAACGTTTTCATTTCGTGTTTGACGTGCCGGACATACATTTATTTTTCAAAAAAGAAGAAAAAAAACTTTTTTCCTTCTCTTCTTCGTCTGTGCGTACAAGTGAATGTGTTTTGGTTATTTAAATCAAAGAAGTGCTGTTAGCTGCACTAGTTTTTTTTTTTTTGTCTTGTTCGGTTTAAAAAAATATACTTCTCCATAGTTGTTGAGGTGTTCCATAGTGCTGGTGTATTAAGCTCTTTCCCCATTGTTGTTAACATCAAGGATTATTTAAGGATATTTAACACATCGCAACACACTCAGCAATGCCACCACTCATAAAACAGACACAAACTGCATTTGTAAACAACGACAAATAACACAAAAACCAGCAGCCAAAGTGTCACTTGGATGTTGTGAATGTGTGTGCGTGTGTGTTTTTGCTTTATTCCATTGCAAATTCGTTGAAATGTGAAAAAGATTCAGAAAACAGAAAAAAAATATATTAAACAAAATCATCATACATGACAACATATGAAAGAGCATGAATGTGGAGTATGAAAACAAGCGTATGAAGATTTTCTTTAAAGTAAAAATAAAATAAACGAAATATTAAACACGTTGTGTTAAAATTTATGTGAATTGTTTAACTAATAAAATATTGCATATCGTTGAAAAATATCAATAATTTAGTGTTCCAAATTAGATGAGAAAAGAAATCTTTTAAATGATAACAAAAAATAACCCATAAACACTGCAAAATATTTGGAGTGTATAAGTGATGAGTTTATATTTTAATTAAAAATGATATGATTATAAAAATAGAAATTAAGAATGATATATTGTACTCATTAATTATTAAGGAGTATGCAGAATATGTTAACAAAACAAAGTGAGTATTGAAAAACTTCTTTAGTTTCATATAATTCACTTAAATCCAGTGATTGATTATTTATGGGGCGGTCTACTGAAGTATCGCATGAGTGTTCCTGGGATCTCTTACAACTTGTCACTCGAAAGATGTTTGATTGTATTTGACTTCATGTTATTAAAATTTTGGACTTTCAAATGTCAACTTCTAAATGATTAAACAAGTTCAAAGTTTATAAAAATCTTGCATTTTCGTAGTTAAAATTTAAAGCAAATTTTTTTCTTGCAGGACTTTAAAAACTCATTAGATTTTTACATGGAAGTCACATATTCTTTTGGTATTATAACCAAAATATTTGTCATCTTGGACATCTGCAATAGATATTGTCGAAACGAATTTCAAACTTCTAAGTTCTGCACATCATTATGAAGAAATAAAAATAAAACAATATTATCCTTAGAAGTGAGCTTTTTTGTAATATGAAAGGAAACTAAATAATTAGTCCAACAGTAAAAATTATTGATATCCTTTTTGGGTAACTACTTTTTCTTTACTTTCAAAATATATTCGACTTATTACAAAGAGATTATTAACAATATCCAGCTAATCGATTAAGAAATTGTTTAAATTAGTTTTTGCAAGTGTTACAATTTTATTAACAAAAAATATATATATTCCCTTTAATTTTAATTAATAATATACACTAATATTTATAAGCTTAAGGTCTCTTTATTTTTATAAAATTATATAAAAACTATTTATAATTTAGTAAAAATAAAGATACCTTAAGCTTAAAAATATTATTATATATTATTAATCAAAAAGAGGTAAAAAAACTAGGGGAAATAAAGATTTTAATTTTAATTATGTGCTGATTCTTTTTTCTCAAAATTATATTTAAAAAATCAAAGTGATGAAGGGAGCGAATTTATTTAGTTTCTCTGCAGATCATCAGGGAACCTTTACCCAGCATTTCTTAGAATGACAAAAGATATTATTTCAAACCCTCATTTTAATAAGTAAGAAAGCTCAAACAAATATCAAAGTCATAACAAGAACTTACTGATCAATTTTCCTTTTTTATTTTCTTACGTTTTTATTCTTTAATTGGTTGGCACACCAGCACATTAAGGAGCTTGAAGAAACGACCATTCCCAAAAATATGTACTAATTTGAAAAATTAATATATTTAATTCACACATAACTTTGTTTTATAATTAACATGAAAAAATTTTCATTTTTATTGAAATAAAACAACTTCCTAATCAGTTGTCTGGATGTTGTCAATAATCTGTTTGCGATAAGTCGGATATACAAATTAGTTAAAAATTTGCAAGTAAACAAAAAGTATTTCCCCGAAAACTACTTCCATTTATAAAATTATTTCTTAGTTTTAAAGCAAAAACAAAATTCATTGCAGCTACTCATCTGTTTTAAATGTAAGTATTTACAGTTTTTCTGCCAAAAATCCCTAAAAAGATTATTAAAATCAAGACATTAACTCGCTTAAAAACACACTTTTTTTAATGGAAAATTTAGTTTTCCTAAGACCTATGCAGAGTAGATAAAAGAAATGAACTATAAAATATATTATCGGGGCAATATCTACCTCTACCATGTTGGTCAACGTCTGTTCTTTACAAAAAGCTACAATTCTGTCGCCAAAATTATATTTTAGATCCTGAGTTGTTTGTGGTTTTGTTCACATGAGACCGTCGTCTTGCGAATGATTCTAGAAAACATGACTTTACATCACAAGAACAAGGCGGTCAATTGAAAACCTGCCGCATTATTTAATATGATTTTGAAAAGTGCCCTGATGTTGTGCCAATTCACATGATGGTAAATTTTTACATTTACAATTCTCTGTTTCACAGTGTTCTTTGATCTTAAAAACTTTCCAGATTTTTACTAAATAACACTATGCAACAGTGAAAAAAGTGCAAGGTCGTGACTATATGGTTTCGATTATACTATCAAAATGTAGTAAAACCCTATACTTAGTTGGGTCAAGTTGGTGACCTTTTTCTTTTTATGGGCCTCCAAAGTTTCCCAATATTAGCACGATGCCCCAAAAAGGGTGTCATCAGTTTCTGCCAAATAGCTAATCAGCACTTAAAAATATCGCTTCACTATATTCGGGAAAAAAGTAGCCAAGAGAACGTTGAATATATCTTGCTAAAATTTTATGACAGAAATGTATTTTATCTTAGAGATTCTTAAGAAAGTTAGAGAACAAACAACTTTTTTTTCGGTTTTTCGATCATAACTTTTAGGAAATCCTGATTTTTTATACACTATCTTTGGAAAAATTGTAGCCGAGGTAAAGTTGAACAACTTTTGTGAACATTGAAATATAATCTGAACGTGTCTAGATACCAAAAACAGGTCATAAAAACTCCCTTACGAATAGGAATTTAAATTTTAACTCAAATCTTATAATTTTATATAAATTTTTTGGAGAATAATTTAATAAAGTCTATGTTTCGGTACTTATTTCTTATATATTAATTTTAAATATTGTTTCGAGCTGTCTGTGAACAGCCACCAGTCGTTAAGATCGTACGCAATTTTAATCTAATCCATGAGCATCTTTGTATCCTTACAATAGTAAAACGCTTTTGAGTCATCAACAGTAAAACATTTTTGAAGGCCTGACTGTCGTCTTCTATATTTTGTGACCTTTGACCCAGGCTCCAGCAAGTTTTACTCTTTTGAGAGCTGTGCAAGCTCTTCAGATTTCCGTTGTGATAGCTGTAACTTATATACAATGTAATCCAGTCCGTCTTCCGTAATAGAGATTGTTACGCGTGATGGTCCAGGATCATACCAAAAATATTGAAAAATTTTCAGGAATATTCGTTCATATGGGCTTAATATTAAAATAGATCCCTATTAAACAAAATTTTATATATCCCAGGCTTATTCATTGTGAATATAACATTGAAACAGTTTCCCAAAGTTCATAATTATGTTGTAGTTTCATTCCATACGATGTATAAAATAGCCGATATAATGAATTAGCAAATTTATTGAGCATAAAGAATGTCTGAGGAAATATTTTATATAAAAAAACTTTCTTCAGTTATAATTTCCTCCCTTCTCTGCTTGCACACGCTGTTTTTCTTTGTTTAATTGTGTTTCCAAATTAACAATTATTTTCTTAACTTAATTACAAACATTATTTTCCTGAAATATGTTATTTCGTATAACATTTATTGTCTGTATTATTTAGTTGCCAAATATTAAATTGGGTCAATAGAAAATGTTTTACAAATCGAAGTTTAATATGAGATTATTTCTTCTATTTAAGATATTTCACAATAATTTGTAATAGTCTGCTAGACAAGCACTTGTTTGGGCTTAATTGTATTTGGGTCAAAGTCATCAATGCGTTAGCAAACAGAGTTAATGAATGCATAAGTTGTTGTAATTAATGTTTGTTTTCATAGCTTGTGTGTAAAAGTTATGTTACACATATTTTTTTTGATTGAAATTTTTTAAATTTAGTTACAAATTTTGTGAAATACAGTTGCAGAAAATTAATTTTGATTGAAATGAAACTTAAACTAGATAAAATATAGCTCACGAACTTAAAAGAGACTTGTAAAATATATTTGAAATAGTCGATATTCCTATTGAACAGTACCACTGTGAAACCATCGAATTCAATATAAATTAAGCTTCACTTTCAACTTATTAATATAATTTGTAAAATTTTGAATAATAATAAACATTATGTGTATTTATTTGTTCATAACTAAAACATAAACAACTATTTAATTATAAATACCAGACACTCTAACGATTGTAAATTTTATGTTCATGCAGAAAATCCTACCGGGACGAAAGAAGGATTTTTTAAACTAAATATTCGTCGCCAAATATAGGCTGTTTTTTATAGAGTGATACAAGTTTAAATCATAACAAAACATAGTATTATATTTTTGATATCCATAAAATGGTCTTTATTAGATAGAAACTTTAATGGCATTAATTTTCAAATATAATTTCGACCGCGTGGCCCCCACGGCTGGCGCGTACAAGGCGTAATCTGGAACACCAATTTTCACAAACAGTAACATTCTGGCCAGCATAGTTTTTTAAGACATATGAGCCAATGACTCCGCCAGCCCGCAAAGCGCATGAAATATTAGTGTCTCGACAAAAGCCTGTGGAATCTCTTCACTCCAAATGCGACAATTCTGTTTATGTACGTACCCATTCAACCAAAACTGGGCTTCATCGGAAAATAAAATTTTGATTGGACGAAGTGCACGATAAGTTTGACGAACAGTACCATTATTTTGATTAAAAAATTCCACAATTTGCACGATTTGCTCTAGTGTAAGTCAGTTTATAATAAAATGTCAAAGCAAATTAAACAAAAAGCAACTATAAACTATTAAATGGGTGGTCAAATAAAGCAGTGGTGCCAACTCAAACTTGTATCACTCTATAAAAAACACCCTATACATTCAACGAAGCCACTTAATAAGTGATAATAAATTAAAATGCACATGAGTACTGCAGATGATAGTGTAGCGGCTTTGGAAAACAGCTGTTCTGCTATGTAGTGAAACTAAATTTATAAAACTTTTCATGTCTCTCTGAATTTAAATAAAACAATTAGCCTACAAAATTATATTAAATTTAATTTTATGAATATTTTTGTAAGAACCTGCAGGCTATAATCGGTCTCGGACAATTCCCCAGAATATTTACTAATTTAAATATTAAAATAAACGGTCTCTGTTTCACATTTCATTTTTATTAAAATCCCTATAATTTTTTGTTTAAATACAAGAGCGTGCGTATCATGCCTCAGCCACCATTTATACCGAATTTAAACCTCTGTGACATTTTCCGTTTGACGACATTGAGAGTCCCATGGAACGACAAGATTTTGCAACAATTGAGAGTATAAAACACAAATCGCTAAGAGAGATCAAGGACAAGGACCAAAAAAATTCATATCAAAACTGATTCGTGGATTGGAAAATTTGCTGAAACAGGTTTATTTTAATTAAGGGGGGGCTTCTTAAAAGGGGAAACTATTCCAATTCTTGATAGATAAAACTCTTTTGAGAGAAATGCAGGTTTAAATACTTTTTTAAATTATTCTCTTAAACTAAATTTTAAAAATTTAATTATTAAATTCAAAGCTAATCAGGTGTTTATGGAACAAAAGATGGATACTGCCGATGACTCACGGAAAAAGTTGGCCAAAAACCCAGGGTAACATAAAATTGTTGCTACTCTATTTGAATATCCCTTTAGACTTATAAAAACCTTACTAATGCCCACCCTATTTTATTAGTGACTTTAATTTTTTCTCAAATATTATATAACCAAATGAAATTCTGTGAATTCTTAAGGCCGTAGCAGTTTTCATGCACAAATTACGTTTAACACAATAAAGGATATTGCAATTATTAAATCTCGAATAATATATTATTAAAAACGAATTATGTGTCAGAGAAAAAATTGCCGCAAACTCTTGAATTTATTCATGCGTATTTAAACTTTTTAAAAACAAATTAACTTGAGCCTCTGGTAACGACAATTCCACATATTTTATTTTCATTCTTCTCCATATTTTTATATTTTTTCTCACAAAACTTTAACGTTTCCATTTATTTATTGTATTCAAATTGTAATTTTAATATCGTCCAGCTATTATTAGTGACATTTCCATATTCGATGGCAATTATTATTTATATCTCATTTCATACAATTCGCCCCATTGCATTCACAAAACTGGGTCATTGTGTTTTTGTGTTTGTACATACAACTATTTAAGTCCTGCCAGGATGTTTGGAATTCCTCTTGTTTGTACTTTTTACAATAAATGCATTAAAAATTTAAAATTTAATATCAAATAAATGTATTAAGAAAAAAAAATATTGTAAAATTTAACTTAAAGGAAAAAGAAAATTTTAAATTAAAATTTCAAACGAAAATATATTAAATAAAAAAGTGTTTTTTACAATGAAAATATATCCAACAAGAAAACGAGATAAAATAAGTGAAGGTCCTTGAAAAGGCAAAATATAAGCAACTGTAGTTAATACAAACTTGAATCATTTCAAAGGAATACAAAAACAATAACAACAATACAACAACAACAACAACAGCAATTATAATAACAACACAGTAACAGAAAACACAGCCAACAGTGCCTTCGACACTACAAATACCAGAGAGCAAAAATAATATCATTTCCAGCAATTAAAATGTTTGTTTTTTTTTTTTCTTCATCATTCTTAGGAAGGCAGACAGAAAACTTTAATAAAAACATTTCTGTTAATGGCATGTTATTAAATAGACACGCATATAAATTAAAAATAATTTTATGAAATAAAAAAGTTTAGTGAAGCTGAGTGAAGCTAAAAGGTCAACGCAAGTAAATTATTTGCTTTAAATATTCCAAGTATTTCAGTCTTAATAAAATTATGATTTCGTATAATTTAAGAAGTATTTGTAGATTCAAGGACTTGATGCTACATAAGGGCTACTCGGGGCTTTATAAATAATACCACATTTCACGTTTGTATTCAAATTAAGTATTAAAACTTTTCATAAAACTTTTCAACGTCAAGTCCCAGCAGCAGTTCAGTTTGAAGGAAATACAATTGAAACAATTGAGCTTAACTACTGTCAAACTTAAATTCGGTGTCACTATTTCTAACTGATGTTATTTTTAAAGAGTGACTTAAGTTTAAATCATAATGAAATAAAGAAATATATTTTTAATATCAATGAAACAGCATTTATTTGAAAGAAAATTTTATGGAATTATTGTTTGAATATGATTTTTGCCATATGGAGGCCAAAAAAAATTAAAAAAAATCGATTTTTTGAACAAAGAGGTACGTACCCCTTATGAAATTTTCGATTTTTGCAATTTTTCCATAAAATTAAAAATAACAATTTTTGCTTTTTAAAATGTTTTATTTTGCAAAATACGGGCAAAAAGAAGGTTGCTGACAAAAAATCAGCCATTTAAAAAAAAAATTTTAAAAATCGATTTTTTGAACAAAGTGGTACCCCCTTATGAAATTTTAGATTTTTGCAACTAAAAAAATTTGCAAAAATCTAGTTAGGAATTTTTAACAACTCTTCGCAGCATTTGCGGCCGTATTTCGCGGAGAACTCTTCGAATATTTATTTCTAGTTGATCAATTATTTGGGGTTCATGGACGTAGACAAGTGACGTAATACAAACCCAAAGAAATTAATAAAAAATTGGGTTAAATCACACAATCTTGGTGGCCAATTAATTGGGCTGTTACGTGAAATTATTTGTTTCTCCAAAATTTCTTTGAGTAAATCAATTGTAGCGACCACTATGTGGCATAAGGCCTCGTCCTTCTGGAACCACAAATCAGCAAAATTTATGCCACGTAATTGAGGTATGAAAAAATTTCGAATCATGTTCCTGTACCGTTCACCACTGACAGTAACGTACTAATCATCATGGTTTTTGAAAACATACGGGCCAAGAACCGTACCATACAGTAGTTTTCTGTAGATGTAATGAAATTTCGACAGAAGCTTTTGAATTTTCCCCACTCCAAATGCGACTCTGCTTATTTATGGCCTTATTCAACCAGAAATGGCCTTCACGGGAAAATGGAATTTTGAATGGATGAGTTTGACAAATAGAATAACTATTTTCATTAAAAATTTATATAATTGGTACGCGTTGCTCTAGAAACGCTCCAACATCGATTCACACAAATTTCTGACTAAATCAAAGACACTCTCTTTCATTTCTTGAACGATTTGAATTTTAAAAGGATGGAACCTCGGAACCCTTTTTTTAAATCTCAGAAATAAACGGCTTAACAATACACGTTTACTTTCATTCAAGGCGATAAATACTCTCGGAAAAAGCTCAACATCCATAAATTGTTTTTGTGTTTTTAGAGTAGCAAAGTTGTTTAGGAGTGTAACAAATATTTTAAATTTCGAATGCAAACTTAACAAAAAGCGACTATCAGCTGTTAAATGGATGCTCAAATAAATCAGTGATGCCAACTCCAAGTTTTGGCACAAACTGTTGAGTGCTCAGACACAAGCATCGGATGCTGCACCATTGAATTTTGAAGGTGATATAAGTACTGGGGAGTCTGAAGCTCTTGATATCCTTGTTATGGAAAAACATGATGCTCATGCTACCTGCATGATCAGGTTTCTTTTGCCTCGACAGAAACATTTTGGTTTTTAAGATGATGTAGCACATAATTCACACCGTCTAATCTCCTCCCTATTTATAACACCTTCGCCCGCGAGAAAATAGAATCCAACTTTCTTCTTTGGATCGGTGTTTTTAGGCCTGTTTTTAATTTACTCGACCCTTTGCAGGATAGGCCGAAAAAGCTCTGCTCTTTGGTATCAGTAGATGTGTGTCAAGATTACAATGAATGAGCTCGCAGGTTTGGAAAAAAAGAATTCCATAATCATGCGTCGATAACTTTAACTGTTTACATTCGTCACCTGGCATCGAGTACTTCCGAAAAAAATTTGGTTCAATTATCTCAAGCGTGGATAAGACACACCAGACAGTTATCCTGGATCAATGTAATGGTTTTTGTTGTTTCAATCTAGGATTGATGGTTCTTGGAGATCAGTAACAGCAGTCTTGCTTGTTGACGAGACTGCTTAGGTGAAGATTTACCGGGCAAAAACGCTCCAACATCGATTCACACAAATTTCTGATTAAATCAAAGACACTCTGTTTCAGTTTCAGGCCATAAATACTCCGGGAAAAAGCTCAACATCCATAAATTGTTTTTGTGTTTTTAGAGTGGCAAAGTTGTTTAGGAGTGTAACAAATATTTGTTCACATCTGCTTAGATGTTAAGGTACGGTCAAACTTGTCAAGAACTCGCCTTCAATCAATTTTTTTTCAGTATTTAGTGGTTCCGTTTATTTGTCCAATTGTTTGCCAAGTGTAATAGTACTTTAATAGTTTCATACATAATCTAATATTGTTGCGAAATGTGTATGTCGGTAAATAGTTGTGTGAATGAAAATAGTTTTTATTAGTAGTTAGTGGTTATCTTTCTTTGGGCAAATATTTGACAATTGTAAACGTATCTTAAGTGAGACTCTCTTTAATCAATTGTTGTTGGTGTGAGAGTGAAATACATTTTGTAGCAGAATATAGACGCTTTGAATAAGCAATTCGCGCTATTTTCTTATCTGTGCAATTGTAACAATGAGTCCTTAAATTTTATGCCAATTTCTGTGAGAATTGACTGCAGAATTTAAGAAGAATTTTGATGACTTGAATCTTACGAAACTGCTATAATAATACTTAAAAAAGTTTGTGTTTTGAATAAAACCTGAGCTATTCTATCGGGGGAGAGCAGTAGCCGCCATAAAAAGATAACGTTAATTTTTTTGTTAAATTGCTATGAAAGTATAATAAGTTGGGCACTTTATTTAGCTGTTATATTATGTATTTTTATACCTTTCACAAGAGAGTGAAAAGTTTGTCATTCCGTGTGTAATTTCTTCGATATTAGTATGGGACCCTATAAAGCATAAATCTTTTGGATATTTAAGAATAACGTTGACGATTGAGCGAAGTCCGTCTGTCTGTACCTGAAATCGATTTCCCCAAGACTCTGGAAGAGCTAGAGATTTCGTTATTAGACTGATGGATTAGAACTGAACTAAAATAGAATGGTATTTAAAAATCCGACATGCGATTCCAGAGCTGAAAGAGCTTACACCCACGGTTGCTACTCTAAAGTTTTCTTCGGGACCAAAATCCATAAAAAAAAGAACCAAAATAAAAAAAGAGAACCGATTTTTTCAATTTTATTTGCATACCAGCATAATACAATACTTCTTACACTGAAGTCAAATTGTCAATTTCTGACTTGCAAGCAAAAGTAACAATCGATCAGTGTTGCCAATGTAGCTTTTTGATTTTGATCGATTACTATCAAATGTTGTCAACGAATCAAATCTTTTACTTTATGCGAAGAGTAATAACTTTCGTAAATACATTTTTACAGGCATGATAAAACTTTCAAAATTTATTTATATTCTAATCGTTAACTTTTCATAAAAGAAAAAAAAATGAACCAGCTAGCCAAACGTAAAAAAAAACATTTTTGGTTCAATTGTACCACAGTGGCAACTGTGCTTACACCTCTTTCTCCATGCAAAATTTAACACCAAAAACCAATAATTTTTTATTTATTTATAAATTGAACCTATTTCTATGCTTTGGGAGCCTCAATTGTCTATTAGAAACTAAAAAACCAAATAATTTTCCAGGAATGGGAAATTAAAAGTTTTTTTTTTTTGGCACATTTAGTATTTTGTAGTACATGTAGTAACTTAAATGTTTAGAAATGTTAAATTTTTCTTAAATATAACCGCTTTATATATCAAGAAGGCTTGCATCGTCGTTTCCAGGGGTGGGAAATTTGTAAATTTTCTTATTCATAAAAGTAACCAAAAAGTTAACTGACGTTTTTTTTTTTGCTAACTATTTTATAACTTAGAAGAAAAAAAATTTATACTTTGCTCACCACTGCACACACGTTGTAGCATAGAGAACACTTATGCGAAAATGGTATTACCCCTATTCTTATATTTATATATATATGGATTATTAAACATAAAAATAATAATGAACCAAAGTTTCATCAAGCGGAAATATTAATAGGGGCAGGTAAATCATTACTGAGGTATGAGTGAGCTTTAAAGTGTTGATGTTGTATACTGTTACAGTGGTTTTTAGTCGGTGGTTACAAATTGTAAGTGTGCTTTTTTTACATGCGGCTGATTGTAGTATTTTGTATTTGGCATTTGTTTTGTTTTACTTGCTGTTGACATTTAGTGTTAAGAGCATAAAATAATGTAACAACAAAAGTAGAGCCAACACCCATCCCTATGTAGAGAGTACTCTTATATGAATACCCAGTTGGCCACGTCCTAATGATGGATATAAAAAAACTATGTGTCGTAGGAGACATACTAAAGTCAGATGCATTAAAATCGTTGACTAAATTTCCATACATAAAAATGGCTGCTCAGTTGAATATATAATAAAATCACTCAGCTTGCGGTTGGCATTTTCCTAAATGAAAAAATAAATTAATTGAAGGTAAATGATTGTTGTCAGATAGTTACGAATGACAATAACCTTTCAATTGTTGATTAGAACCCCTAAGCGACAGATGGTCAAAGAAAATCTCTTCTACAACGATTTGGCCAACAGGGTATTATCCTCACTCTCCAAATGTATCTCCATGGTAGTGCACACAATTTAAATTACAACAATACGTGTAATATTATGTTACACATTCTCACACCTACGCACAGCTCATGTGTTCATAACACATACACGCAAACACAACAATTCATATGAATAAGATTTTTCCGTTTTGTAATTTGACTTTATAATTTATTGTTGCTCTTTTGTTGCTTAAAATGTGTATATGTATGTGTGAGTAATCATCAAACTTAAAAATATGAAACACACAACATTGAATAACAAATGTGATGGTCCCATGCCATTTAAAGGGTGTGTTTTTTAAGAGTGACTTAAGCTTAAATCGTTATAAAACAAGGAAATATCTTTTTAATATCTAAGAAACGGGCTTTATATGAAAGAATGTTTTATGAAATTTATGTTTAAATATGATTTCTGTTTTGTGGCCGAAACGGCTGGTTCATGGAAGGCGCAATGTGGAACAACTTCTTGCAGCAGTTGAAGCCGTATTTCGCGAACAACTTTTTGAATGTCGATTTCCAAGTGTTGAATTGCTTGTGGCTATTCGATGTAGACAAGTGACTTATCAAGACCTCAAAGAAAATAATTCCATGGGGTTAAATTACATGGTCTTAGAGGCCAATTAGTTGGGCCATTAAGTTAAGTTGTATTTTCATCAAAAGTTTCTTTGAGTGGCTCCATTCTGTTGGAACCACAAATCAGCAGGGTGAATGCCACGTGCTTGAAGTACGAAAAAATTTCGAATTGTATTCCTATACCGTTCACCATTTTTTCTTGATTTCAGATTTTCATGACATTTAGGCCAATGACTCCGCCAGCCCATACAGCGCACCAAACAATGATAGATGTAATTGTGGACTCCCCTCACTTCAAATGTGAAAATGTTGCTTCTTTGCATACTCATTCAACGAAAAAAAAATGTTTTTTTGCATAAATAATTTTAATGAATAGAACAATAATTTTGATTATAAATTCCAACAATTTGCGCGCGTTGCTCTGATGTAAGTCCATTCAATAATGGAGCTTCAAAACCAATTAAACAAAAAGCTGTTAAATGGGTGCTCAAATAAAGTAGTGATGCTACTTCAAATTTGTGACACTCTTAAAAAAACACTCTCTATTTATAGGATATTAATGTAACGAGTGTTTTTGAAATAAAACACCACTTCACATTTGGATCAAGATAAATAACAAATAATGGTGGACTTTTTAGTTTTAACTCCTTTTGTTAGATTGAAACAAGCTAAATGTAAAACTGGATCTATGAAATAACTGAAGGGGATAATTAGTTTGAATATCTACAACAATCGATATTATATTATTAATAAGTTTTTTTCATAGAAGACAAAGAATTTATTGATAAAATTGTTGTTTGGCAAAGTGGGTATATAGAGTTATTATCCAGTGGCACAATAATAATATGCTACCTCATTGAGTATATACAGGGTGGCTGAATTTGAGGTTGAGATGTAAATTGGCTGACAGAAGGAGCTGGTCGAGATCAACTAACTTAAGCTGGGTGTTAAACTAGAACTCATAGCAAGAACTGATGCTAAGTATGGCACTAGCTGTCATTAGTTCTTTATAAGTGTACAAAGTTTAAACTAAATGTGTTTAGAAGAAGGTATCAACATCGAGTCTGCAAGAGTTGGTCACAAACACATGTGGAAGCAGGTGCAGGTAATGAAAGGAGCATACACATTTTATGATCCTAGTGATTTTTAGTTTTAAGAAAATATTTATAAATTTAGTGTCTATCCCATTGCCGCAGTTGTCTATGTTGGCTTACAGTACTATCCCACTTACAGATCTATAATATTGATAATTTTTAAGAACCATTAAAATATTTACCAGCCCCTGAACTCATAACTTTTTTTATAAATTTGTAAAACAATTTGTCCCATATCCACTCATGTTGTTCTAAACCAGCTTCCAAATGTTTGCATGACAATCAAGAACCTCAATCTGGGTTATGAACTTTTACTTAATCGCTAATAAAGACTTGCCAGCAAAAACTGCTAGAGTGTCATTCAACAAATTGGAATAAAGGTTGCCTGCTGTATTTTACTGGGTCGGCTGCTGTACTTGTATTGTGTCCTACATGTAGGAAAAACGAATAATATAAATGCATTCATAAAAATTTTTTCAATATTCAACAGAACAAAATAAATAAGAATAGAAAAAATATAATCAAAATTTTACCAAGATTATTTAGCAAAACTCACAGGCTACTTCATTCACTCGTATGTGTGTGTTTGTTTCGAAAAGAAATCAACAAATGAATTGCAATTGTATCGGGTGTTTTTTATAGAGTGATATAATCTTAAATAGTAATTAAACATATTATTATATTTTGATATCAATGAAATGACTTTTATTGAATAGAAAATTTTATGACATTAATGTTTAAATATAATTTCGGCCATGTGGCCGCCACGGCTGGCTCGTACAAGGCGCAATCTGAAACACAAATTTTCACAAACAGTAACATTCTGACCATCATCGTTTTTGAAGACATATGGGCCAATGACTCCGCCAGCCCATAAAGCGCACCACACAGTAATTTTCAGTGGTTGTAATAGTGTCTCGGCAAAAGCCTGTAGATTCTCCTCACACCAAATGCGAAAATTCTGTTTATTTAAATACCCATTCAACCAAAAATGGGCTTAATCGGAAAATAAAATTTTGAATGGACGAAGTGCACGATAAGTTTGACGAACAGAACCATTATTTTGATTAAAATTTTCCACAATTTGCGTGCGTTGGTCTGAGCTAAGTCGATTTATAATAAAATGACAAAGCAAACTAAACAAAAATCAACTACCAGCTGTTAAATGGGTGGTCAAATAACGCAGTGATGCCAACTCAAAGTTGTATTACTCTATAAAAAACACTCTATATATCCATGTAAATGTGTAAAGTAAACAAATGTGGTTGTATGTGTGTTTGTTTCGTTTTAACTAACACCTTAAAACATAAAATAGAACAGAAACAAAAACATAAACTAAAACATTTTCATATTTTTCCGAAGGATATCAGACATAAACGCAACGAATGCCATGATATAGTCCCAGCTGGCATTTCGATAATAATTTTTTTTGGAAAAATCTCTAATATGATGCTCCTTTGATCATATTTGAAGTCTTTGGATCTAAAGAAAAAGTATATATTCTGATTCAGTCATATGATGAAATAAGAATTTCTTGAAACTGCTGGAAAATATGCAAAGAAGGCATCATTTTTATAGTTACTTTTGCTCAACTGGACTTTACAGAGCTCTATGACATGCGTTTGAGTTGCTTTGCAGCAGTAAATCTATCAAAAACAAATCAGCAAATCGTGTTATTAATTATCCTTCAGAATGTTTCTTTCTATAAGGTAACATTTCCTCAAAAAGGGAGTATTAATTATAAGCTCATTTATGGTGGGCAAATTTGAGGTTAGGAAGTAAACCGGCTGTGATATGATGAAACGTCAAGAAATGAACCGGCATTCTTCGACATTTATTTAGCCGAAAGTTGGGAAATTTAAAATTTTTTACACCGGACGCCTTTTATTTAAATCGCATATTTGTGCATTGGCTGCTTGAAAAACTAAACGAAAACAGGGCATTTTTAAGTGCTGACGCCCATTAAAAATTAAACGGTTTTGCAAACAAACGAAATTGAGGATCACACAATCCACAAACTGTTCCAGAAAAACTTTTACATCCGAGGAAAGTGATCAGATGGTGCGCTGTATAGTTTGGTGGAATCAACAGCCCGTAGATATTTATTCGGAACACTGTCACCGTGATGAGCGAATTTTTCGTAACCGCGATTTGCTAATCTTGACATCAACGACGTTTAATTTTAGCAAAATAGAACCACGATGTTAGCATAGCCAAATGTTACATAACGTTTCCATCTCCTGTAATTAGTGCAGTCAGTCAGGCAGATATCAATATGTCCTGTTCTACCTCGTGGCTGCTTGCCAATTCCCCACCAATTTTGCAGCTGTTTGTATTTTAGCCACTATAAAATCATCAATCGATTATTTCTGCTTCGCATAAGTGCTTATGAATGTGTGTGTGTTTTAATTCCTTTAATCTATTTCGGTTTAATATCTCAGAAACTATAGTAATATGCTTTGCCTTCCCCTAAATTCTTCACATATCTGAAGCGATAAAAAGTTGTTGTTATTAAAGCAATTATTACATAATTAATAATAATTATTAACAATTGAAATTTCCCAGATATGGAGTGAAGGCAATGACATTTAATGTTAATTAAGAAGGCAATTATTTATGGAAAGTGGAATAGGAATAATTAATTACACAAAGTCGATAATTATGAAGTTTGTGATGGAAAAGTTTTCATTAAAGTTGCTGCTAATCAATATTGATATGAGATATTATATATATTTGTAAAATAGATTATAAGTATTGATTTATAGGAACTTGAATCTAAGAAAGATATTAAATATAATAATAATTAAATATTTTTGTAAGTTTTCACAATTTAATACAGATGAATGTTTAATAAACAAAAACAAAGGCACGCCTCTTATTTGTTTGTTTATTGTTAAAATTATATAGAAAGCGGTTAAACCTAAAGGACATTCCTGTAGCTTCGTACTAATTTTATCCGTCTTTTTGTGCTAGTTTTTGAACTCTTTAGCTAAAGTATTATTAATAGGGACTAATATTTTTAAGCTTAAGGTCTCTTTATTTTTAATAAAATTATAAATTGTGTTTCAATATTTCGTCACTCTTTTGTGTGAATTCTTCAGGAAAAAACAAACGGTTTTGACGGTTCTCGCTTAAGTACGTATTTGTATTAATAAACAGTTAGTTTCGCATGGTGTCCAAATATCTGATAATAAGGCTTTATATGTGTTAGAGTCATCCTACTTGGTATTCTTTGGTTTAAAGCATTTAACCCTCCGAGGTATAAGGATTTTTTGGCGCTAAACGGTATAACCGGGTCTGTGCAGACCCATATGGGTTTTGTATGGAAATGCAAGTGTTGTTGTCCTAAAAGTGTGTGTAAAAGAGTCTTATAATGTTAAAAGCACAAATTTAACAATAAAAATACATTTAATAATCTTCTTGTTTTATCGTTCGGCTATAGGTCAGGTTTTTTAAAAAATCAATAAACACTAAATATTTTTTGATTATTTAATCTTTATTTAATGTTATTTTTCCCAATATTTCGAATAGCTTCGCTATTCATCTTCAGGGGAACAATGTAAATTAAAAATTAAATAAAATTATATTGAATTAACATATTTCAATATTTCAATATGTTAATTCAATATAATTTTATTTAATTTTTAATTTACATTGTTCCCCTGAAGATGAATAGCGAAGCTATTCGAAATATTGGGAAAAATAACATTAAATAAAGATTAAATAATCAAAAAATATTTAGTGTTTATTGATTTTTTAAAAAACCTGACCTATAGCCGAACGATAAAACAAGAAGATTATTATAATACAACAGGTCAACGATTAAACTAAATATATATACAAAAATACATTTATTTATACATTTATTTATACATTTTATTTATACTATTAGTCAAAAGTATTGAAACAAATTTTACGTGCGGTATTCAATACATGAGTACCTGTGCCTCGTTTCTGTAACTGAAGCGAGAACTTCTCGCATCGAAAAAATTCTCGTCACTCTGTGAAACTCAGAATGAGTCAGAATATATTTCTAAATGAATTTAAAATGTTGTTGGTTTTTTATAATAATAAATATATTATTCTATGGATACCACTATTATAAAAAGCATGGTAACCATAATTATTTAGTTTTTCGATGTGAGAACTTCTCACATCAGTTACAGAAACTGGGCACTGGCATGGATATGCTGTAAGTGTACCGGTTTTTTTCCAATGCATGCAATGAAACCGTGTTTTTCACTACTTTTTGTCCAACTTATAACAAAAAGAACAAGATGGTCGAGTGGCTCTGCTCACTGGATTTGTTCACATTCGCTGTGTCTTTTCAGGATTATCTTTAGACTATTGGCGGCATGAATAATTAATGTGACGATCTCTGGTGTTATTAGAGATTTAAATAGGGATACAGTATCTCTCACGGTTCCTGAAACTGGACCTTTGGAACAACTTTCCATTTTTTGACATGTACAGTATATTAAAGCTTGACGAGTGTGCTGCAGCGCCTTCATACTATTCGTCCTCATGATCGTCACACATACTTTCTATCTCAATGGCTAAGTCTCTTTCAGCATCTGAAGACGCATCATCTAATATTGGCACAAAATCGGAACGCGTTTTTTCGTCACCTTCGAGAGTAGTACTTTCACCCGCTAACCATATTGCCAACCTTTCTTTCATGTGGCTTCTCTCTTCTCCTGGTAAACATAAAAATCTTGCGGTGCGGTTCACAGCGTCCATCATATCCTCGGTAGTGAATGCTGATGTTATTTTTCTTTATTCAAAGATAATCTTATAATAAGCAATATTCATATGAAAAATTTTAAAAATACTTGCCGTTTGAATTTGAAAAAAAAGAAAATATATTCACTAAAATAACGTTACATTTACACTTCAAGCGACTGTTTCATGGAAGTCATACAGTTACACTTTTACTTCTTGTTTATAAAGAAAATTTCAAACTGTTGCTCTTCAAAGAAGATGTGCATACGTTTAAGCTTCAAATTCTATTGATATACTTATATATTGCCATACAAATTATTCATAGGTCTGCACAGACCTGGTTATGACGTTTGAACCAAACTGTTTTAAAATCTGGATTAACGCGAACCCGTAGCTGCAATCGGACTGATTCTATGTTTATTATGTCTGGAGAATGTTGCTACAAGAATTTATGGAAGGATTTGTTTCTAACGTGAAAAAAAATTAAGTTATACACACTTTTATAGGCAAATGGTCTGCACAGACCTGGTTATACCTCCGAGGCTTAAATAACAAATATATCAAATATGGATGATTTTTAAAATCATTATATATTAAAGGTTGGCATAGAAAACACCAAAACTTTCTTGTACATATTTTAGAAAATAAGATTATTGATGCATTAAAGTCGTTTTGTGATGTGCCTAGTTTAGCGGGTCCAACTAAGCTGACTATTTTTTTTTCAAGTTCATATTTTGACTAAATTCTTTACAATTTTTCTTACAGTGTTGCTATAAATATTGAAACTTTAGGATTTTTTCTGGTACATTTCTGAATAGAACAAATGTAATTGCAAGCATTTTTATTTAAAAATTAATTTTTTGTATTCATTTTTCTAAACCGATTTTTGTTACTTAAAAGTTATGAAAATTGTGCGTTTTTAAGGCCGTATAACTTTTTATATGTGTAACGCACATGAAAAACCAAACCATTGCTGGAATCTTGGGAGTGTTAACTTTCATCTTATATGTACTTTATTGATAAATACGAAAGTTTTTTTTAATTTTTTTTTTATTTGTTTCTATTAGACAGTATACTGTGTGTCAGTGTTTAAACATTATAAAGGATATATATTTTAAAATAATGAAAATCTTTCTCACAACCACTGCAAAAATAGTTCTGCTTCTCTTAATAATATTATTACCTAACATTCATTAAATAATTAAATAATTTTTTGCATTAATATAATTATTTAAGAGCACATAAGAAATAAACTTTGTCAAATAATAAGTTCCTTCCTTAAGGCTTAAATTATTTAATTTAGTGCTTTTAAGTATGAGTCCCGCATATAAAAAAAAACTGAATATTAGAAAGAAAGAAAAAACAAATTCACTCAAATACACAATTCTCTCATAAATCTGTCAAACATCATTATCATTCACCATTTTTCTTATCCTCTTTCCAAGCTAAAACCGAACGGCATCAACAATAATAACAGCAATCAACCTTAACCGAGTTTTTATTGTATTTCGTATTCTCTTCTTGGTTAGACTGTATTTTACTCTTTCTCTCTTACATTCTATCCTTTAATAAATAGCGTAACCACTTACACCACAATGACTAGATGTACACTGCAGCACACACACACACACACAAACACATATATGCACACACAGACAGATATGCTACTGCTCAGGGACTTGTATATATCATACCGTGGGTGATAGAAAGCATGCCAAGAAGTGAGGAAACCATCATCTCAATATATGTGTCATTGTATTAGTGACATTCTATTTTGTATTGACTTCCGTTCGTGAGTACAATGTGTGTATGAGTGTGTGTGTGTTAGTGACTTTTTCTTTCACCATTTACTCAAACAATTCTTTATTTAAATCGTGCACAATATTCAATCAATGCTGAACCTCATTTTGTTTGACAACCTTCATACAATTTTTTCTTCTTCTTATTTATATTCTTCTTCATGTACATTTTTTATGACGGCTTTTGCATTCACTTGTAGGTTTTTCTCTCAATCACTGTAAAGTAACGTAATTTACTCCCTTTTTTTTTCTTTGGATTGTTTTTTTTCTTTGTTTTTGTTTTTATTCTTGTCCTGATTGTAATTTGTTAACACGACCCCATTTAAACAAACTGTTGAATAGTGCAGTACGAGTAGGGGGTTGTATGTGTGCTTCCGTAAATACTTTTTATGTAGTTGTGGTGCTGTGGATTGTCGGTTTGTCGGTTTATTTGTTTGGCTGGCTACTCTTTCCATCTGAATCGGTTTTTATGGCCGTCGCTGTTGGTGTTGTATTTGTTATTTCTTTTTTCTTATAAATATTTCTATACGAGTAGAATTCTCCCTTTTTGTTTAATTTGTGGTTTATTAAATAAGTATTTTTTTTTTAATTTTAATATTTTACCCACTTTTACTTCTCGTTTTTCCATTTCTATTTGTTGTGTGTCAGGTTTGATTGGTGTTTGCAAAACCCTTAATAACTCACTATATTGCAGTTGTTTGAAAATGCAAATAAAAAAAAAACTTTGAAATTTATTCAAGTGTTTGAATGAGTTTTAAAGATGGCAAATTAAAAGACAGAGTCAAATGTGATAAGAGTTTTATTTGTATATTTACCTTTATTAGTTTTAAAAGCGCTACAAAATAGGGGAAAAAGTGATTGTAGAATTTAGAAATTTTCTTAATTAAACAAATTACATTCATCTTATAAAATCAGCGATTTAATTAAATGATAACCCAACAACTGATTGCTTATAAAACAAGATTAAACACGTATTTGATTTTTTTGCAACTTCCCTCTAGGAAAATTGAAAATAAAAAGAAAAAATATCGGAAAGTTCTTGGTTTAATCCCGAGTTCTCATTAGATCTCTACATATAGAGGTCCTATAAAACTTTCTTGACTAATTATGACATCCCTCCACTATATTTGTATCAAAGAGAGTGTGTGTGTTTGTGTGTGTATAAGTATAGAGTGTTTTTCATAGAGTGATACAACTTTGAGTTGGCAGCACTGCTTTATTTGACCACGCATTTAACAGCTGATAGTTGCTTTTTGCTTAGTTTGCTTTTACATATTATTAGGGATCGACTTGTACCAGAGCAACGTGTGCAAATTGTGGAAATTTTTAATCCAAATAATAGTTCTGTTCGTCAAACTTATTGTGCATTTCATCTATTCAAAATATTATTTTCCAATGTAAAAACAATATAAATAAACAGAATTGTCGCATTTGGAGTGAGGACAATCCACAAGCTTTTGTCGAAACACCTTTATATCCGCAGAAAATTATTGTTTGTTGCGCTTTATGGGCTGGCGGTGTCATTGGCCCATATGTCTTCAAAAAACGATGAAGGTCAGAATGTTACTGTTTGTGAAAATTGGTGTTCCAGATTGCGCCTTGTATGCGACAGCCATGGCGGCCACATGGCCGAAATTATATTTAAACATTAATGTCATAAGATTTTCTATTCAATTATGGATGTTTCATTGATATCAGTAATATATTACTATGTTTTATTATGATTTAAACTTGTATCACTCTATAAAAAACATCCTATATGTGAGCCTTTTATAACTGTTGAATGGCTGAACCGAATTAAACCAAATTTCTGGCATTCTGAAGAGCACTCCAGAACTTACATTATCTGGGAACTTGAATCGATTCGACATCTCAAAAAGGATCATAAATAAATTTTCAAGACATTTTCTTAGAAATACTTTTGGACAGCGTTAGCGACAGACTACACAGCCAATTCAGCTCCTGACTTTTAAGGGCGCTGTGGCTGAAAACACAAGACTACGATGTCTTAGGTCCCAAAGTTTTCCGATCTGCAATAGTGTAAGACCATCTTAATTGTTGTCGTCTTGTTTTAATGACAAAGGCATAGCACTTTTCGCTGAACATTACCAGCATCGACGAATACCGTCATGTTCTAAGAGAGCAGAATACAGCACCCTCCTTCGTCGGCACTTGCAGCAAAAATATTCACTGGCCAAGTAAGAAGTGCAAACAGTTCCATTAAAAACTCTATCTTCTAATCTGTCTTCATCTATCCTCTTAAAACTGTCCCCTACTTTCTAAGTTCCAGCGCAATTCACCGCATTTATAGGAGTCTTCTCTTGAGTGTTGGTTTTACTAAAAAAACAAGTAAAAGTGCTATATTCGGCTGTGCCGAATCTTATATACCCTTCACCAACGCACATCGGGCATTACACAAGTTTTTAAGTGCCAACTTTGTGCTTTCTAATTTATAAGCGTAATAAAAACAACTTGAGTTGCACATTTTGGTCACTTTTATAAATAAAAAATATTCAAAATATCCCACGCCTGGAAACGAAATTTGAATTTCTCAAATTTTTTTTATTTAAGCAAAACTACAAATTTTTAACTATTTTGGCAACTTTCATGTTATACAAAATGTTGTAATCGATATATAGATTTTTTAAGTACTTGATATTAATTTAGTATTTTCCTGAATTGAAAAATAGTTAAAAAAAAACTGCGTTAGTTGCCCTTTGATTTTTATTAAATTTCAATTTCCCACCCCTGGAAGTGAAACATTTTTTCATCAATGCAAATCTTCATGATGTATAAAACGGGTTTATTTAAGAAAAACTTGAAATTTTAAAACATTTTAGTTATTATATGTACCACGAAATACCGAATGTACAAAAAAAATTCAATTTCCGATCCCTGGAAGCGAAAATAAATTTTTTTTTTTAAATTATCTTTTACCAATGGAAGTCCTCATGATGTATAAAGCGGTTTTATTTAAGAAAAAATAAAAATTTGTTAGCACTTTCGCTACTTTCATGTACTAAAAAGTATTGCAGTATGGAACCTTGGAGTCGAAATTATGATTTTCTTAAATTTTCGATACCAATTTTGTTTTGCCAAAATAGAAAATTATTTTAACCAGGAAAGCTAGTTCATTTTTGGTTATGTTAATGTATGAAAAGTTTAAATTTCCTAACCCTGGATGAGAGTTTTTAACATTTTAATTTTTTTTCCATCTAAACAAATCTTCCCTTATTATATGTACCACAAAATACCGAAAATGCAAAAAAATTCAATTTCCCATTCCTGGATTTTTTTTTTTTAATATTAAATGGTAAACTGAGGAATCCCAAAGCATGAAATAGGTTCAATTTTCAAATAAACAAAAAAATACTTGGTTTTTGGAGTTAATTTTGCGTCGAGAAATAGGTGTAAGCTTCCCAGCTCTGGAACCGTCCTTCCGATTTTTCAATACCACTCTAAGTTAGCTCACTTGCAATCGATCAGTCCAAGAATGAAGTCTCTAGCTCTTCTGGGGGCTTGGGAAAACCGATTTCACTTACAGACTGACGAACAGATGGACAGACGGACAGACGGACAGATGGACATCGCTCAATCGTCCTCGCTATTCATAAGGATCCAGAATATATATATATATATATATATATATATATATATATTTTATGGGGTCGCATATTGATTTCGAAGATATTACACACGGAATGACGAACCTGAATATACCCTTTCACATTTTTGTGAAGGGTATAAAAAAACCAGTCGATCACTGAAAACCGGGGATTAGTGTCCTCAATTCTGTTTAATTAACTGGAATCGGTTGATTTCAAAATTAATTTTGAAAGCTGCCTATCAGACAGCTCAAAGCACCGGGTTAAAATGACTTCATTTTCACAACAATAATTTTTTTTAACTATTCAGAAATATCAAGACATTACAACTATACGACTTAATAGCACAAAGTTTAAGTCCCTTAATTATAAATTGTATAAAATCAGAAGTGATTATCCAGGATTTATTGTATAGAATTGAATAGTTCATGCTCGTTAGGTTATATACACTTTCATGTGATATCAAAACTGAATTTGCTTTTAAAATTGTTTAAATCAAATCGTTAGAATTTTGTTTGCAGTATATTAAAGTATGTACATGGAGTTAAATATACCGTTATGCTTGCACAAATATCCAAACACACATATTGTTAAAGTCGTTTATCTCTTGACAATTATGCTCATAAATATAAATGACCGTTTTATCGTAACATTATAAATGGCTCTACTCCAGTACACACACACATACACACAATATATTCTATGTATTAAAGTTAAAAAAAGGCCATACGCGTATGTGTGCGTGCGTACTTTTATGTGTTTTATGTGCGTTTTATTATGACTGGGAATGTAAACGGTCGTTTTAAGTATTAAAGGGAATTTATAATAAAATGCATGGCGAATGTAGACAATTGTTTTTAGGTCCCACAAGTTCCAGGACGAGTATATTTTTATGTTTTATTTAATTTTCTTTTTTCTTCATTCTCTCATGAAATGTATTTAATATAAATGTCAATAAGCGAATTTGATTTTGTAACAATAGCTGTTGTGTAGCAATCTCTGTATTTATATTTGATTTGTTAGTGGCAAATATATGGATGAGGGTAAAAGTTGTACAGCGTATTTTGTCTGCATTTTACTTTCTATATTAAATTGATTTCTTTTGTTAAACATTAAAATTGTCAGGGGTAGTGCTGTGAATATTTTACAACAATAAAAATATATGTAAATAAAAATAAATGCATGTAAATAGATTTGATTTAATAAGACCCAAAATTATTCATATATTAAAATTTATATTATATTAAAGAAATATATTATTAAAGAAATTTAAAAATTCTGAAATAGTCGTTTTTAGAAAATAATTATTATTTACATTCTTATCAAATACTAGCCCCTACATAATGAAAGAAGTCACTGGTGGCATGTCAGATAAATACGGTATTTATCGCTTGATTTAAAGGTCCTTGAAACAATAACATATATTATGCAAAAGGGAAATCAGTCACCATAAGTAGCAGTTGTATCAAAACTTTAAACTCTCCATGTTAGAATGCAGCCAGTAGTGGTGGCGAATACGTATTATTATTTAATTGTTGCAGCGTAAGTATTTTAAATACCTCCTCACCACAACTGGCTACAGACTACAAAGAGTACAAATACTACCAGCAACAATTTTGACTGGTTTCCGACAGCACCGAGTAAATAAGGATGAGTAGCTATTTATTGTGCCCGTTTCTGATCACTGATTCATGCGAGTATTCGATATTTGACAGGCTGTAGTCGGTAGGGAACAAATAATTTTGATTTTGATGTTATTTTGTGTAGCACCATCCATCGAATTATATGTTGGTTGCTACAAGAATCCTTGTAAAATATTATTATTAATAATCGATATTATGGGCTTGCTGTTATATATAAAAGGATATCAATAGCCTGGTTTATGCAAAATTTCTCAACTCTATTAAAATTTTAAATAAAATGAAGCTGCTCATAGTTTGTTTGCCACAACGAACAAAATACTTTTGTTTAACACCAGACTCAAAAGTTTAGATTTTCTGTAATAAGTCAATACAATATAAAGTTTAAGCTTTACACACATCCATATAACTTATCTTAATACACATACACACACAGATACGTACGCATATACTTGCACTGTTCTAATATAATTGTCTCGCATGGAGTTCAATTACAAAAGTATTTGTGTGGTTATTGAACTTTTGTTAAATTGTATTTAAAAACTTGTCCAGTTTTTTTTTTGTTTTTCAGTAATTTTACTTTATTTTATTTGTTTTCCACTTTTTGCCATGTTTTTAAACGACAATGGAAAACTTTTGTCTTTATCGCTTTAAACTTTGTACTTTTAAATACTGAAAGAGAAACGAAAAACACTCACACATGCTTCTTTCTAACTTGACGAAAAGTTTTTGAATATTTTTTTATTTTTATTGTTTTTTTATTTTTGTATTTCGTTGTATTGGAAAAAAGTTTTGGAATATATATAAATGCTGTTTTGTTGTTGTATATTGATTTTAAAGTTGTATAACTTTTTCTTAACACTGCAAACTGTTTTATTAAACTTTTTCCTTTTACTTATTCGAGGCAACATTCCACTTATGGTAATATTGGGGGGTCAGATACATTTGGAGAATCGATTAGAGGATGGTGAGCAGTGATAGTTCTTTGCAGTTATAGAGTCCAGTGTTGCCAGTTCAGTGTAGTTGACAAAAGCTTTTATTTAATTGTAACATTTGAAATAGCAGTCAAATTAATCATCTAGAGGTGGGAAAACATCAATAAATTTTCCCAACTAACTTAGCAGAGTATAACAGCGCTGTTTTCGGAAGCCACTACACTTTATCATCACGGCTAATCAGTAAGTTTTTAACAACTTCTAATTAAGTTTTTATTCCATACGATACCTACAGCAACTCTTTTGAGGAGAGTTTCTTTACACCGAAAAGTTTTTAAAAGAATTTTATTTTATAATGCCAAAATAGAACACACTTTTTTGTAGTTTCTGTAGAAATCAACATCAATTTATTTTTTAAACTCATTTAGAAAAGTATAACAGCGCTGTTTTCGCAAGCCGCTGTCTCTCATCAGTGTTAAGCAATATTTGTTTACTAACTTCTTAACGAATTTTTTTGAGAAAATTTCTTACAAAAACTGCTGCAACTCTTTTGAGGAGAGTTTGTTTCAGACCAAAAACTAAAACCTTTTAAAAGAGTTCTAATTTATGGTAACAAAAGAGAATACACTTTTTCATAGTTTCTTCTTAACTTTTAGTATATCCTTGAAAAATAACTGCTGAGTTGAAAACATTTTTTTAAGATCATCAGAGATTCCTAAAGGAAAGGGCAGTACAAAGCTGTGATCAGAAACGGGCACAGTAAATAGCTACTCATCATTATTTACTCGTGTTGCTAATTTGCCGCGTTTAAAATAATTTCTTCGATATTAATAGCGGACCCCTTAGAGTATATATATTCAGGATTCTTATCAATAACGATGACGATTGAGCGGTGTCCATCTGTCCGTCTGTTCGTCTATTCGTCTGTTCGTCTGTTCGTCTGTTCGTCTGTTCGTATGTTCGTCTGTCCGTCTATCCTCTTCTGGGGGTTTTCAAGCTCCCAGAAGAGGTAGAGACTTCGTCCTTGGACTGGTGGATTGGAAATGAATTCAAATAGAGTGGTATTAAAAGTCCGAAATATGGTTTCAAAGCTGGGATACTTACACAAAAATAATTTTTTGTTTGTTTCGTGCTTTGGGAAGCTTCTCTTCCAGGGTTGGAAAATTTAAATATATTTTATACACTAACTTAAATAAAAAGCAATTGACGTTGTTATAATTTGCTAAATTAAACGATATTTTAGGAAGAACAAATTTGGTGTCAAAAATGAAGAATAAAAATTTTCGAATCCATGGTTGGACAAGTTTGTTTTCAGAAAAACTTTTAAACGGCACCACCTATTGATTTAAATTGCTTCGATTCGGTTATTCAGTTAGTGTTCTCGATTATTTTATAATAATCAAAAACTACATCAATGGATTGGGAATAAATAAATGAAAATAAATAGCGTTTTAGCTCGAAGAGCTCAAACTCATAGAGTAACACAAACCAAGTTACGATAGCTTTACGGTTAAAACTAGCAGCAAGTTACAGGGATGGCCTTCAGGGTCAACCGTTTTCGATATATATATTTTTTTTTTCTCATATATATATATATATATATATATATATATATAAATTCATATACATAGAAAATTCTATATATATGAATTTTGGGAAAACTCTTTTAAAACAATAAGAGAATCACAAAGTGTTCATTTGTTTGACATGGAAAATAACAATATCTTACCCGGAATAATATTTTCGCACGTGCTGTGAGTGACAAGAAATTGTATTTGTTAAAATTTATTAATTAAATAATTTATATAAATAAAAACTTTCAAGGATATGTGAATTTAAACTTTTCCAAATACGACTACACTTTCCAAAAATCTATTGTTAATGCAAAATGCAAGAAACTTTTATTTTAAATTCTAAAAAAACATTTGCCGTTTATTTGGTAACAGCGTTGCTTTCAATTATTAATAATAAAATAAAAAGTTTTTGCATTCAAATCATAAAGATTTATGAAAACGAGAAAAGTAAAACTGAGTGCAAAGTTTAACATATGAAAGCATATAACGAATTGTTCAGGCCACAACAGAAAAATTTATTTGCCACACGTTTTAATGAATGAAAAAAAAAAAAAAATAAAATAAAAGCAAGAGAAAAACGTTATGCCAACAATCTTGTGAAATCAACTAAAAACAGTGCAAATCTGTCAAATAGTCTCAACAACTTTACGGCAGTGGAATAAAAAGCATTTAAAATAGTTTTTGGTAGAATGAAATAAAAAATATCGTATTAAAACCAAATAAACTCGTATCGAAAGAAACACCATCGAAACTTGACAACGTAAACAAAAACCATCGAATTTATATAAAATCCAACAAACGTAAATACAAATCGAAAAAGCCAAAATAGCAATAATATTATTTTACAATTTCGTAAGAATTACGTGGGCTGTAAAATAAAATTTCGGCAACAGCCTTGTTTTATTCTTTTCATTCAGATATCGGGTGTTTTATATAGAGTGATACAACTTTGAGTTGACATCACTGCTTTATTTGACTACTCATTTAATAGCTGATGAATGTTTTTTATTGAATTTGCTTTGACATTTTATTATAAATCGACTTTTTTAGAGCCATGCGTGCAAATTGTGAAAATTTTTAATCAAAATAATTTTTCTATTTATCAAACTCAACCATTCAAAATTTTATTTTCCCATGAAGCCCATTTTTGGTTGAACAGAATTGTCGTATTTGGTTGAGCAGAATCCTCAAGCTTTTGCCGAAACACCGTTTAATCCACTGAAAATTACTGTTCGGTCAGTTTTAGGGGCTCATTGGCCCATACGTCTTCAAAAACCATGATGGTCAGAATGTTACTGTCAATGGTGAACGGTGTGGGAACACGATTCCAAGTTCTATCGTATATCTAGTTTAGCTGGCAATAATCTGGCTGATATGTGGTTCCAACAGGACGGAGCCACATGTCACACAGCGGGCGCTACAATTGATTTACTTAAAGAAACTTTTGACAAAAAAATTATTTCACGAAATGGCCCAATTAATTGGCCCCCAAGATCGTGCGATTTAACCCCATTGGATTATTTTCTTTGTAGTTATGCAACATCACTTGTGAACGTCGATAAACCACAAACAATTGAACACCCGGAAATCAACATTCGAAGAGTTATCGGCGAGATATGGCCGCAAATGCTGCGAAAAGTTTGTGAAAATTGGTGTTCCAGATTGCGCCTTGTACGCGCCAGCCGTGGTGGCCGCATGGCCAAAATTATATTCAAACATTAATTTCATAAAATTTTCTATTCAAAAAAGACAATTTCATTGATATCAAAAATATATTGTTATATTTTGTTATAATTTAACCTTGTATCACTCTATAAAAAACACCCGATATTATGACACTCCCCGTAATCAGAGTAGTTCTTATCAACGATGTGTTTGCCTTGTGCCTGCCCGTCGAAGATGACTTAACGAAATGACTCATAAAATGATTTAATAAAATGACTTATTGAAAGTATAAGAAAAACAACAAAATATTATTTATTTGGAAAAAAAATGATATATTTAAGCACTGAAATGTAGCAAGCAAATTTGACAACTACGAGTGTTATTTGCTTTTGCCAATTTATTTATTATGACAAAATTTAATCCTCTTTAATTGTAATTTCGTGGTGATTCTTTTTTCCCAAAATGTTACCAAAAAACTCAAAGTGATCAATTGAAGGGATTTAGCTAGTTCTTATGCGTATTTCACTGGGGCTAATGCAATTCTACAATTGGTTGGCTTTTTTCGGACTCTATTTTTAGTTGTAAGAATAGTTGATGTGTTTCACGTGGAAATCGTTTTATTTGTAAATGAAAATAATTGTGTTTTAGCTAGAAGAGCTCAAAGCATGGAATAGCAGGTCACGATAGCTTTAACATAATCGGGAACTTTCGAAAATCGCTTTGAAGTTCTACCGTTGGTCATATGTTTTACGAAATAATATTTAATCTAAACACCACCATCAATAACACTATGCGACAAATGAAGATCTTTTGAAAAGTGCAAGATCGTGACTATATGAGTTCGATTCTACTATCAAAATGAAGTCAGACCCTGTACTCAGTTTGGCCAATTTGGTGACCGTTTTCTTTTTAGGGGCCTCCAAAGTTTCCAAATATTGGCAGGATGCCCAAAAAAGGTGCCATCAGCTTATGCCAAATAGCTAATCAGCACTTATAAATATCGCTTAACTATCTGCGGCAAAAAAGTAGCCAAGAGTACGTTAAATATATCTTGCTAAAATTTTATGAGAGAAATGTATTTTATCTCAGAGATTTTTTAAAAAAGTTAGAGAACAAAAAACCTTTTTTTTGGGGTTTTCGATCATAACTTTTGGGAAATCCTGATTATTCATACACTATATTTGGAAAAATTATAGCCAAGGTAAAGCTGAACAACTTTTGTGAACATACCAATATAATCTGAACGTGTATAGATACCAAAAACAGGTACTAAATACTCCCTTGTGCCTACAAATTAAAATTTTTTACTCAAATTCTATAATTTTATATAAATTTTTTGGATAATAATTGAATAAGGTATATGTTTTTGTATTTATTTGTTATATATGAATCTTAAACTTTGCTTCGAGCAGTGTATGAACAGCCACCAGTCTTTAGGATCGTACGCGTGATCCTGGACCATCACGCGCATCAATCTTCAGTACGGAAGACCGACTGGATTACATTGTTTGTAAGTTGCAGTTATCTCAGCGGAAATCTGAAGAGCTTGCATAATTTTTAAGAGAATAAAACTTACTGGAACCTGGGTCAAAGGTCACAAAATATAGAAGACGACCCATATAGTCACGACCTCACACTTTTTTCACTGTTGCATAGTGTAATAAGACTCTTATAATATAACTCTATACTTCATATTGAGCCTCTGCTGCCAAGAACCATAACTCAGAAAATAAGTAAAGAACAGATAAGAACGTACTTAAATACTTAAGTTCCCTTAAGCTCGCTGTAGTCTAAAGAGATAATATTGTTCCTAATATATAGAAATAGAGATAAAAAGACAATATTATCTTAGAGCAGCAGGCATGCCTCTAAAGTACTTTCTGCCATATTAATCTAATATTTTTGACATGTTGAGTTATGACTCTATTTTTGGAAAGGCTTTATATGCGATCAAAAGTTCTTAAAAGTATTTACGAGTCGCTTTAAAATTGTACCAATAAGTTTAACTAAATAAGACAGCACTCGCATTTCACATACAATAAACACAAAATGGTATAAATATTTTGATACTTCTGCAAACTAAAATCGCTTGGATAATTCGCGGGTATATTTCATATTAATAAAAAAAAAATACGCAAATGTGGCCACAAAACAACAGGATACAATGCCACTGTGCTAAAAAGTCAACTGAAATGTTGCCAAAGGAAACAGAAGTTAAGCAAATAAAAGAGAAAAGAAAGTTAAATTAAATAAATACAACTGCAAAGGGAAAATGTTGTTATGAATGATTTAAGAATAGTAATTTATTTATATATTTTATATTGTCAATTCTGTTAGTTCTTTCCTTTTTCTTCCCAACCATTCCATTCCCTTTTCTTATGAATACGAAGTGACTTTGAGTTTTATTTTATTATCACCAAAGTTGATCTCGTATATTAAGTTACTACTTTATTACACTTCTATCAAACTGAGTTAATAAAGCAAAATACAGGCATTAGGTGTTTAAGGCCTGAAACTTTTGAAATATTATTAAAAAATATTATTTGGTTTTTATTTTGTGGTGGGTAGATTTCATTTCGTATGTTTGCATCTGCCGCCACGCTCACGCTTATTTGTGTGTTTGTTATGGCACGAGGGGTTGGCTGGCTTTTTTATTACTTCCTTTTTTTATAGAGTTATTTAATTTAGTTCTTTTTTCACAGTTGAATTTTTACTTTAAAACGAAATTGTAAGAAAGACGAAATGAAATCCATTTAATACACCTGTCGCCCAGAAGATTAATCGAAAGAAGTGGTAGGTAGTCAGAGGTTTACTTTTTCTTCAGAGTTAATATACAATTTAAAAGTGCGCTATTTTTTAAATTAATATTTCATATCAAAACGAACTTTTACGGCTTTTTTTCATACAGCTTGTGGTGTGGATATATTCGGTATCCAACTTCATCTTCGGAGTGCATTAAATATTTTCAAAAACTTCTGCTTCGTTCTCCAAAGAGTTCTTTCTTATTTAAAGGGACCTGAATTGAATACTCTTTAAAGTTCTTAAACTTCCAAAAGCTTCAACTTAAATTTTCGATTTGAATTTAAAGCCTTAAAGAAAAGGCAACTTTATATAGTCAAAATCTTCCCATGCTTATGCACACGATTATAACAGTTTCATACAAACGTATTATAAACATTTACCATGCAAATAAAAATATAATCCACACATACTTACAAATGTGTGGTGTGTGTATATAATTCAATCTTCTACAACTTAAATGCATTTTAGGATACACTTTATGGCAAACGAATGGAAGAGATAAAACATAAGAAGCAGCAGAGCAGAGCAGAGCAGAGCACACATGAATTCAATTATATTTGAGAAAATCTCTTAAGCCAAATTGTTTTTTTTGTTGCTGCAAGAATAAAACTTCCCCCAACTAAATAATTTAAAGAAGATAATTTAAATAAATATCTGATACGCAGTCTTAAGCATAAGTCAAACGAAACAACAAACATCCGATGAAATAAACGTAACCAGGATGTGTGACACATCTTTATTGCATGTGAGTTGTGGTGGGAACGAGTTTCTCTTCACATATTGTATAGGACATTAATAATTATGCATATAAGGATTTCATTGTATCGGGAGTTTTTTATATAGTGCTACAACTTTGAGTTGGCATCACTGCTTTATTTGACCACCGATTTCACAACTGATAGTTGTTTTTTGTTTAGGTTGCTTTGACATTTCTATCAGATTGATTTACATCACAGCAACGCGTGCTAATTGTGGAAATTTTCAAACAAAATAATAGTTCTGTTCGTCAAACTTATCATGCACTTCGTCCATTTTATGGCCTCCAGAGCTGCTAATTCGAAGAACAATAGGTCAGACCACATTTCCTGTTACTGATAATCTGCATCCCGTGAGACACCGAACAGTGCGCACAGAAAAATCTATAGCCGCTGCACAGAAAAGCATTGAAGATCATCCTAATCAATCAATTCGTCGCCGTTCTCAGCAACTGGGGTTATGTCCTTCCACTTTACGGAAGATTTTTTGAAAAGATGTTGGCTTAAAAGCTTTCAAAATTCAACTTGTGCAGGAATTAAAGCCAAACGACCATTGTATGCGCCGCCAATTCGGCGAATGGGCTGAAGCACGAATTGATATTGATTTTGAATTTCCTCTCAAAATTTTATTTTCCGATGAAGCCTATTTTTGGTTGAATGGGTATGTAAATAAGCAGAATTGTCGCATTTTTAATGAGGAGATTCCACAAGCTTTTGTGGAAACACCATTTAACATCCACAGAAAATTTCTGTTTGGTGCGCTTTATGGTGGAGTCATTGGCCCATACGTATTGGTCAAAACGATGATGGTCAGAATGTTACTATCAATGGTGAACAGTATGGGAACATGCTTCGAAGTTTTTTCTTACCTCTATTAGCTGCCATTAATCTTGCTGATATGTGGTTCCAACAGGACGGAGCCACATGCCACACAGCGGGCGCTACAATTGATTTACTCAAGCAAACTTTTGACGAAAAAAGAATTTCACGAAATGGCCCCATTAATTGGCCCCCAAGATCGTGCGGTTTAACCCCATTGGATTATTTTCTTTCTGGTTATGTAATATCACTTTTGAACGTCGATAAACCACAAACAATTGAACACCCGGAAATCAACATTCGAAGAGTTATCGGCGAGGTACGGCAACAAATGCTGAGAAAAGTTTGTAAAAATCGGTGTTCCAGTTTGCGCCTTATACGCACCGGTTGTGGCGGCCATATGGCCAAAATCATACTTAGACAATAATGTCATAAGATTTTCTATCTAATAAATACAAATTATTGATATCAATTATATATTACTATGTTTTATTATGATTTAAGCTTGTATCACTCTATAAAAAACACCCGATATTAGAATTTGCTATTTAAGCAAATAATGTCCTTGTTTGTTGTAAAATATATGCAGTGACTTATAAAATTATATATATTTTACATCAGCAAGATTATTGCCACTTAATTTGGATACGAGAAAATGTCGAATCCTGTAACATTCTGACCATGATCGTTTTTGAAGCCATATGGGACAATGACTCCGCCAGCCCACAAAGCGCACCAATCAATAATTTTCTGTGGATGTAATGGTGTTTCGACAAAAGCTTGTGGATTCTATATACCCCAAATCCGACAATTCTGCTTATTTGCGTACCCATTCTATCAGAGATTGGCTTCATCCGGAGATACAATTTCGAATGGATGAGTTTGATGAATAGAAAAATTATTTTGATTAAAAATGTTAACAATTTGCTTTTAAGCAAGTCGGTTGATAATGAAATTTCAAAACAAATTTAACATGAAGCAACCATCAGCTGTTAAAAGGGTGCTCAAGTTAGCAGTGATGCCAACTCAAAGTTGTGACACTCTGAAAAACACGCTGCTCGCTTTTGAAAAATAATGTGTTTAGAAAATACTCTTCTTAATTAAATAAAAATAAATAAAAATAGTTAATCAAACAACTACCAAAAGAGTTACGAATTTATCCGTTACAGTTGTACTTTTAACGTTAATATTTTCAGAAGAAAATAAAAGACTCTAAACATCTTTCTGCTATAGAACATGTACGGAGTGCTGGCACATTAACATGCTGTGTCATCTGTGCTGCTGCATGTTGCTGCTTTGGAGAAGCATTGACAACAAAATTATTTCAAGCCCAAAATTATTGCGAATACTTAATCCCCAACAATGATTTTACTCTTAACCAAAAGTGTTATAATGGAATAAATAATGAATTTTTTACTTGGTCGCTCAGCATTTAGTTGAACGTTTCTGCGATGGAATATAAATTTCTAAATATTTTTATTTACGTTTTTCCCCTTTCATTATTGTTTTATTTTTCCACATATTTGTTTTATTTTATTTGTTTTGCTTATTTATTTATATATTTTTATTTCCTTTTTCATTTTCAGCTGAATTTATAAATATAAATGACTTGGGTTTGTGCTATTACGGCTGGCTATAGTATTTAATGTTGTTGTATTTATATATTTCAGTTTCTGTTAAAGTTTTCTCTCCCTCTCTCTCTATTTATATTGAAATTGAAATTTATTATTCCTTTTCTCTTTTAGTATTAGTTTTTGAATGTTTCATTTTGATTGCTTTCGGTTTAATGGTGTTATTTTGTAGTATCTGGAGTTGGATATTTTATTATCAGTTTGCATTATCTTTTGGTTGAGTTCTTGATGGATGTCGACTTTGGAAAACGTTACGATTGGCATCTGAAATGCTATTAACGTTGAGTTTTTGATTTAATTTCGTATTCGCCTTTCTGTCAAGTGGGCGTTAAATGGTTTGCTTTTTACCTTTTTATAAGGCGAGGATAAAATAGAACATGTAGGATTTTTTTTCTTGTAACTTTTTTTTGTTGCCATCTCTTAATTTTATCAATAAACGTTAACTTTGGCATGTTGATAAGCCATATCCTTTGCAGAAATACAAAAAGTTTATTTTTATTATCTTTTGCTGTGAGTTGCTGTGGCTTGCGTGTTATATATATGTGTGTTTGAGTGTGTGTGTGTGTGTGTGTTTGCGTTTATATTGTTAATATATCGCCTGTTAATACTATGATTATTTATCCTTATGAATAAAGCAGTAATGAACACCAAGCGGAAAGCAAAGGAGGGCCATGTTTAAATGATTCCAGATCACATTGTTCTACAATACACAGGATATTAAAAAAAGTGTTTCAAATAATCAATAATATTTTATAAACTGAAATTTTCTCGCCAAATTATGACACATATTCTTTGATGTAAAAAAAAATTAATAGAAGTTGAAACAGTTGGCCACATTAATTTACTTTCGGTTGCTAGATCGTGTATATATCCCATTATCTATACTAACACCCCATTAAACCTGTGCAACTATTACTAAAGGTTGAGGAAAAGATTTACAAGTTTCTGAACAAAAAATAGCTCTAAGGAATTATTTTTCACAACTGTTATCTATCCTTTATTTTATAATAAAAAAGAAAATAATAAAATGAGATGATCACTAAGTTTTTTTTATATATTTGGTATTCGTTTAATCCCCTCAAGCTTTTCTTTAAAATAAACCTTGTGTCTAGTGGAAAATTTATATATTTAAAAACGATTATCTCAAACAGTAATAAACGGTGCGGAAGAAGGATGGTGCTGTTGGAATAATCGATTGTGTGGATTTGTCAGTCACGATGTCATAGTGGTCGAGTTTTTTTAAGAATAATGCTTCTTACATATGTGATCGTCAACAATTTTGTTAAAAGTTCGGTATTCGGTAAATAAGTGATGGACCAAGTGTAAATTTAATTCGTTCGCGTAACTGCTTCGACTAAAAATGTGCCACAGCCAGAGCTCAGTTGATCTTCAAGGACTACCGAAAACATTTAACTGGTTAAAAGCAAATCACGTGAAAATCCTCAACTTTCAATACGTAAAAGAGCAGCCTGACTGGGACTTTCAAGAGCGATTATTTATGGAATTTTCAAAAAGGATCAATCCTTTTAAAATTCAAATCATTCAAGAACTGAAAGAGAGTGTCTTCAAGTTACACAAACATTTTTGGAAAACGATGTTGGAGCATCTTCTTGCACAGCAAATCTTATTTTTTGGAGCGACGAGGCTCTTTTTCAGTTAAACGGCCAAGTCAAGAAGCAAAACTGCAGTTACTGGTCTCAAAGAACCCGCAACCCTCGTTTGACACATCAAAAGTCCCAGGGTAATTGGTTGGTGTGCCACACATGAGATAATTAGACGTTTTTTTTTCGAAAATTATCGACGCATGACTACGGGGTTCTTTTTGCCAAACCTGCGAGCTCATTTATTGCACTTTTCACACAGGTGGTCTCAACAACATGGGGCAACTTCAGACACAGCCTCGATAAATATGCTTCGGCAAAATTTACCCCAAACACTGATCAACCGCTTTGAGAACATCCCATGGCCAGCGAGGTCGCGTGATCTAACTCCTATGGATTTGTTTATATTTTTATTAGAGTGTTTATAATGACAATTTCCAATCTCTTATGGTTTTAAAGGAAAATATTCGTAGGAAATCAGCTCAATTGATCCAATTTTACTGCAACTTGAGGCGCCGAACACAAGGCTCCGTTTTAAACAGTGTGTTCAACTCTACGGAAGACAACTGGATGACACACTCTTTAAAAAATAAAATTCTCGCTTCCATTCTAGCTCTTAATAAGACTTTGTCAATTGTTACGTTTTTTATAAAAGTTTGAAAATACTACAAAACTGCTACCAGACACCCTGTATAACTGAAGTTGTTGTCTTTAAAAAAAAATGTGCATGATTTTAAACCTCTTTAATTTTATGTAATTTTTATTTTAATGAATTTAAGTCAAACTTTTATGGTTTGAGTTTTATACTTAAGTACATGTGAACGTTTTTCCAAATCCAGAAAAACATGGTAACATGGGTATTAAAACAAAAACGTGTTAACATCAGGTTGATACAGTTCTCGGATTCTTTTTCACAATAAAATTTGCGTAAATAGGAACTGTTATCACATTCAACTGAGCCACCTAGACAGTGGTGATAAACACAATATACACATGAGCACTGAAGATAAAAGTGTTGCGACTTTCGAAAACAGCTGTTCTGCTCTGCTGTGTAAGTTGAATAAAAACTGATGTTGACTTTCCTTTGTGCCTAGGAATATTTATCATCAACTCTTTAATTTTAATTATGTGCTGATTCTTTTTTCCCAAAATTTTATGAAAAAATTCATAGTGATCAATTGAGGGGTTTTCGCTAGTTTCCTATACACATTTCACTGGGCCTAATGCAGATCATCAGAGAACCTTTACCCAACATTTGCTAGAATAACTAATAACTGAGAAGTCTAAAACAAACATCAAAGTCATAACGAAAACTCACTGATCGCTATTCTCTTTTTTATTTTCTCACGTTTTTATTCTACAATTGGTTGTGACTTTGCCAAATCTAATTGTAGTAGTAAGAGAAATAAAGAACAACAACAACTAATAATTGTTTTAATATAATAACAATTGATGCTATTGTTCAACATTGTGTTTAAGAATTTTTTCTTTCGGTCAATTTGCTACCAGGCACCTTGTATTTGCTTGTTTTGTTATGATTGAAACTTGTTTCAGTGTATTCACGTTTTAGTTTTGATTGCTGATCTCTCAAAAGATATCGCTGATTTTGGTTTTGATACAATCTGTTATTAAAAAGAGGGGTTTAATTAAAAATAGGTAAAAATTGTATTAAGTAAAATATGAAGAGGCAAAATTCCACAATGCGTAAAGTTTACTTGGCATTAGTATTAGCGTAATATTAAATAGCGTTTGTGTGCGTTAATAACATTTTTTCTCACAATTCTATCTTTTGTTTGTTATTTTATTGCTTTTATCTGTTCAATGTTTTTGTTTTTAAAATGAAAGCTTTCTGAGCCATTAGCCTGCTTATTTGTGGTCCTTCTTTTATAAAATCAATTAGAATATAAATTTTATTTTAAGTCCATAAATTATTAGCACTCAGTAAATTTTATATTTAATCTACTTTTTAGCTTATTTTATTTAATGCTATTCTAATATTTTGAGCTTCTTTTTAGTTTAATTTTGCAATCTATTTCAACACATCGTCTCTATTTTATTTTCTGTATTTATATTTTGCGTAATAAGAAACGTTCAATCGTATTATTATTTTATTTCAAAAACAATGTTGTTATTCCATTTTCATTCTATTTATGCATATTGAGTAACTACTGACATGCAGACGAGGTATTTATTTTACATTGATGAAATTGTTTTAAAAAAAGGGGAAGGCGCTCGCACTCTAACGTACGTGTGCATGAAACCTTCTTAACTTATAAATGTTATGAAAACTTAGCTTGTCTTAATCCATGTACCATCAGGCAGTAGCGGGAGTTGTTTTAGCATCATACAAATTTTAATAGATAAAAATGTAATAAGAATGTTGTTCGAATTATCTATTTTTATTGTAATTCAGTAGATCATTTTACTTGATTTATCTGTCATATATGATTTCTTTGATATGTCCGCTGAGGTTAAAAGTTACCAACAATAACGTTTTTGACTCCTTTATCCAATACACCTGGTGTTGGTCAGTGAGTTCTTGTTATGACTTTGATATATATATTTTAGACTTTTAACTTATTAAAGTGGAAGTTTGAAATAAATATCTTTTGTTATTCTAAGAAATGCTGGGTAAAGGTCATGATCTGCATTAGTCCCAGTGAAATGCGCAGGGGAACTGATAAAACCCCTCAATCAATCACTTTAAATTTTTTAGTAAGATTTTTACATAGTTTTAAATTGTCATGAAATCAAACTCTTTTAAGGAGTTGTATTTTAAATTTCTTTTCTAAGGAAGAAAAGAAGTAAGTTTTCTTAATGAGTTTTTTTCCCCATTAGATATTATAACTTACTTGAATTAAATTGAGACCCAACGCAAAGTAAACTAATGGAATCTTACTAAAATTGCCTAAGTCGTCTTTAAAATAAAAATAATTCGAATATTATATATAATTTGTAGAGATTAATTGTTAAAAAAATGTTTTAAGTCCGAAAAACATAATAAATATTGTAAAGCACAAGGGAAACTCAACATAATCGTTATATATTCCACTTTAATAGCAGAGCAGAACAGTTGTTTTCGCAAGCCGCTACACCATCAGTACTCATGAGTATTTTTGTTTACTATCATTTATTAGTTGGCTTCGTTGAATGTCATAACAGTTTCTATTTGTATCAATTTTATTATGAAGAAGCATACGAGAGTTGTATTAAACTGTTATTAAATCCTTGTGTTGCCGTTTGATTATTTTCTTCATGTCCTATTTTTTCAGTTGTTAGCTTGAATTATCTTAAATAGTTTAATTTATATAAATAGCTTTGCTATCTTTTTGATAACCCAAGCAGGACTTCACTAAATCATCAGTAGCCTTCAAACCAACTCCGAAATATTGCAAAACCAATTGAGAATTCTACTGATGATTCGAGGCAATGAAAGGCAGGCATATATACTTGCTTAGCTGTCAACAAACAAAACAAATAATCAATAATTAATATTGTAAAATTCACCTATTATATCGTAATGCACTAGTTTTCCAACATCTCTGATATACGAGAATGTAGTATCCTTCCTCTTCGCTCTAAAGCTGAAGGTCCTTTTGCGCAATGCCTCTTATCGTGCGAACTCACAAGTAAAGAAGAAAAAAAAAACTAGGTTTAGTCAATCAATATACTCGTACCAATAATATTGAACTATTGTTGTGTTGTGTTACACACATCCAGGGAATACTTTGTATGATTCCATGCACTTCTGCTTCTCTAATATAATTTCTATTTTTTTTAACAAGTTTCAAATGATCGCTTTAATGACCATTATCATCTCAACTGAAAAACAAGTGGCTGTATAGGAAGCAGGTATAGGAATAAGAATAAAATAAAGTTGATAAAAAACAACAACAGCAAGAACAATCATCTAACAGAGCAGAAGATAAAAAGAAAATGGAAACTACCCCATCAGCAGCAACATTTTGATGAATGTGTGTGATTGCGTTGAAGTACCTTTTCGACGAGTGGGGATGTAGAAATAAATGATGTTTTCACAATACCACATACACACACACACACCCATATACACACACATGCATGTTTGTGCAAATGTAAGTACAAATAACAAGAACTTATTTTAGTCAATGATGTTGGGTTTTTGTTTTTGTTTATTTTTTCTTTCACTAAATAAATTGTCTTAGGAAGACGGCTGTTATTACTGAAGCATGAAAATAAAATAGTTAAATAGATAAGTGCTAAAAATTATAGTAGAGGGAGTAATAAACCTAAATAGCCAATAATAATAGATGGAAAAATGCTGAGTAAATGAGCAGAAAGAAAAACGAAATGAGTGCCATATAAAATTAAATTGAAAATGGTTAACAAATAGCCAACACATTTATAATCGCTGCCGAAAAGTAGGACAAAAGTTGTCAATAGAAAGTCTAGTGCAGTTAAAAATAAGAGGCAGTCTTCAGACCTGATAGATGGAAATCAATCTCTTTAAACTCACGTTGTTGTTTTGCTGCAAGCGTTATGTGATGGTTTTATTAGGTTAACTTTTTCGTAAGATATTTTTCAAAAAGGTTTAAGAATGTTAGATAAAAAGTTTGTTGCTCCATGGGACTCTATTTGAATGAGGTATTTTCCCAGCTTGAGTGTCAAAATAATCAATGAAACCTTTATTTTTATAGAATAGTGTTTTAAGGAGTAAAATATCATTATATATGAAAAGCGAGGGAGTAGTTCAACAAATTTTGCTAGTGTAGCTGTGTTAGTGTAGTAAATATTAACATGAAAACAGCACTACCCAGCATGTTCATCCTTCAGCCGATTGTCCTGCCGAATAATTGTGTATCTTTGGCAGCAGTTTGTTTACTGATGCAATTATTTTGGGGGGAACTTTTTAATAAGAGCTTTATTTGAAAAAAAGAATCAATTTTGTAAATTGTAAAGAAATGGCCTGTCATCCACTTCTAATTTTCTTTAATGATATTTTATTTTAATCGAATCATTCCCAGATGACAGCAACCTTTTTCATTCATATTTATTTAACTATTTACCTTCAATTTCTAAGATCGAAGCAGGATGTGATTGTTTTACGAACCATTGACTTGGGTTATAATCTGAATTGGGGTCAAGCGAATAGGGCAAATTTTAGCTTAATGCCCGGGTGTACGCCGGAAAGGTGTTTGTGGTTTTTTTATGAAATGAAAGAGAATGGCTCTTATATTGATAAATGCTGTATGTAATGCCGGCAATTAGGTATGGAATAGCACATTTCACGCGGTTTTTCATTAATTTCATCACGAAAATATTTTCTTTGAGATGCTTAAGCGTTGAGTTGGTCAAGCTAATATATGTGGTAAAGAATCTTAAAATGAAATAAAACAATAAACTTTTTAAACTGACACGATATTTACTTTAATAGAGAGTAAATCTTCTGATATTATAATTAAAATATCACATCTTGCATATAATTGCCACATTGAATGTTGTCCTGAAAGTGGTCAGGCGTTATCGTTTTAAATTAGCGACTTCACAGATCTCTATAGAAAAATTGTCTAACGGCATTAAGTTCCACGATCATGGAGACCAACTCACAAATTCGTAACGTAAAATTATGCAGATACAAAACATTTCCTTCAACAAATCAACTGCAACGCGAGCTGTATGTCGTGTTGCGCCGTCTTGTTTATGGCTCTATATCATTTCCACTGTCCTTAATGTTCTAACCAGAGGGAAGACTACAATGCCGTCGGTCCCGAGTTCGACTGTGCACTTAGTCACCAAGATCGTGTCGAATTATTTTTATATGCAGTAGTACAGGATTTTGTTGGAATAGTTGTCGGCTTATTAACCTGGCGGGCACAATAGACAACTTGGTCAGTCGTAACGCCTTGTTGCAGTACTCTCCGGGGAAAAGGGCTATCGGTTTTCTGACGTTGCTTTTGCCGATAGCCCATAGTTCTTATATGTAACTGCCCTATCTCTGAATTAGCAGAGCAACGGGGGTGCATATAAGTGTGTTAGGAAAAGAAATACAGGTGGAAGGATACCTGGGTCCCGCCATTACAAAAAATCAAAAATCAATAGTAGGTTACAAATTTATATTGGTTTGACCTGCGAGGCGTAACCAGTTTCCTTACACTAGTGCCATGGCATCTGGTTGAGCTCCACGGAAGATGTTTGCTTGGGGGTGAAGCGACGATGTTGCCATACACGTAAACTTTTAGCTGGGCGTGTGAGCAACATCTGCTTCACAGGCGAAGTTCTGTTTAACGCGCGTTCACCCAGGTGACAGCGCGTGGAGGACCACGTTCATCCCCTTTGTCTAATAGATGCTGTGGCCAGATGTTGGATGAGGTCTCTACACAAAGTCTACGGTTTAGTTTCGCAATGTTTTCTTGACTTAGTGATGTACTAGGGCATGCAGGACATCCGCAAAAGGCCTGTACTATTTGTAAAAATGTTTATAACTCCACGTACAGTCAACGTATGTCAGTGACAATGTTTCAAGGGCTTTGGGCAATTAATTTGTGTTTTGATAAATTTTTTTTTTTTGAACACATGCCGAGTAACAACTTCTTGAGGTTTTACTACTCACTATACCCGATGAAAGAACTCTGATTTTTAACCCTGGAGGTAAGCAGTTGATTTTCACTCTTGAAAACTTTTTTGCAATTTGTTAACAAATTACTCGCATTAATGATGACGCCTTTATATTAATGATACACTGGCATGTTTCTGGACGCTTTAAGGAAAACTCTATAGTCACGGGGTATGTAAGCAAATGTGTGCATGAGTGTTTGTGCGATTTTCTTATAAAGAAATATCGCCTGTTGAAGGAATACAATATTATATTGAAAAGCGAAAGGAATATTGTTGTACGAGTACAACTCAGTCAGTCATTGTTTCATAATAAAACATGCGATGTCACATTTGTTGTATCTTTATTGTAAACGTTGCTACTGTTGCGAATACATATTCTTTTTTTTTTTCATTAAACGTCGTGTGTGCATGTAAAAACTAAACGGAAACAGGCCACGTTTCCGTAGTTTTCCATTGTACTGTTTTATTTATATTATTATTGTATTGGATTGTTTACTCTGTGCTCTGCATTTAAAGAGCCATAAATACCGGATGTGTAGGCTATGAAGTTCGTATAACTTTAATACACATTTGCCCTTCTCACTGCAGCAACCAGCACACACTTTCAACCAGCAAATAACCATTTTTAGTAAATATAAATGAAAGTATTTGCTTATAACTAAGTGGTGGACAAATAACAAGTTGGTTGGTTTGCTTCTATTTTTTTTTCAATGGCATTTTTCTTTTCTATTAAAATCCACTTAATCGTAATAAAATATAAATAATAGAAAGAGTGTCTACTTGAATAACATTAGAAATAACCATATGAAAAGGGTAAAGGGTGAGACGTTGTTGTAGAAGAGGAAGAAAATAATACAACAATGAATTGGTGTAGAGGAGAAAAACAAACCCGCTTAAATTGTTTTATAATTACAATTGGGGAAAATGAATTCATAATTAAAGCGAATTGAATGTGTGACCTGAAAAGTTTTTAAAGAATAAATTATGGCCATTGCTGTCAATTGTTTTTATATAAATAAGATTTGATAATAATAATAAATCATTTTGTCAGAAATTATTAATCTACTTAACAAAATTGGACTTAATATTCAGTGTATAAATTTCCTGCCATAACATGGCGTGCGGTTTTAATGTGACAGAAGTATATGGAATTTCGTAAATATATTAAGCGAAACATTATTCGTAGTTTTAAATAAATTCACTTCTTTTTTTTATTATATCCCCAGCAGGATAATGACACTCTGGTTTAATTTTCATACAGCTATAAAAGTGTTATCCTTTTAATTGCCATCATTAATATATATCATTGATATAAAAAGTGCATAAAAATTAATTTCTGTTAAATTTTCAGCAACAGAAAGAAATGAAAATCCACTAGCTCAGACTCAGTTAAACTGAAATCATTTCAATATACTCGTACACACAAGGATTATTACCATTAAGATAACATCCTTTGCCATATAATAATTTGTTATATTTTTCATTTTCTTTGCAGTTACCAGCCATAACCATATCATTTTCATTTGCAAGGAATAATTGAAAATATTTTACTTGAAACAAAGAAAAAAAAATTATATATATGAAATTAAAAACTAAAGGACAGACGGCTTCCAGTAAACAAAGTTATGAAATTTAATCGACTTAAGGAAACAGAAAAAACAAAAAAAAAATATATCCCACATTAAAGAGTAAACAACAAATATGCTGAACATTAAGTTGATGAAAAGTGTGTCTTGCAATTATTAAATAGAGAATAAGACAGCAAGAAGAAGAAGAAGAAAAGATTTTAAACAACTAAAATTGTTTCTTGCAACAATAAAACCCTACAAGACAAAAGACAAGAGTAGATGCAGCAGCTGGGACAAGCATATTGTTAAAAAACAATAAAATGAAGTGCTATAAATGTCATATCTTAATGCCAACAACTTGGCATGATTGTTGTTGTAGCCGTTTTAATATAGCAGCAACAACAACAACAGCAACTATTCCATCTAGATATAGAAAAACAAGAACATTAACATTAACACCTACAACCAGCACTTACCTGATACGAATTTTAATGTTACTTTTATTTCTGCTGTTGCCAACACAAAATGCATTAGCTCGTCTCCACACTGCCTCGATATCATTACACGGCTTGGGTTCGACCGGCGCTGGCAGTATTGTTGGCACCAGCATTGGTGGCAGTTCCGTCATGGGTGGTTCATTATCCTCTAAAGATGCACACGGTAAGTTTTTACTTTTAGTTTTAGTTTTTTTCTTTTTTTAGTTTCGTTTTTCGCTACACGTCTTTTGCAAGTAATTTTAAAAGTTTATGCTTAAGTTGGATGAATGAATAATATGAAAGAAAGCGGAAACAAAAAAAAAAACAAAAAAAAGTTGTCTTAAACGTGATTGTTTCAAACAGTGAAGGCTTTTAATAAAGAACTGTTTTTGAATATAGAATTTAAGAAAAGATTATATGATGAAAAGGGAGGAGAAGTAAAAATAAAAGATATAAAAACTTTATTTCTTTATGTGTAACGATGTGCTGATGTTTGAATAATTACGTTTTCCCATTTGATAAAAAGAGTTGGAGGGGCGTGAAATCAATTTTCAATGCACCCGGTAAAAATCGTTACAATTAAATGGAAAAAGTATCATCGATCCAGCATTTTTTCTCAAGTGAAATAAAATATACTGTATACACATCCGTAAAGATATACTGCGCACAGTCTGTTTTAAGAATTTCTAATGTTGAACATTTTACATAATGAATCCTTTTTGGATACGTGAAAAGATCTCATAATTATGAATACTCATACAGGTTGGAGTTGCTTTTTTATTTTTTTATTATAATTCTATTAATTTTCTTTCAGAATTTTCAAAAAAGAATTGAGGCACCAAAAATAAAATAGTACATAATATTATAACGCGCCACAATCCTTGAGCTCTGCTTCCCAAATGAAAGCTCCATTAGTTCGACTTAAGGGGCATTTCATTGCACAGTAATTTCAATTAAAAAAAATTTAAACTTCCAAAGCAAATACGTATTTTTTTAAAAAAGAAAATAAGAAAAGAAAAGTGACCAGTGAGTTTTTGTTATGACTTTGAAATTTGTTTTAGACTTCTCACTTATTAAAGTGGAAGTTTAGTATCTTTAGTTATTCTAGGAAATGTTGGGTAAAAGATCCCTGATGAACTGCATTAGCCCCAGTGAAATGGGCATAGTAACCAGCTAAAACCCCTCAACTGATCACTTTGAATTTTTTCGTAACATTTTGGGAAAAAAAGTACCAGCACATAATTAAAATTAAAGAGTTTTAAGAAATAGAAGTGCTTGCAGAGGAGGAATCGAAAGTTTGATTCATATTATTTGAGAATTTCCCAACTGCATTAAGAACAAGGCTAATGGTTTTCTGTGACTTGTTATTTTCGAAAATTTTGATTATTCGATTTTCTTAAGATACATATATGAAATAGGTTGACTCTCTGTAACTTAGCGCTAATTTCAACCGCAACTCTATCGTAACCTGGTTTTTGTGCTATTTTATGTTTTTGAGTCCTTCGAGATTAAACGATATTATTTTAACATTAAAATCAACCGATTCCCATTTGATAAGCGCTGATTGATGCCGTTTTCGATTACTATAAAAGAATCGAAAGCATCCACTGATCAGATATATAATTTCGTAGTTTAAAAGATTAAAATCCTTAGAACTTTCTTAATCGCAACATCTTAAAAACAGATTAACCGATTTTGAACCGAGTCACGGTCAAGATCTGATAAGTTTCTGGAATCGTTATGGACGCTTAAAAGTTTTTCTAAAAAAGTACTTTGAAATTTAATTTGTTTTCAATTTTTTTAAGGTTTCTGATTATCTGCCGGCTCGAAACGCTTCAAAGTCACAGATAATCGAAGTTTAAAAAAGCTCTTCTTTTGATTTTATATAAAACCCACAAAAACTCCAACTGATCAGTTATATAATTTCGAAAAAAACACACTTTTTTCAAATATTTTAATTTACAATATCTCACAAGCAAACTAATCGATTTTGATTTGTTTTGTGAATCTAAAACACTGGTTAGTTTGTGAAATCGATGGAAGAAGTCGCCGAGAAATGTTTAGACAATTTTTTAAATTTCAATTTGAGATTTCTTGAAACCTACCGATTTGAATCGGTTCAAATTCACTAGAAATCTTCTTGGTCTTCCGAGTACTACTTGTTTGGTGCGATACATTTCAGCAGTTCAAAAGTTATAAGCGGGTCATTTACTTGCACACATATTGATAAGTACACACAAACAAACACACACAAATACACAAATCCGTGTGTATATTCATAATCCTCCCGCAAGCTTCCAGATTTAATCAGGATATTTTCTTAAGAATTCAACAAAATGTGAAGAGTTGATGAGATTTTCTAAATTTTCAATATTTGAAGAAATAAAAACTAAATAAATTAAATAAAATATTTCTTTTTTCAATTTATTTCTTTAATAAGTTATTTTTAAATCAGTGAAAAGGCTACAAAGTTAATAAGCGATTCATGAACATAGGCAAAGAATAATTGCTGTTTATCGATAACTTGCGATTCTGAAGGTGTAATCGAAATTCTAAAAATTGAAGAATAATCTGCAAAAGTTCCTTGACGACTTAAATTTGTTCATATCGAAAATATCTTCCGACTGATGACAAACAATTTCTGAAGGAATACAAGTCAATATTAAAGCCACCATTAATTATAATTGTGAGTTATAATTGTGATGTTAGTTTATTAAGGAATATTTTATTCCAACAAGGCGACCTCTGCTGCCTTGTATGTGAAGTTTTTATTAAACTAAAGACACCTGCATCTGTGATATGAAAAAAAGTGAAATTTTTAGAATGGAGATATAAAAATTAAGCAAATACACTCTCCCTGTTGCTGTTTATTGTCTATAAATTGGAATATTAAAAATATTTTCCTTTATTATTGATAATATTCTAAACAACTTAATATCATTAAATACAATACAATTAAGCGAAAACTTTGACTCAACTAAAAATTTATTTGTGAACCAAAAAAATGTTTAGTTTTATCAAATTCATAAGTTTTAATTAATATATTTGTTATATCAATTAAAAGTTGAAGCGACTCAATTCACAATTTAAAATATGTATATAGTACTGGATTAAGAATTTCATTAAAATACGATTCAAAATTTCAGTAAAAATATCTCGACAACCATGTTGCAAATCGGCAAATTAATAGTGCAGACATCAGTTGCTTTAATATGAAACCCAAATAAACAAGAATAAAAACGTTGGAAAATAAAAGTGGAAATGTGATCAGTGAGTTCTTGTTATGACTTTGATATATGTTTTAAAATTCTCACTTATTAAAGTAGAAGTTTGAAATAAATATCTTTAGTTATTCTACGAAATGTTGGGTAAAGCTTCCCTGATGATCTGCATTAGCACCAGTGAAATGCGCATGAGAATTAGCTGAAACCCCTCAATTGATCACTTTAAATTTTTAGTAAAAATTTGGGAAAAAAGTATCAGCACATAATTAAAATTAAAGAGTTTTTAAAACAGGAAATTCCAAAAATAGATACTAATTTGAAAAAGAGACCTGAATTAATTTTATATATTGAAATGTTGTAACGTTATGGAAAAGATGAGATGGGAACTAATTCTTTTAGGAAAGCTGACAAGATTATTAATATCTTATCAGATTTCAGCAACTTCTTATTTTAGAAAGAAAGCTTAAAGTTTTTTATTAGAAAAAATCTTAAATTTCATCCTAAAATTAATTCCCGCGTCTAGTTGTTGCTCTCATTACTGCCAGCTTCCACTGTTCTAAATTTAGTTTTTCATCTCTAGAATCTCTTCTACTCTTTTTGATTTTATTTTATTTTTTTCAATCGCTTTCGTTACTTATTTTGATTTTTTATTATGCTGCTGAAAATGTTGAAGATTTTTAGCACTCTGTAGCTGTTGGTTTCTATTTGCGGTTGGTTTAAAAAAAATTTTGTTTACACAAGACTGTGCATTGTAACTCGGCACTATTGTTGCAAAACGAAACTCATAAAAACGTATGCAAATTCTTTAATGGGATATCTGTTGAATAAAAAAAAAAGTCTTTTATATGTTACAGCGCCAACATCACAGTTGGCTGTAACGTGTGTTGGAGAAACACCCTACAGCGAAGGTTTTGTTTGTTTAATTTGCACAAAATAATTTTTTATTTGAATTATTTTTGTGTGTTCTTTTGCAGAAAAGTATTTTAGTGTGTTTGCATCTTAATTTTTACGTCTTTTTGGTTCAACAATTTCAACTGGTCTGTTGAGTTTGGCATTCTAACACTGTTTTTCATTATCAGGCGCTGAAAACTAATTTGACGTTGGATATGATGGATTGAGTGTTTTCTTTTTTGCAACTTGTTGGCGATTTCTATTTGTTTAGTTTTCTGATGTGTAAAAGTAAGTGCAAGAGGAGTTAAGTGTTACTCAATTTATATATATATATATATATATATATATATATATATTTTTTTTTTAATTTTCTCTTGTCTTTTCCTGTAACGTTGCGGAATAAAATGGAGCTTACGATTTTTATTTTTACTTCCAACTGAACATGTGCTCACTTAAATATTGATATTGGAATTGCCTAAAATTATTCCATTCGTGTTTAATATTACAAATCGAAATTTAGCAGTGACTTGCCAGAAAACTGTTTATGACTCTTTTTTGTTGATTATTTATAAGATATTGTGCTGTGAATATAGTCGGCTAAATATTAACTTGTGAAGAGAAGTTTCACAATGTTTATTACGGTTTCCAGTTGCAGCTCAAGGGAAATTGAAACTACGAAAAACTCAGCCTGTTCCATGTGCCAGAGTCATGGGTTGCTTTCCACCCAGAGGACCATCGTGGGACATATCAAAGATTTTTTGTTCCATAAATAGTGGCAAAAATAAGTTCTTATGAGTTATATTTGAGATATTGAAAACATATACTTAACAAATTCAGCGATACTACAAAATTTCTAGTCAGACTTTTCTTAACCAGAAAATTTTTAATATATTTCCAGTGACGTTCCATTGTTTTTAATTAATTTAAAATTGAACAGAATGTTCATACATGGATAGAAATGTTAATGATCACGAATTTACTGAAAGAAGTGGCTAAAAGTAACATACCAGAATTGTAAAAATCGATGTTAAAAATGTTGTAAAAGAAACTCTAGCATATATTTTTGTGGTAGCTAATTATCTTATATCTCTTGCACACCATGTAAATTTATATCTCTATTGAAATAAGGAAAATCAAAACCATGTCTTGTCCTTTGAGATATTTTGATTTTATTTTAGACCGTAAATATATATAAAAGGGGTGTTTTTTATTGAGTGTTACAACTTTGAGTTGGCATCACTCCTTTATTTGATCACTCATTTAACAGTTGATAGTTGGTTTTTATTTAGTTTGCTTTGACATTTTATTATGGACTGATTTACACCAGAACAAAGAGTGCAAATTGTGGAAATTTTTAACCAAAATAATGGTTCTGATCGTCAAACTCATCCTTTCGAAATTTTATTTGCGATGAACCCCATTTCTGATTGAATGGGTACTTAAATAAACAGAGTTGTCGCATTTGGAGTGAAGAGAATCCACTAGCTTTTGTCGAAACACAATTTCACATCCACAGAAAATTACTGTTTGGTGCGGTTTATGGGCATGCGAAGTAATTGGCCCATATGTTTTCAAAAACGATGATTGTCAGAATGTTACTGTCAATGGTGGATCGTGATTCGAAATTGTTTCGTACCTCAATTATGTTGCATTCATCTTGCTGATATGTGGTTCCAACAGGACGGAGCCACATGCCTCACAGCGGGCGCTACAATTGATTTACTCAAGGAAGCTTTTGACGAAAAAATTATTTCACGAAATGGCCCCATTAATTGGCCCCCAAGATCGTGTGATTAAATCCAATTGGATTATTATTATTATTTTTTGGTTTATGTTAAGTCACTTGTCTACTTCGATAAGCTAGAAAGAAATCAACACCTGGAACTCAACGTTCGAAGAGTTATCGGCGATATACGGCCGCAAATGCTGCGAAAAGTTTGTGAAAATTAGTGTTCCAGATTGCGCCTAGTACGCGCCAGCCGTGGCGACCTTATGGCCGAAATCATATTTAAACATTAATGTCATAAAATTTTCTATCTAATAAAATTTATTTTATTAATATCAAAAATATATTACTATGTTTTATTTTGATTTAAACTTGTATCACTTTATAAAAAACACCCGATAATATAATATGCATTAATATTTTTAAGCTTAAGGTCTCTTTATTTTTTTATTAAATTATACATTTTTTTTCAATATTTTGTCACTCCTTTGTGTGACTTCTTCAGGAAATTAATTTAAACAAAAAAAATTTATTTCCTGAAAAAGTCACACAAAGCAGTGACGAAATATTGTAAAACAATTTGTAATTTAATAATAATAAATAGACGTTAAGCTTAAAAATATTAGTGCATATTATGAATTAAAAAGAGGTAAAAAAATAGAAATATTATATATACTATATATTTTTAAAAATTATATATTTTTAAATTTCTGAAATTTTGTTAAAATCATATATGATGAATCCTAAAATGTCTGGTATTTGTCCGATCAATGCATGATCAATTGCATAGTTTGCGATTCAACAAATTTTGAATACTTTTGAGTAGCGCCATCTATCGGAAATTAATCGCGCCAACTTAGAAACATCCCTCGACTCATGTCCAATAATTTTGAATAATGAATAGTTTACTATTCTACAAAGGACATACAGACAAACAATTATTTTTATATTAGAAAGGAGAGCCTCTGTCCGACTTTAGTCCAAATCGAAAGGTGTCATTTCTAATTCCTCGTCGATTTGGCATGGAATTACCCATATTCTAATATTTAGTTATATTTTACTGTCACTGAACAGAGCTTGAAAGCTATAATTTAGGTTACCACAGTTTCACATTTTTAAACAACACAATCATAACACACGAATTTTAAATATATTTTTTTCAATATTTTGCCATTTTGAGATATCAAATTTAATTCACATTTTTAATTTGAAACTGCTGTACAATACCAAACAATTTAATTTTAATGATTTAAATTTTAATGTAGTTGATTTTGTGTGTTTTAAACTTTTTCGCTTCTGTTCTGTTTGCCAAACAACTTTTTAATTGCATTCTTGCTAACGCAATTTTATTTGTTGAAAAAGTTCTATTCATCTCTTCTCTCACACTTTGAAACTTTGTTTTGTTTCTAATTAAATAAGTAAAATATTTGAACTTTTTTCAGCAACAAAATATATCTATCTCTTGCAAAACTGACCCCTATAATAGAATGCATCAATGCATTGTCAAAAGCAAATTATAATTGAGAAGACGTTTTATGTTGCTCGTTTTCTTTGTTTTATTTAAGTGTGCGTGTGTGTAATTGTGTGTCCCCATATACATACAATTTCAAGACTTTCTTACACCCACTCATAAATTGCAGGCAGTTATTTTGAATTGAAAAATGTAAGAAAAATGTGAAATTAATTAATTTTAAGAAACTGTCACTGAACGATTAAATAAATTTTAATTCTTTATCTTTAAATGAAAAGTGTGTTAATTATTTTACTTTTATTATTATTTCTTCATGTTATTTAAATAAGCAAGTTAGAGTAGCTTCCCCATGTAAGAACTTAAGCAAAAGTTTTTATCTCTAACGAGCCAGCAATAAGGAAAAATTTAATACTGCAAACGCCTGGCTGTTTCTTTTAAACAATTTCGTTGCAACTTCACTTCACTTCTCTTCGTCTTATTCTTTTTGGACTTATTTAAATTGTTTTTGTGCTTTTTGATGTAGTTTGCTTAAGCGAAAAATCCTTTATAAGAATAAGAACAAAGAAAGTAGGAAACGTGTTGTCAAAAAGCGAAGTTTCTTTCAAAACAGAGAGAATATTGGAAAGGAAAATTTCCAACCATCGACAGTTTTATTAGAACCGGTAGTTTTCTTAAGAACAACTTTGCTATTAAGAAATAATAATTATAATTATTTTATGAAAATAGTTTCCATAGTTTTTTATTGCAGCAGGAAGTTTGACATTTAAAAGTTTTAAATAAAAGTTATATCACGCCTGACATGTCATATATTTCGTTAAAAATTTCCATTATTTATTAAGCTAAAAGATATATTTCATATATCTTTATATATGATATATTTCATTTACCTTTTATCCGATTTTTTGCCATTAATTTTATGCCAACATATACATACCCGGGTATGTTTTATGTTTTTAATTTGCAATACCCTACAAAGTAAATATTGTATTAATACTAAAGTCTTATAGACTTTAATGAAATTGGGCAACTACAATCAACGTTGAGGCCAGTTTTTCTTTTCTATTCCTTGTATCACCAATTGCATACCTGGGTATGTATAATGAAATATATGAATATGTTTCAATATTGCATATTTATTGCATTAAACTTAAGAGTTTCAAATCTACTAAGAGAAAGAAAAATTCAATCTCATAAAATGCAAGAAAAGTATATAAAAATATATAAGCCAAAGTCGAACAGATCGAAACAACGCAGCATAAAAACAAATAAAACCAAGTCTGTACAGAAGTAAACTTATGGCGTTTTCTTTTCTGGAAAACATGCAACCTCTTTCCACTTCTTTTCTAAAAAATGGCAGCTTGGAGAAGTTTTAGAGCAGGAATTTCTTTTCGCAAAGAATGTACGATTAATTTCTTTATTCTCAAACGACAGAATGTCGCTTTTTTTTAATAAAAAGTGTACAAAATGTAGCATAATTTTGTAGAAAAGAAATCAAGATTAGCTATGAAAAAAATTCATTACGAAATGTGTAAACATACCCGGGTATGCTACTGGTAGAGAGTGCATAGTTTTTACAATTGACCTTATAGTTAAAGCTTTAGCTGATTCAATTTGCATCTGATACGTTGAAAATAGCAACATTTTTCTTTAATCGACACAATTATCGTTATAAAAGTTACTAAATCGCCCAACATATAACAGTGTTATAACGCGAATGTCTTGTAGCAAAGAACTCCTTGACTGCAGCGTGACTCCTTGAATCGTGAACTGCCTTGATGTGTGTAAATTAATAGTTTTAAAGAAATAAGATCATAATCAGCTGTTGGCTGAAGCGGATATAACAAAATATTACTGATACATGATGTTCGATCGTCTATATTTTTTGACTAGCAAGTAAACAGTTTATAACACTCATGATGAATTTGAATTTTTCTCAAAGAATATTTTTATTTAACAAATTAATTTTTTTTTCTTCAACGGAAACTCCTTCAGATATGATACACTTCTAACAGTGTATTTATAATATTTAAAGAATCTTTTTCATAAAATCTCGTCTTAGATTTCAAATCTTCAATTCTAACAAATCGCCTTAATCTCATCATGGGTCTCTTACAACTTGGAAGCAGGAAAAAGTTTTAGGGCCATATTTAGTGAATACGATGAGTGAGGAATAGCGACACTATTTTCTTTCATCAAAATATTACAAACTAACCAGCACGGCTGAGTGTGTAAATTATCATAAAATTCGCTAAAATTCAGCCAATATGTTTGAATAATCTGCATGTCAGAAGCCAAAAGATGTGACAATATAAACAGGAGCTCCTTTAATATTGATTTTACAGCTCTACACCAGAAGTTCCTTAATTTTGCAATTATTTTTATCTACTAATTCAATTTGATTTTATAGGCTAATTGTCCCAAACATTTTTTAAATTCAGAAAGATATGATAAGCACAGGAGAAAGTCAATATCAGTTTCTTATATCAGAGCAGAATAGCTGTTTTCGAAAGCCGCTACACTTTCATAATCCACACTCATTTGTATTTCTAATTATTGCCACTTTTTCGGTGAACTAGTGGAATATATCAAAGATTTCTATTTGTAGCATTTTTAATTATGATCACAATTATTGGCACCATTTTCCTTAAGTTAAACATTTTGGCATTTAGGATGAGCATCGACATTGACATATTGTTAGAGAAAAGCCTGTTCCACTTACCCTGCAGAAATCGCGTGTAAAGAGTACTCCACAAGGGACCAGAACTAGTGCAAAAGTAATCCATATATATGGGAAAAGCATGCTCTATTTTACATTAGAATGTCCTAGGAGAGGACTATGTTATCCAAAAGACCATTTCGTCAGAGTAATCCAAAAACTAGTCCACGTAACTACTCCCAACATTATTTACACAGGCTTAATCTTGCAATTACTTCATGTCACTACTCCATGGATGACCACAGAAAACTAGTTTGGAAGCAATTGTAAACTATTGCCCCGCGGAACATAAACAAATATAGTTGTATATTTTTGTAATCATATGTTGCGAGTATTGCTAAATATCTTTTTTTAGTTATCATGGACCATGTTCGCACTACATCGGACCATGTTGTAACTACTCCTTTTTACCTAAAACGGATCATGTACTCCAATAATTTCTGCAGGTTGTCAACATATTTCTTGTCCCAGTTCAATCACTGCATATCAGAGTATGAACATTTCAAGCGCGTTTTGTAATTTCGAACACAATATTTCATGCAAATCCTTTGATTAATTTTCTTTTGAGAAAAAGGAAATAGATGAACATCCAGAGCGGTCCTAAATCTTAAAACTTTCTCTAACAAACGAAACACGATAAATAGCTGGAACTGTGAACGAGAACAAGAAACTTAAATTTAATTTTTGAACCGCGTATGGTCATTTTATCGCCCAATTGTATTTTATGGCGTACATTTTTAATCATTGAAAGCACTATGACATATTTTCAAACCTTTTTAATTTTAATTTTGTGCTGATTCTTTTTTCTCCAAAATGTTACTAAAAAATTCAAAGTGATCAATTAAGGGGTCTTAGCTTGTTTCTATGCTCATTTCACTGGGGCTAATTCAGATCATCAGGGAACCTTTACCCACGGTTTAATACCAAAACCTGATTTTAATGTTCAGGCACCACACAGATATAATATGGAGTTCATTTGGATTGTAAATGAATTTTCATTAGTTCCACTGCCCGAAGATTGTATCTACACATTCTAAAGTAATTTGTATTAACTACTTATCACGTGATATGATGGAAACAATTTCCTAAGGCAAATTATAGAAAGTGATTATAATTTTAATAACAAAATTTAAGCTCAATGAATAGTTAGTTTAAAATTTGTAGAACAAACAAATTAATTTTATTAAATAATCTTTATTTTTGTCAGTTTTTACATCCGAATAAAATTTATAGCATTCAACAAAATGCGGAAACAAAGAAATCATCCAAATTAAGCACTAATTACATGCATTAATTTTAAGTTGAAATAAAAAAGTAAATCCTGGTCAAGTAGCATATGATGTTCTTTTTGAAATTATTTTTTGTGTAGAAATTCTTGAGCAAGAAAATTGCCTTAAAACTGCAGTGTGTGTTAAACACTTGAATATATTCGCCTTTTCTGCCGCTTCATGCTGCTGCTTTTTTCAAGAATTTATTTTAAAAGACGTTTAACCACTTTATCGTTGTGTTGCGAGTTTCTGCTCTTCTTAAAGAAAAGAAAATATTAGAGAACAAAAAGATTGCCGCCATTCTTGAAGGACATATAAAAGAACAAAAGCTGCGAGCAGCAGCAGTCTTTAACACAAAAAAATAAAGAAAAAGAAGTATAAAAAATAAAAATTAAAACTAAAACTTTGAAAAAATTGCAGTGCAGAAAAACAGGAACTATTGAAGACAAACTTATTTATTTTTTTTGTGTGTCATCTTTTGTTTAAATTTTCATCCTTTTGTTTGTTTTTCATTAATGCACAATGAAAAAAAAAATAAAAAGGAAAGACAAAGGGATGTACATATTTTCGTTTTGTTGGCAGCGAGCACAGTTAAAATGAGTTGAAAAGCAACAAGACGTTCAAGCACAATCTCCTGCATGCACAGACATGCTGAGTGGTGCTAAATAGAGCACATGGGTTATTTTAGAGCTAATTGAAAAATTTCTATATGTGGAAGATTGATTATATTTCATAGTGCTTTTCACAGATTTCTTTCTAATTTCAAATAAACCAACTTAGATGCGATTCAAGGAGTCGCTAGTATTAATTGCGAGTGTACTCGTAACATATGGAAGATGAAAAAAAGAATACAAAATCAATCAGAGCATATATTATATGAGACAAGAGAAAATTTGGTGAAAATTGTTAAACAAATTCGAAGATTTATTTGTAACACACTCTGAAAGATTAACTGTTCGAAAGTACTTTTAATTCAGAAAGGCATGACAGAGATTCAAAAGCACTTGGGGGAGTCATCATCAGTTTAAAATATTCAATTTATAGAATTTTCTCATTGACATGGTTTTAATAAACTGCCTTTCCCTTTTCCCTTTTAAAACCAAATATTAAGACCCGATATAACTATAGAAAATGATTTTGTTTACAACAACTTAAAACCATTTTTAAATTGGGTCTGGGCAGGTTTTGTGATATGCAAACTTTTTTTTTCCAACAACCCACTAGGAAATTTAAATATTTTAAAAAGCGTGAAGTCATTATTATCACCTTGTTTTGAATATATCGAGTTTTCGCCAGGTTGACCAGGTCCATATCCTCAATTTATGGTCACAAGAAATTCGTTGCCATCTTGCAATACCAAACACCATTCAGTGTAACTGCTTGAAGGACATCATTTTGGAAGTTAATAAGTTCATAAGCGGCACCAACCAGTCACTCCTTGAGTTGCCACGTTTTCTAATGACTCGATTTTCTGAAAATCTTGTTTAATTCTCTGGACTGAATTAAGATGATCAAATATATCATGAAGTACACGAAGTGTACGAAATGCGTTTTGATTAGAGAACTCATTTCCTCAAAATTTTTAAGATTTTTGTTCTCAATCTAACTAACCACCCTGCCGTTAAATTGAGAACAAAAATAACTCAAATTTATGAAGTATTTAATTCTAGTAGAATTGTATTAACTTGTAAGTGAGACAAATTTTTTTAAAAATGGATTCAAGGAGTGCCATATTTGGACTATCACACTCTTTGTTTGTTACATAATTTTATGCGCAACTTTTTTACAGACTTATAAACGTGTATGAATTTTGATATTGACAAAAGGATAAACGAATTTTCGGGAGCCTTTTCGAAGGCCTGGTTTTATTTAATAAACTAATTTATGCGGGTGTCACCATTTATTTGAGACTCTTGCAAAGTTGTTAAAAGAGTTGAAGAAAGATCTTAAAAGGATATATAATTGATAAGCGGCATTTATTTGAGTATTACATTTATGGCGTTTCTGGACCACTTTTTCCATACAAAAAAATTTGCTCATGTTGCCAGTGTTTGATTATTTCATTTATGATATTGATTATTTTCCACAAAAAAAATTTGTAAACAAAATATGAAGAGAGAGTATAAAATTTTGGTTAAAAAATTATCGATATGCCAATACTGGCAGCATCAGCAGCTTTTATGTATTGAAAAAGTGGTCCAGAAACGCCACATATATACTACTCATTTGCTTGACCGATTATAAAAAATGTAAGATATTCTAGTTTTAAGTACATGAATGTTTGAGCTCATTTTATGCTCTCGAAGTGAAGCCAACAACCAAAAGAGATCTTTAGTATTCTAAGAGTGAACAAAACGAAATTTTTGACGTTAACAAAAATAAAAAATAGAAATAAAAATAAACAAACAAAAAGCATGGTTCTTTTCATTCTTCATAAAATTCAAATTTTATCGTCTTGATATATTTTCACCCCCGCTTAAATCCCTTATGTGAATGTATTTGCGTATATTCGTAGTTATTCGAAAGTGTATAAGTGTGTGCGCAAGTTGGAGTGTGTGTGTAACTGTTATGTTTAACTCGATAGAGGTTTGTTGCATTTTACATCTGTTTGTCTGCATGTACGTTTTATGGAATTTAGTTGTTTAAGTGAGTCTAACAACTTTAAGTGGAGATGTTGTTGTTATTGTGTTACATTTACAGCGCATAGACTCCAACTCAAGTATGCACGCATTTCTTTTAATCTGTCTATCCAACTCAACTAATGAATTTAAGCAATTTTAGCACATTTTTCTTGCTTTACTTTCGTTTAGTGTTCCTTGCGACTTCCACATTGCGACCCCTTAAGGCTTCCAACGTATTATATTTTTAAACGCAATTTTTGTTATTTCTTTCTTTTCCTAGGGTTTTTAATGCAGCTATCTTTGCTCCAATTATTGCTTTAAAGCAAAATATAGTTTTTTTGTACTAAATATTTAGCAGGAGCACTTGTTTTTTTTATTTTTTTCTTATGTGCAGTGCTGTGGGAGACAATGACTAAATTCCTTTCAGGAATTTAAACAGGGATTTAAAATTCTCTTTTGTTTGTGTATTTAAATATACTTCGGAGGTCTTTTTTATTTAATTCTAAAAGCGAGTGTGTTTTTATATTTTGTACTCATAGATTTTTGTGACAAATTGGTTGCTTGAAATATGAAATACTTGATATGTATATTAAGGAAAAATCAATAAAACTCGATAATTACAGTAGAACTTTGCATTTGGAGTCACAAACAAATTGTAACACACGCTACCCAGTTTTGGTGCTATTTTATGCTTTTGAGCTCTTGAAGGTTAAATATAATTATTTTAAATTAGTATATATTTTGGGGAATTGTCGTTTTTTAAACTCTTTAATTTTAATTATGTGCTGATTTGTTTCCCCCAAAATGTTCCTAAAAATTCAAAGTGATCAATTGAGGGGTTTTAGCCAGTTCTTATGCGCATTTCACTGGCGCTAATGCAGGTCATCAGGGAACCTTTACCCAACATTTCTTGGAATAACTACAGAGGTTATTTCAAACTTTCACTTTAATAACTTAGAAGTCTAAGGTAACTATCAAAGTCATAACAAGAACTCAACGAGATAAGCGAGATACTAAAAGAGAATCTACAACACTAACTCATCAGTTATCTAATTTCGAAATTAAAATAAATTATTCCTTTTTTTCGAAAATTTCATTTACGATTTCTCACGATCGAAGTCATCGAAATTGGACCTGGTTTACAGTGATCGGTTAGTTTTTAAACATTCCGAGCTGTTAAGGTTGTAAAGGGTGTTTTTTATGGAGCGACAAAACTATAAGTCATACTAAAACAAGGAAGTATATTTTGAATATCAATGAAACGCGTCTTATTTGAAAGAAATATTTATGTTATTAATAATTAAATGCTATTTCTGCCATGTGCCCGCCACGGCTGGTATGTAGAAGGCGGAATCTGAAACACCAATTATCAAAAATTGTTGTCAGCATTTGTTGCCGTATTTCGCCAATAACTCTTCGATAGTTGATTTCCAGGTGTTCATTTGTTTATGATTTATCGACGTAGACAAGCCACTTAAAGTAACAGCAAAGAAAATAGTCCAATTCGGTTAAATCACATGATCCTGGAGGCCAATTAAATGGGGCATTACCTAAAGTTATTTTTTTAATAAAATTTTTCTTTAACTAAATCAATTGTAGCGCCCACTGTGTAACATTTGGTACCGTCCTCTTGGAGCCACATGCCAGCAAGATGAATGCCACATAATTGAAATACGAAGAAATTTCAAATCATGCTTCTATACTGTTCGCCATTGACAGTAACGTTCTGACCATCACCGTTTTTGAAGGCATATGAGACGATGACTCCTCCAGGCCGTAAAGCAGGCCAACCAGTAATTTTCTGTAAAACTGATACGTTTCGATAATAGTTTGCGGATTCTTTTCACTCCAAATGCGACAATGCTGCTTACTCACGTAGCCATCCTACCAGAAAATAAAATCGGAAAATAATATTTTGAATGACTGAGTTTGACGAATTGAGCAATTATTTTAATTAAAAATTTTAACAATTTGTACGCGTTGCTCTAGTTTAAGTCGATTCAAATTAAATTCCAAAGCAACTATCAGCTATTAAAGGGATGCTCGAGTAAAGCAATGATGCCAACTCAAAGTTGTGACCCTCTGAAAACACACGTTTGAAACGATCGGTGAACCCGCTGAGTAGCTGTAAAAAAAACCACTTTAAAACATGTTATTTTTCTTAGTTTCCTTGAGCTGTTTCTTAGAATGTGTCCCTTCCGATTGGTTAAAATTAATTGGATTTATATTAAGGAATGATCTTCAGGCCAGAACCAATTTTGGTTAATTCGATTCAGCCAGTCAAAGTTTATAAGCGGATCACTTACTTACACACACACAGACTTAGTGACGAGCTCTCAGAATTAGACAGGGACAGCTCGATTTTTGCAGTAACTTACCAATATTTCCTAATTTTTAGAATTTTCCACCGGGTAATTAAAAATACGGCACTGATTATGCGCTTGTCATGAGACCAAAGATAAGTTCACAGTTGTCAAATATCTGCCCAAAAGAACGTAACCACTAAATACTTATTGAATAATACCTTCTAGATCGGGCAGGCCTATATTGAGATTAACTATTTTCAACAATTTTTGATTGTATAGCATCGTTTGATTGTTAATTATGAGACTGTTTTACTTTATCTGAATAGAATTTGTTTCATTTTTATAGAGTGGTAATGATTTTTAGGGCAAATTTTTTATTAATATGAATGTTTTTTTAATTTGTTCTATAACAAATTAAATTCTTAAAGGACAGAAATTAAAAATGTCAATTTATGCGAACTTTGTTGCGATGCTAGATCTTAAACGAATTTGCCGTGATGAGTAATTTTGTTTAAATTAGTTTGAATTTTATATTGAAATTAAATCAATAAATATTTATGGGACGAAGATATTTTTTTCAGCTATTCGTTTTCAAATATTTTCACAAATGAAGTTAGCAAATAGTATATATTTAGACCTGGTCTGAATTCTGTTGAAAATGTAAATAGTCCAGCCTCATGTCCTCAATTTCTGGAATTCGAGAACCTCTTTGACGGCATCATATTCGTAGAAGTTCATCTTCATTTGCAGATTCGCATTTATATTTTTATTTGTTCGGTTCATGAGCACCTTTATTTAACCCCGACACTGCCGCAGGTGCCTGCCAACAACATTAAGATTGAATTTAGTACATTTTCAACTTAAGCGTTTTGAAAAATATATAAAAACTTATTTAAACACAAAAACTATCAAATTCTAAAATAAATAATTAAAAGCAGGAATTCAAGTGGTAACAAGAGTTGTAAACTCTTTTGAAAGAAGTTACAAGACTGCATTGGAGTTAACTGTTCTTTTTTCATGTTCATTTTCTTAAGCTTCTTAAAATTTCGTGCTTTTGTTTTTAAAAACTATAGCATACTTAAAAGGGCATTCGTATTTTGCCATCTCTTTCATTATTTTTGCTTTCCATTATAAAGAATTTTTAAATCTTTTGAAATCTCTTTGCCTTTGAAATTTTAGCAATATTTTCCTTCGCCTTAAAAGTCCTAAATATTGTTCTCAGACAGCAGCACAATTTCCAAACATTTACATTTATTTTGTCAGAACAGCAAAAATATTTTGCTATAAAACAAATAACAAGGAAAAAAGCTAAATAAACAAAAAATAAAACATAAAAGCACATTTAACACAAAAGCAATGTTTAACACATACAAACGAATTTGCTCTCATGTTTGCTGTTGTGTACACGAGCCCCAAATATCGGCTGGAAGTTAACAACAACAACAGCAACAAAAAAGGAATATATAAAGAGTTTTTTTATAGGAAAAAAAGCCAAAGACATTTCTTTTTGTTTGACTCGAGTAATGAAACTGAAAGTCATACAAACACAAAAGTGATTACAACTATAACAACAATAACTACAAGAATACCAAACACATGCTTATTTGCACACACACACACACATACTCGCTCATGTATAGCACGACTGGCAAGCACAACACTCACAATCATTCTTTGAGAAATGCTGAATATTCATATAAACTGAAAAGGATCTTAAATAAAGATGTCTGTCTTTTTGTGTTTTATAAAAGGAATTTGCTTTAATAATACTCATACATGAACGCAAACAATAATGATAGTAATAACAACGACAGCAACAACAACAACAACAACAACAACAATATGTGTAATACATTTTGTACAAAGAACATGAACAGAAGTTTTTTATTTTGCAGCCATTGTCTGATATATTCCTTTAACATATTTTTTTTTTGCCAAATTAAGATTCAAATAAAAAGACATGACTTTGTTTGACACGACGTGTGAATATGTCAGCATTTATATGGGTGAATACAACAAACGGCACTGCATTTCTTTGTTATTTCAATAATGCAGCACCATTTTATTTTCTATCTTTTCAACAATTTATTGCTTTATTAATATCACGCCGTTTGTGCTTTATTTTTTGTGATGATAATTGATTTTTTGACTTCACAGGATATATTTTTAAATTAAAAATAATAATTGTGTGCATTTCAATGGACAATTATAATATTTATTTTATAAAGTTTGATTCCTTATATAATTAATTGTTGTAGGTATACAAACGATTTTATATTTATTTTTTTTTTGAGTTTGCGGTTCCAATTGAAAGAGTGTGAATTATATAAAGACAAGTTGACCCTAAAGGTTGTCCTAATTTTCACCGCAACTCTGTCGTAACCTGGGTTTTGTTTTATTATTTTTAAAGAGTTCAACTCTTTGATCTAAGAAGCAACTATTTAATTTTGAAATCAACCGATTTGGTATGAGGTGATTGATGTAGTTTTCGATTATTAAAAAAGAATCTAGAAAAGTAACTGATCAGATATTTAATTTTGCACTTGTTGACAACAATCACTTTTTTCATATATTCTCGCTCACGATATCGTACGAAGGTAAGGTTAGATTAGGTTATTACTGGCCATTGTCGAAACAATGCACTTGGGTCCATTCATTCGGTCCCGTTGTGATACCCTAAGATACGGACTACTTATGGGTTGTCCTCTGCCACATTAAGCCATCCTGTGGACGCCAGAAAGGCCGATATTCTAACAAGCTCCACACCCGCCAGGCTATATAGTTCTGGCAGGAAATTGGAGTGCAGTGTCACTGCCCTTATGCTTTTAAGGGCTGGATATCGTACGAATGGATTAACAGATTTTGACCCGGTGTTCCCTGACCGATGTGGTTTTAGAATGTCAAAAGCTGATTCGTTTGTGGAATCGATGAAAGAAGCTGTTGAAAATTTATTCTAAGAGCACTGCTACACATTCAATATATATTGAATGCGATCCAGTATCGGCGATATTTATTGAACTTGTAGCATGCAGTATTGATGGATCGCGATCCATACGGCAAAATGGCCTAAATTATGGAATCCAAAACGCCGATCGCGTGATATATATTGAACGTGTAGCATTTTCATGATGTTATATCGCGGTACGTTAAAAAGAAGTGAAATAAAACAAATGAAATAAAAGACGCAGAGCAAAAAATACGATGCGCTCAGCACTAAACTAACGTAAATACTGACGCGATTTATATTAAAAATTTAGGATACGCTCGTCATCCATCAATCCATTAAAATGGATCGCGATCCAAATGTCACAATATATATTGAACGTGGAGCAGTGCCCTAAAAGAGCATTGAAAATATTTTCTATCTACTAGTTAGAATCGGTTACAATCTAAGTGCAGAAATGCTTTTTGGAACGCTTCCAGTTTTAGTATAATTCGGTTCGTCTCTTGAAAAACTATAATTGGGTCACATACTTACACAAATACACACACATACAAACTGGCTATAAGAATTAGCCAGAGAAACCTCACGACATCTCGATTCTTTTTTAAAACGAGATAAAACCAATAACATTTTGACACTTGGATATCCTACGAAGTTTTCCCAACTATTTTAAAGGACTGTCATTATATCTGTACAACCGTCTGTGTGCGAGATTGTGATGGCTTTGTGCGCGTTATGGATCGGCATAAGCGAATCGAACCAAATTAGACACGTCCTAATGAAATGTTATAAGCATTATATATACGTGAAGTGGATCCAGTTCCGAGATTTCATGAGATTTTAAAAAGACTAAGAAATATATATTTTTAAAAATAGATTTTTCAAAGTTTTTTTTCAAAAGGATTTTGTGATCGGCTCTTGATATTAAAAAACCATATCAAAAGTCATAAGCCGACTCAAAATCAGTTAATCCTATTAAGCGATATCGTGAATAAAAAAAACTAGAAAAAGCGATCTAAAATACATCTGAATTACAAAACTGTACTGCGATTCAGTATTTTTTAAGGATTTGATAGAAGTAAAATGTGTCTGTAATTATCCGATTCACTAACTTCATGTTAATTATATCGTTTTCACAGGCGTTCAAGAATTCTATACGAAACGAAGGATTAGAAAATTATCAAACAAAAAAAAAAATTTTCAAATTACTACATATTCTTGGGAATTGAATTTCGTGCTGATTCTTATATCCCAAAATGTTACTAAAAAACTTCAAAAAACGCTTTATCAATTTTAATATAACTTTTTTTTTAACAAAGAAGCTTTCGATTTTTGAAATTTTTCTATAAATTAAAAAATAACTTTCTAAACTTTATTAAATGCTTTGTTTTTGAAAATACTGGCGAAAAGCAGGTTGCTGATAAACATTTTGCCTTTTTACTTCAACCTCTTACAACTTGGAAACAGGAACAAGTTGCAGGGGAAAACTATATTAATTGCCGCTTATCGCATAGGAATCGGTGGATTTATAAAATGTTATAGCAGTTTGAAAGTTAATGGGTTGTAATTTTACTAGAGGAGCTAAAGAGCACAGCAAACTCGTTTACAGTCGCTGTGGGATTGAAATTAGCATTGAAAGAATTGTTTTTAGAGTCAATAATATTCCACATTTTTTTTTATATGTACATATATAAAAATATTGATTATAAGAATTAAATCTTGTAAAAAAAATGTTATATCTTTTTCTACGATTGTTCTACGTCTATTAAAATGATTTTCAATGCTTTCATTTCTCAATAGTCAGTATTTATTCGAATTTTAATTTTTTTATGTCAATAGAAGAAAACTGAAAAAATTCTGTTGCTTTTCTATTAATAAAACTTGCGTTCGAAATTATCCGTAGCTCATAAAAATTAAAACTTAATGTCTGAACGTCTTTTATCTTTGGAAAATTTGTCATATAATTATTATTATTATTATTATGTTCTCTTCTACAAGAGCTACACTCGATAATTTATTTACCATTTTTCTTTTATAAATATTTTTTCCTTGCATTTAACAGAGTAAAACTAAAAAAGTAAATGCCTTAGAAAACAACAATATTTTACAGTCAAACAATACATACATAAGCAAACACATACATAAATAAACACATACATAAACAAACACATACATAAATAAAAATAACAATAAATAGCAACTTCTGTAAGACATTTATAACGGAGCAAAAAATGTAAAAGATTTAATGTTGACTTCGAGTATGCAGTGAGAAGAACAAGCCCTAAAGGATACAAAAGGGATGACCATTGTGTGCGCTGTTGTTTTGCTTTTAGGTTTCTTGTCAACAACAACAACAATAATAACAACAATTTAGTCTTAAAAACTAGTCATTTCTCACTTTGCTTTGCAAGCATATTTAAATTTGCTGATGTTTTATTGTTCCAACTTCCATGCAACTACTAACAACAGCAACAACAGCAACAACAACAACAAACAACAACAAAAGAAATATCAAAAATTAATATTGCATCTAACCTATTTGTGACACTGGAAGCCTTAACAACGACTTTCTACAGTAAACATTTCTTTTGTATTATACTATGAATTTGAAAGCCGAAGAATGTTTCTACTGCTTCACTGGACACTGTAGAGGAGCAAGAAAAAAATTCTTGTAGTCATTTTGCCTATAAAACATGTTTTATATATATATATTTTTGTTTTTATTATTTTTTGGCCAGTATATTAAATGGTTCCTTCCACAAAACTTTAAGGACATTTATAACAAAGACAATAGCAAAAGAAAATAAAAAATAAGGACATGAAAAATAGCAGCAAGTGGAAAAATATTTCAAAGTGAATAACAACAGCACAAGTCTTGGTTAAAAACATTAGCTTTTATGTGGTTAAAGTGGTCTGGTCTCATTTCAAATTGCTATAATTTGCATATTTAACTCAAATGCAAAATAAAAAAAAGAAGCACGAAGGCGAACTCAAGTAACGAGAATCCAGTAAGAAAAAATATTTAAAAGAAAATTGGAACTTAGACTGACTTTTATTGCCTTTCAAACAACTGACATTTAAGTGAACTGTGAATAGTTGAGTTGGTTTCGTTAAAGAGTTCGCTAGTATTTGATAACAACTTTGATTCTTTAAGGTTCAACATTATGCTGGTTGTAGTAGTAGCAAGAGAACTGCTTTAAAAAAATAAGCTTAAATGGTTGATATAATTCTTGGCTTTTAGCTTCAAGAGGACTTGAAATGATAGCACTAGATTGAAATAGTGTTGTAGTGAAATTTATTATACGACTATTTAGTGCGATTCAGTATTCCATAAAGATTCGATGAAATTAAAACTTGTCTACAACTACAACCGATTGCAGTAACGACTAAATTGTTGTTAATTATTTTGGCAATACATACCTTCATGTGACTTCTCTATGAATATATATCCAAAATGCAAAATGATTAGAAACAAACAAGAACTTCCTGATAATTTTAAACGAATTATATAAAAAATATATATGTATTTTAAATAAAAAAAATTAATTAAGAAACGTCAAATAACGCGAATCAGACCACTTCTTGAAATAAAATTATTAAAGATGTTGTCGTTCGCATAAAACTTATTCGATTATTAGAAACAACTTTTTCATTTTTGTTCAAATGAAATACATATTTCAATCACGAAAAATATATCATTTGAATATTCGACTATTTGTGAGATTAATTTTAACGATTTTGGTCCTGCTAATTCATTCAAATAAATCATTTGACTGAGTTGCTTGTTCGCAGCTTTGCTTCTCTTGCCAGCTACATTGTGAAGTAAGTCAAAACAACACTAAAACAGTTATAGTTGTAGCCAAATTTTGCTCTTATTGATCCATTAAAATATATTGAATCGCACTACTATTTCTCTACCTCCAATATATATTATATATATTCTTATATATTATATATTATATATTATATAATATATATTATATATGTTCTTCTGACTGTAAGTCAACCAGACCACTTGTTTGTACGCGTGGTGAGACTTTTAAAGTCCCCCGAAAGGCCAGAAGTATCGATCTTTTATGCGTTGATGTATTGGAAATAGTCGCGAAGATATTGAAATTTAATATCAGCCCAATCCAAAATGCAGCCTCAGAAGTGAAAAACAGAAACTGAATTTTTTTTATGTAAAAGTAACAGGCGAAAATTATAATTTTTTCTTACTAATTAAACTTATTTTATACTCAGAGAAAAATTATAATGGTATAAATATAAAAGATGATTCCAGGATTAAATAACTAAAATTTTTTGCGGTACTTACAAGTAACAGACGTACGTCGTTGAAGTGTGTATAAGATTCGGTACAACCGATTAAAGCAATTCTATTTGTTAGAAATAGTCTTTTTATTCCATTTATATAAATTAAGATCGGCGCCGATGTGTGTCCCCTATTCATACACTAGAGTATAAGATTTGCTTCAGTATTTGCCAAATAATCCTAAGCCAGTATTTTAACCCTGGTGTCTACCAATATCCCAGGGTATTCGCAGACCATAACAAAGTATGTTGCAAGAAACTATTATGTGGCAACTTTGCATGCACTACACTGAAAGAATTTGACCGTCGAAACAAATTTATTAAATACTTATTTACCCATCCAATAAGAACCTTACAAACTAAAGGAACATTTTAGGAATATTATGAAAGAGCTTCATGAGAATTGCTTCAGTGGCTTTAAGAGTTTCCTAGAAATATTTCTTTACCACAAAGATTTTGTAAATATCTATATCTATATTTGACTATCTAAGTCTGAAAATATTATTCAATATTAAGAAATTCAATAAAAAATCAATGAAATAGATGCGTTATTTCGATGAAGTCTTATTTGAATCCATGAAAATTTGATATATTAAACGCATACAAGTTATTTCTGCTGTTTCTAATCAAAAGATGTTTTGTTTGTTCTTATCGAGTGAAATTATTTGATTGAATTTGTGTTCCTGCTTTATTAAATTAATGAATTGTTTTGATTTTATCAATAAATTGACTTCACTGCATCAATGAATATATTGCATTGAATAAATAAAACTAATTCATGATATGCAGTAATAGTTTTAAGATTAAGGTTTTTCTATTTTTATTAAATTATAAATTGTTTTCATTATTTCGGCATTCCTTTGTGTGACTTTTTCAGGAGTGACGGAATATTGAAAAACAATTTATAATTTAATAAAAATAAAGAGACCTTAAGCTTAAAAATATTAGTGGATGTAATTAATCAAAAAGAGGCAAAAAACTAGAGGAATTAAAATTAACTCATTGTATTGATTAAATTACTTGATTGAATCAAAGAAATTGTGTCATTATATCAATAAAATAGTTGATAGAAATACCTTCGCTTATTTCATTTATTTGATGAATTTTCCATTGCACTAATATTAATGAAACTTAATGCATTAACTCGATGTTGGTAGATTTCTATAAAAGATTTCATTGTGTCCTCGATTAAAATCCGAAAATAGAGGAGATTCCTTCGGGGCTATGCAATACATTGCGCCATAATCATGAAAGGGAAGGGATATTTTTGAGCACTCAGACGGAGGAAGATCGGAGAAAAGCAAGGTTTTTTGCCACTTATTCGATGAATTTCTGCTTCAATCACGAAATCGGATCTGATTCGTTGTGATAGTTCGATCGCTATAGAAAATATTCAATATATAACACTCTTAATATAATTAGAACTGTAACAATTTCCAGCAAACAATATGACGATGAGCCGATTAAATTATTTCGCATCGAATCGGATCTCGTGGCTGATGGACGAAGAAAATATACAGATGAGCAAATTAACTAGTAAAAATTGCAGCTAAGATTTTGCCAAGTGTTTTGAAAAATTCTGAATAAGATTTTTCTAATATTTCGCATTATAATTTAATAAAAGTTTCACTGCAACAATAACATTGATAACCAAGAAATTACAAATGAAGAATTCCGCTTTTGATTTTCATTTTGAAAAAGAATGTATGGGTCATGAGTGACACGCCCATCGATGTGAGCTCAATACTTTAAAGATATTTTTAAATATTTATAAATTAAAAAGAGAGAAATCGAACTAAAAATTCTATTGAACCAATAGAATACTAAAACTGAGTTGAACAACAATTATTTTTTATCTTATTAAACACATTCTGTTGCAATCCTTAGTTCAGTCGTTGTCGACACTGTTTGCCTTCCAGTGGTATGGCTTCATCATGGAAGCAGGCCGAAAATAATTATAATATAATAATGAAAATATAATAATTATAAAAACCAGGTGTTGTGGAGTTCACAATAAGTCCGTTCCCTATTCATGACTGAGCACGAGATCGATTGCTGGATGTTTAAAGTTCGTGAACTACGACTTAAGCACTTCAGCCCCCTAATGAAATCCTTGTAATACCTTTTTTAGCTTTTGGTTTTGACCAGTACTACAATTTATTCCATTGCCATTTCTGGACACTACTATTATAAGTGGCCTTAAACACTTTATGTTACAGATATATCAAATATATTCTTAAGTGGCTTAAGAAATTAACTATTTTAAATTTATTAAGTAGCACTCAATAGCATTAAAGCGTCCAATTGTTTTATATAGAAAAGCAATTAATACGCTAAAACCTTTAAGACACTCACACATATTATTTTCAATAAGAAATACATAGAATTACGTTACGCTTAATAGATGTAATTAAAATTGAACTAGAACAAGGCAAAGTTAAAATAAATACTTTTTATATGTTCATTCATGTCTTTGGCGATAAAATTTCATGACAATTTTATTTAAATGTTGTACTCAATCGTTGGCAGTTACGAAGCCACTTTAACAACTTGAATCATTAAGTGTTTAGAACGTAAAGGGCACTTAATAAAAAGAATAAAACCCCCACATAAATTGTGTGCCTTGTTAGTAGTGTTGTCAACAGTTTTGCTAAGATATTGCCAACAATTTGCTTTCAATTAGTAGTTTAGCTTAATTGTTGTTTAGAAACCATACAGAGTTGTGACCCACTTTAGTTAAGTGACCTTAAATGCAACTTCTTTCTATAAACAACACAACAATCTTAATGTTGTTGGCAAATTGCTTGCGAATGTCAAGTGTTCAGTTGTTGTGTTTCGCTTCTTAATAAAACAATAAGATGGAAAATGGTTGTTGTCCAACCCAGTTTTAGTTTGTTTTTCATTTTTATTTTTAATTTTTAATTCGATTTGTTTAGCTTTAATTTATAAATGTTGACTTAATTCTTACAATGTTTTATTTAAGAATTTTTCTAGGCCATTGAGCCCTCGTGGATGAGGGTAACACTCATGACTCATTCGAAATGAAAATTAATAATAAATTCCTTCATTTGTCATATTTGGGGTAGCAGTCTTATTATTGCAGTGAATTTTATATTAAAGCTTTCCTCAACTCGAACTTTTCGCCTCACTAAGCAAATGAAATAAAATCGTAGCGATAATTTTTAGTAATTAATTTGCTCATCGCTCCTTTTCCCAATTCTATCAGCCATGTCACAGTATCTGATACAACTAGGAAAATAAATTAATCTCAGATTTAAGTTCCTATCTAATTTACTGAGAGATTATTCTAATCGAAAAGGTTTTTCTAATTCCCAAATGCATCAAAAATAATCCGAAGCAGAAGGAAAAGATGGCATTGATTTTATATATTCAACTTATATAGCAGAGCACAACAGCTATTTTCGAACGGCGCCACACTTTCATACAGTACGCATGTGTATTTTTGACAGTTACCATTTGTTAGGGGACTTAAATGAATGCATTGACATTTCCCAATTTCATCATGAACAAACTGTATTAAAACCGCTGGTAACACACTTTTGTTAAGTCTCTGTGTTGCCTTTTAATTATTGTTCATGAGGTCCAATTTTTCCTATATATATTGTTTCAAATATGTCTTTAGCCAAATTTTACTGGTATGAATTTTCCAAAATACATTTTTAACTGTTAATAAACTAACTATTTGACATACTGTCATTGTACTATTATAATATGAAATTTATTTGTTGGGTGGTTAAGCAATGTCTATATGCATTTCATTGGCGCTTTATACCAAATCGTCAGTAGACTTTAACCACAGTTTTGATAAGTTTCAAACTTCACAACTTATTAAAAGACTGCCAGATGGTTTTTGGTTAAAGTCTATTGACGATTTGATACAAAGAGCCAATGAAACAAATAAATTTCATATTATACATTATTAATGTATACATTAAAAATGTAAATAGAAGTCTACTATTAAAATAGCTCCAGTGAAATGCCAATAGGAACTAGCTAAAGCCCCTGAATTGACCACCTTAAATTATATAGTAATATTTTGGGAAAAAAGGCAATTCCCAATATAACTAATAATTTAAAAATTAAAAAGCGAGTACCAGCGAAAAAACCACGCATGTTGTCGTTCTTTATGTTTCTTCAAACTACAATTACAGTCGAAAAAAAGCCAACCAATTGTGGAATGAAATTAAAACGAAATTAGTTAAAAGAGGAGAAGTGATCAGTGAGTTGTTATGACTTTAATATTTGTTTTAGACTTCTCACTTGTTAAAATGGAAATTTGAAATAAATATCTTTAGTTATTCTAAGAAAAGTTGGGTAAAGGTTCCCTGATGACCTGCATTAGCCCCAGTGAAATGCGCATAAGAACTGGCTAAAACCCCTCAATTGATCACTTTGAATTTTTTGGTAAGATTTTGGGAAAATTTAATCAGCACATAATTAAAACTAAAGAAGTTTAAAAAATCTATATCGTTCACACAATGTTTCGTTTCAATATTTCGTTTCAATACCAGAAAATTTTGCAGTAAAATTTTCATCTTTATTTTGTAAAATTTCTTACAAAAAATATTTCCGTTAAATTCACTACAACCTCTGCATACCTCTTCAAGCTTTTTTTTATTGCTACAGCGTAGTCGTAGCCGTCAGTAGTGCAGATTATAACGAGTTTTGATGACATCTAGAGACCGACTAGATGTTCTTTTTCATGGAAGATTTTATTAAAATCTACTAGATATGCCGAGTGTAACTGCACTTAAAAGAAATTTGTTGCTTTGAAGGGCAAGTTAATAGGTAATTCTTCATAAATTGTTTTGTTTGCACAAAAGAATTCTCAAAACTCTTAGCGGCATGGCTTTTCATTTTAAAAATTGTTTGTGTATTTGCATGAAAATATAATAGTAATCTAATGCTTAATAATTTCTTCGTATTAATTATTTTTAATAAGAAGTAACTAATTTCCTCTTGAATATAATAATGATTATAAACTTTGTGCTACGACTTATTAGCTTTAAATTCGCCTGCTTCTTGCTCAAAAGCCACCCCTATTGAATAATGAAGAGAAGGGGTGTGCTCAGCACAAATTAGTTTTTTATACTCTTCACAAAAAAGTGAAAGGTTATATTTAGGTGTTTCATTGCGTGTGTAATTTCTTCGATAATATGGGACCCCATACAAGATATGCAAGATATTTCTGGATCCTTATGACAAGCGAAGTCCGTCTGTCCATCTGTCTGTACGTGAAATCGGTTTTCTCTAGCACCCACGAAAGCTACAGAACTCGTTCTTGGACGAGGAAACAAACTTAAATAGAGTGGTATTCAGCCAAATCAGAAATACGTTTCCAAAGCTGGGAAGCTTACACCTATTTCTCCACGAAAAATTAATACCAAAACCAATAATATTATGTTTGTTTGTTTGTAAATTTTGGGAGGCCTCAGTTGTGTATTAACAACTAAAAAAAAAAAAATTTTTTTGTTAAGGAATGGGAAATTAAAAGTTTTTTTTTTCACATTCAGTATTTTTTAGTACATGTAATAACTAAAATGTTCGAAAAATTTCAGTTTTTCTTAAATAAAACCGTATGATGTACATGAAGATTTGCATTTGTAAAAAAGTATATTAAGGTATTTAAGTTTCCCACCAGGGATAAAAAACTTATTTATTTTTAATTCATAAAATGAACCAAAAAGGCAACTGACGTTGTTTTTTTTTTTTTTGCTAATTTAAACTATTTTGTGACTAAGAAGGAACAAAATTGGTACTTAAAAATATATGTAACGCCAGACGTACGTTGGTGAAGGGTGTATAAGATTCGGCACAGCTGAATAAAGCACTTTTACTTCTGATGTGTATAACTTCTTTAGGTAAATGCCAAAACTCAATTGACTGATTAGTTATTATATTCCACATACAGAGTTCGAGTTGGGCTTTGTAGCAGCATGATGTATCACTCCTAATAATTTGTTGAGGCCTGTCATTAACATAAACTTCTTTTTGATTTACGAGTATTTAAATTGTGTCTAAGTAGTTGCGAAGATACTTTATACTTTTTGGTAACTATATAAGTCGTTAATTTTGTAAATCACTTTGCGTTAATGAAATTTATGGCAAAACACAAACAAATTTCTAATACATATTAAATTTTTTTTTATTTTATATACAACTTGTTCACCGAACAGAGTTACAGAATTCAATTGAAAACTTCAAAAATGCATATTGAATAAAGAGAGTATGAATTAGAGATTTTCTTAGCTTTTCCTAATGTATCGTCATGGCCGATATTTGTGGCATTATTTTACTCCCCTCTTATAAATTTATTTTTTGGAACGATTTTCAATATCAATTTTTTAAAAGCTGAAAAAAGCAAATCATAAAATCATATAAAATTTGTGTAAATAGAAAACTGTCATCACATTCAACTAAGCCACCTAAACAGTGGTGATAAACACAATACACATGAGCACTGAAGATGAAAGTGTTGCGACTTTCGAAAATAGCTGTTCTACCCTGCTGTGTAAGTTGAATAAAACTAATGTTGACTTCCTTTGTGCCTTGGAATATTTATCAGCATGTCTTTCTGAGATTTTAACTAAGTTAAAACAATTTAGCCTATATAAATATTGATATAGTATATTATTGTTGTTATTCAAAATAATCTTCTATTTTTTTCATTGATTAGGGGTTGAAATTCAATGCATTGTCTTAAAATCATATAGATTTTAATTTACGTTGTGATTAAAAAAAAAATTTTAATGAACTAAATATCGGCCAATTTTGATTTAAAGTTAAATTCAATACTTTTATTGTTATTGATGAAGTTTTATTTATACAAACATTTTACTAATAATAAGTGATTTACAAAATTACTTCTCAGATGTTATAATATTATTCATGCAACTGCCGCGACTGTATCTGTAGTACTCCAGCCGATCAAGCTAATTTTTCAGTTTCTCAAAAATGTACAAGAAATGTTCAGTTCCAGGGAATGATGAGTTGATGTTGACGGATGTTGTAGCACTTTTCAGCCACTATTTTCATAGACACGCTTCATAAATTGACGCCCAAACTAAACTGATGAATTCCAATCTTTTGAAAATTTTTTTATTTAAATTTCTCACATTTTGCGTTAAAGACCCACTACTCCAGAAGTAAATTTGAAATAATTATTATCTTTTTCCTAGTCTCATTTTGCAAACGTCAAATATAAATCGGCAATTAGAAATAATAATTATATAATAATTTTTTCCCAAATCTTAGTAAAAAATTCAAAGTGATCAATTGAGGGGTTTTAGCTAGTTCCTATGCGCATTTCACTGCAGCTAATGCAGATTATCAGGAAGCCTTTATATAACATTTCTTAGAATAACTAAAGATGTTTATTTCAAATTTCCACTTTTATAAAAGAGAAATTTCCACTTTTAGAAAAGAGAAGTCTTAAGAAAGAAGTTTGAAAGTCATAACAAAAACTCACTGATCACGTTTCATAATTAAATTAAAGAGGTTTAAAATACGACAATTCTCCAATATATGTACTTATTTTAAAATTAATATTTTTATGTCAAAGCCAAAGGAATCAATAGTAAAAATCTGTGTTATAAATGGGCTGGCAATTCAAAGTCTGTTTTGAAATTACTTGATCGTGTACAGAAGATAGTGACGGTAGAATAGACAACTGTATTGGCATACTTGAGCTTCGTCGCCATGAGTGTTGTATATCATTGCCTTGTCGTTATTGAAATGATTTTAAGCTCCCGTAAAACCATGGAAACGTGCATATATCTCACGGTGTTCTTTGAGGTTGAACTCATGTGTCGTGGATTTATCAGTTAATCATATCACGCATTACATGGAGAACTCATAAATTGGCCATACAGCACTAATCTGGAATAAACTACCTGCGACAACTTTCCAGTCGTTTGTAGGAAGCAAAAGTTAAAATGGAATATTCTTAGCTACCCCATTATTCCTTCTTCCCATAACACTCATAATCCCAGTATAACGAAAACATTAGTAGCGTTCCTTTCCTGGGTGCCAGTCCTAATTGAAGGATAAAAAAATATCAATAACTGCTTTTTATCGGGGGAATCTGTTTTATCCATCCAAAACATTTTACAGAATTCTTTTTATTTATTATAAAAGAGCGCAAACAAATTTGTATATATTTTGCAATAGAAATACTTACTATTGGCTTGAATGTGGTTACTCCAACACCACCAATTTCAAAAAGGTCGCTATAAGATTCTATAAGAAACTCACTCTAACAATCCCACAATCAAATAAACAAACAACAATATTTGTAATTATATATTCACACCTTATACGAGTGCTAAATTATTCCAAAACTTAAATTTGCGGTAAAACAAAACATAAACTGCTCACAGCTTATGATTAGTAAAAAAATAAAGCACTCAATCCAACTAAAACGTGCAGAAATATTAACTTTTGAAAAAAAATAGGGTTTGGTCTATTTTTCTTGTTAGTTTTCTCTCCATTAACAGTGAATTTTATTAATATACGGAATAATAACACCACGAACATAAACGAGTATTTAAGTGTTTCGAAACAACTCTCATTAAAATTCCCAAAATTTTTCTTAAAGCACAAAACGGAAATATTTACGATGTAATTAAGTGTATCCAGTCTTAAATACTATCATTAAGAATTGTATTAGTATAAGAGCATACATGTGTGTACGTATGACACATAGAGTTATGCGCGATGAGTCTTAAAAGTGTCTTAAAAAGTAACATATTATTTGTTTTTCTTTGATAGCGCTAGATGCGAGTTTGTTCAAGTTTAATAGTCTTGACGCTTTATGCCGTCTTCAGAACAACTTGTTGTTCTTCATACAGCATGTCAGCGTTTATAAGAAATATCATTGGGATTATGATCCAAACTATTTTAAAACCTTATGCATCAAATTGAAAACAAGTTACTGCGAAAATAAAAAACTAGAAGTAAAACCATTATAAAATTTTTTATATATTGTAATTTATTAAAAATATAAACTCTAATACTCATATTTATGAATAGAGTACTCAGAGTATCATATAGTAGGATTAATTATCTTTCCAGTGATATATAATATGCCATATTAGCTAATTTGTTTCATTCTAATACACAGAATTTAAATAGTACCCATTTAAAATGTTCTTTTCATTGCTTTAGCTGTTTTAGTGCCTCCTACGCACTTCTAATTTTTGCACATAAGCTCTTGCTTAAGTAAAATTGTGGCTCCTTCGTTTTTTAGGCATCACTCCGGTTTATTTTTCATGTTTAGCTCTTGTTCGTTGCTTTGATATACAATTTTACGATTTACAAGTTCGGCTAGTGTTGTCGCTACAAGTAAATTTAAGATTTTTTTTAATTTGATAATTGATTATATACTGATTTTAATTAAATTACCAAGCTTCCTTTTATGTGCCTGTATAGTCTTAAAATATTCGCACAGAAAATAATAGTTAAGCTGTTTTTGAAAACTGTGTGGCTCTAACAAGAGATCATTTTCACAATGAACGGGACTGTATACTAACGTACTGAATGGGTTAAACTATGTTTTTTTTGTGGTTCAGTTAAGGCTTCGATTAATTTAAAATTAACTATTTATTTGCAAGTCGCGCGGTTGCAAAAGTTGATGAAAATTTCTATAAATTACTATAGTAGAGTAGTTTTGTATTCTCAACCAGCCAATATTATTTTAATATAATATATTTTCCTATATTCGTTAGCATTCCATATCCAATTCTATATTTTATACAACGATATGAAACTGGTTTTACTGTCATACACACGCATATAAAGGGTGTTTTTTTATAGAGTGATACAAGTTTAAATCATAATAAGCTTAGTAATATATTTATTATTATTATATTTATGGCATTAATGTTTAAATATGATTTCGGCCATGTGGCCGCCACGGCAGGCGCGTACAAGATGCAATCTGGAATATTAATTTTCACAAACAGTAACATTCTGACCATAATCGTTTTTGAAGACATATGGGCCAACGACTCCGCCAGCCCATAAAGCGCACCAAACAATAATTTTCTTTGGATTAAATGATGTTTCGACAAAAGCTTGTGGATTCTCCTCACTCCAAATGCGACAATATTGTTTATTTACGTACCCACTCAACCAAGAATGGGCTTCATCCGAAAATAAAATTTTGAATGGACGAAGTGCACAATAAGTTTGACGAACAGAACCATTATTTTGATTAAAAATTTCCATAATTTGCACTCGTTGTTCTGGTGTAAGTCAGTCCATAATGAAATGTCAAAGCAAACTAAACAAAATGCAACTATCAGCTGTTAAATGGGTGGTCAAATAAAGCAGTGATGCCAACTCAAAGTTGTGTCACTCTACAAAAAACACCCTATTTCATTTGCTGTTTTTGCATCATTTTCATAAAATCGTGTATCCTCTACAACGTTTTTGGACTACATTTTTAATGTTGATCACTTTCCTGTGATATAATAGCGATTGTAAAGGATAGTGAATCATGGCGAAATTCAGTGTTATATCGTGTTAAATCGTCAAAGACACAAAGCGTTTCGAAATGGATAAAATTCATTAAAGCCACGTAAACAGTGGTAATAAACACAATATACACATGAGCACTGAAGATGAAAGTGTTGCGACTTTCAAAAAAAGCTGTTCTGCTCTGCTATGTAAGTTAAATAAAACTGATGTTGACTTCCTTTGTGCCTAGGAATATTTATCATCATGTCTTTCTGAGATTTTAACAAAGCTAGAACAATTAGCCTATATAAATATTAATATATCAATTTGTTTAATTTTTTGCTTTTATCTATCAAAGTAACTGAAATTGTCCAAACATGAAACCATATATTAAGCTTCCTTCAAATATATCAAGAGCAAAATATGCATTTTGCTATAAATATTTGGTTTCTTCTAAACATACAAAAATAAATTAAATAAAATAAAAAAATATATAAATAAAACCTGGAATCGAGTTTCAGATTGTTTTGAAATTGTTAAAAATATCCACTTTAAATTTCTGTCTAAGATTAGTTACTTTAATAGTAAGAAATCAATTAACTTTTCCAGCTCTGGAGGTGTGTTTTTCAATTTTGTAATTTATAATTGCGAATTAAAGCATTAAACACAATAACGACAATAGACTACAAACTACAACTTGTCAAAAATAGAACACACGAGCATATAAGAATGATAATTTTTACTACTACAAGCAACACGGCAACTGGTTGTTGTCCATGCTGTTTTTGCGGTTGTAGTCAAATTAAACTGATTTCTACTTTGGTGAGCGAAAAAGAGTAGATGCAATGTTGCCAGTATAATATAAATGAATTCAATTATTGTACATAATAAAACAATATATATTCATATTGTTTTATTATAAAAAAAGATACAACAAACTATATTTCCAAGCTAATGAAATGATTTCTTGTCAAATATTGTGAATTTTAAATAGATTTTATTAGAATACCATTATATAAGAGTATTATATACATAAAAGCGGCTACACTGGCGTTTGAAGAGAATTCTACTACAAACAACAACTCATAGTTATTGATTTGATGATGTCTTTTTAAAAATAATTAAGTAGCTAACTACGAGGCAACGATTGTAGCCAACGGCTTTTGTAGTCCATGTTCGTGTAGCCGGCTGTCGTTATTGTGTTTAATGCTTAATTCTTTTAAAAGTATCAAACATTTTTTTTATAAGGAAAGAGAAATGTGCTTTTAAATTGCCTTGGGAGTAAAATTTTTGTGATTTTTATAATAGTTTCAAATTTTTCTGGGTGCAAACTACGGCCCACGATATCGACCGAAATTAGTATATATATATTGTAAGGAAATTTCAGCCAATATCTAGTATGATAATATGGCTTCTAAGGTATAAAAATAGTTTAATTAGGAGAAAGGTAACTATTTTACTTGTATACACTAGAAACGAATATGATTTTCCAGCTCTGTAATCAATGAAATTTACTCAGTTTTAATAACAATCTGCTTAGGATTGTTACATCGGAGAATAGAGTCTATCGGTTATCTGGTAAATTTGGAAGCCGAGTTCCAAGTACAGACAAAAACACTTCCCTATTCATAAGGACCCAGAGTGTATGGTTCCTCAAATTACTATTAAGGGAATTTGCACGCGAAATGCTAAACCTATAAACCTTCTGTGAAGGGTATAATAGAAGCATGTTATTAATTCAAAACACTATTGAAAATTTATTTCAAAGCAACTTCAGCTTAACCTCGTTCTTCTACACTCAATTTAATATATTAAAAACACAAGTACACACATATTTCATACCACAAAGTAATTAATTTTCACTGTTCTTTAATGGTTGTGTGCTATTTGAAAAGAACAAATGTAATTAACGTAGTTTACTTTATCATCGTATATATAATAAACACTTGGACGTCAACATACCAACCAGCAGAGGCTTTTGTAAGTACAAGTAAATGAATTTGAGAATTCATCGTACAGTTTCGCTTCTAATTTTTTTAAAAGAAGAGAGATTTTTATATCTACTTTTAGTTTAGATTAAAGTTGTTAAGGTTGGAAGATCAGTGGTAAGCAGGAGGTTCAGATAAGGTAATATTTTTGGTTAAAAGCTAAAAGGAAAATATATTATTTTGTAAAATGTGGTGGCCAAAGGTTTGCTTTTGAAATACATTCTTCTTTTAAGACAACAATTGCAGATCACAAAATTATTTAAAATTGTTTGTAGATGATATATTTTTAATGAAAAACGATTTTAAAAGTGTTTTCACACTGAGAGTAAAATCCTGGTCTTAGTGTTAAAGCCATAAACATATGATTTTGCGTACATAAAGTAGATTTGATAAATTCAGCTTTATGACATTCATATTGTCCAATAAATTTAATCACAATTAACTAAATCCCTCATAGAACTTGGTATATTTGTTGTTGTATTTCCTATTTATATATTTCATAATACTTAATGCACAAACTGTTTTGCACCTGTTTTTGTTTGTATAAAAAGAAAAATGTATAGAGTGTTTATTACGGGAGTATCAATTAGAGGTTTGTTTTTACTTTTTGCAAATTAATATTTTAAAAGTATGTATATACATAATTTTTTTTATAAAATCCTGCAAACTCTGAAAGAAAACAAGCAGAAAAGGTGGATTTTTTTACATATTTTTCACTCGTTATCAGATCTGTCCTAGTATAACTTGGCAGCACTCAACTTGGCAACACTCAACTTAGCACAGAAGAAAATAAACAAAAACGTTGTTGCATTTCATAAAATCCACTTGAATATTGAAAACTGGGCATTTCCCACCATGTTGAAAATTCAAGAATAATAACAACTTTAAAGTTCCTTTACAAAATAAATTTGAAGTAACAATATTTTTATAACTGGCTGGTGTTTATCGTAATGCAAACTTTATCTGGACATCAAATATGTTAAGGTTCATGCGTCTACGGACTGGAAAGAAGGGTGATCGCACCATAATTCACAGTTGTTTTAAATAAAACAACAAATTAAAAAAAAATATTATCATAATATTAATAACAGCTTTTTATCCTGGGAATCTGTTTCATCCATCCAATACATTTTACAGAATTCTTTTTATTTATTACAAAGAGCGCAAAATTGTGACTTAGATTAACGTCGGCTCCTACCATTACGGCCTATCCGACGGTGGTCCTAGCACCGGGTGAAATTAATGTTTACCACCACCCCTTTCGATCTCAGGGGAACCTGAGTGTCCCTCGAGGACACACAGGTTGCAGTCTTAATCATTTGGTATCGCCATATATACCAACTTCATACACCTTGCTAAGGTGTTCGAGCCTATCTTAAGCCCTTGTTAACATTTTTTTAACATCTGCTGATTAGCAGCAGCCCATAGAGGCTGCCATCAGCTGGGTCAATGTCCAACATAATACATATGCCGGAACATAAACCCTCTTCTGACATCTCTACCGGCGACTCTTGCTATTAAACCACTGCCACCACGTGGACTCATGAAGAGACCTCAACCAAATATCTGGCCATAGAATCAACCGAAGTCTCATCTGTGGGGCTCAACCAGATCCCGTGGTACCAGTGTAAGGAAATTGGTTACGCCTCGCAGGTCAAACCAGCATAGGTTTGCCACCTACTATTGATTTTTAATCCATTATATGACAGGATCCCGGTATCCTTCCACCTGATTTTCTTATATTTTCCTCAGAAAGCACTGCAACAATGCGATGTGACTAACCAAGTTGCCTATTGTGCCCCCCTGGGAGGAACAAAAACGCGCAAACAAATCTTTATATATTTTGCAATAGAAATACTTACTATTGACTTGAATGTGGTTACTCCAACACCACCAATTTCAAAGAGGTCGGTATTTCATTCTATAAGAAACAAATTCTAACAATCCCACAATCAAATAAACAAACAACAATATTTGTAATTAAATATTCACACCTTATACTAGTGTTAAATTATTCCAAAACTTAAATTTGCGGTCAAACAAAACATAAACTGCTCACAGCTTATGATTAGTAAAAAAATAAAGCACTCAATCCAACTAAAACGTGCAAAAATATTAACTTTTGAAAAAAATAGGTTTTGGTCTACTTTTGCTGTTAGTTTTCTCTCCATTAACAGTGAATTTTATTAATATACGGAATAATAACACCACGAACATAAACGAGTATTTAAGTGTTTTGAAACAACTGTCATTAAAATTCCCAAAATTTTTCTTAAAGCACAAAACGGAAATATTTACGTGATATAAAACGATGTAATTAAGTGTATCCAGTCTTAAATACTATAATTAAGGAATGTATTAGTATAAGTACACACATGTACATGCATACGTAACACACAGAGTTATGTGCGATGAGTTTTAAAAGTGTCTACAGCCAGGAAATAGGTCCAACCATAATTCACGATGTTTTTTTTAAATATAACCAGAAATTAAAAATATATTATATTAATATTAATATTATATATCATGATGGAAGGATCTACAAACAACTATTAGGCAGACAAAATATCGGTCAAATGCTTGCCAAGGCTTCGATCGGTTGATCATTATTTTAATGATGCTGAGACATCGTTTAAGTTCAAGATCGTTCAAGTGGTGATTTCATTAGAGCACATCTACATTGCGACGATACTCAAGAAATTCCATAGTGTTGGTTACCCTACTGTCTGCATTGAGCTTCCTCGCCCTCTCCGGTACTCCATCGAGTGGCATTCGATTCAGTTCGATATCCTTGATTTCTGGCCACAATAATCCTTCACGGTAACTGCTTTGCTGACCACACTTAGGCAGAACCATTAAGTTCAGCAAATAACTTGTTCACACATTAGACTATCAATTAATATCGTACTCCTTAGTTGGGCCAGCCTTTATTCTAACTTGTCAACTATGAACAGACTTTAATAAAAGCTCTAGCGGAATCTGCAACATATTGAACTTCAAAGATTTCGTAAACCCTTTAACGTTCAAAATGTAGTATAATGAGTGCTTGAAAAGCAGTATTTTTTCATTAATTCTATCATGTTTCCTCAGCTTCGAATAATTAACAATGATTTAGTAGCAATTAATTTCATCTCATGGTGTACATGTCAACATGCTAACAACATTGCGGAGACTTTTATTAAAAAGTTGGCTTTCAAACAACGACATACGGCCATCTAACAACAACACATATGTAAACAAAATTTCATTAAATACAGGATTTGTACATAATTTATATAAACACTTCGGTAAACTCTGGTGCGTTTCTTCTATATCTCTGGCCATTTAAAGACGCCAACTTAAGTAGAAACACCCTACGAAGTTGCTGTATATTTTTATATTGTTTGTAACACTTACATTTATTGTATACTTGAGTTCTGAGTCTCATTTTTAAATAAAAGTTTTCCCTTCTTCAAACTTATCTCTCAATATCAATACCCCCACTTTGGGTAGGACACTCAACAGTCGGCACAACCGATCAGAGTAGTTTTATATTAACTTGCTAAGCAACAACTTCTCTAAATATTCCACATAACAACCAAACAATGTTAAGACTTTTTGACACCCGTAACTTCTCAGTATTAAGAAACGAAAAAGTTGGATTTTGTTTTTCTCTATACGAAAAACTTTTTTCTTTCCCTTCTTTTTTTTATTTTTATTTATATATTTTGTGTTGTTGCTTTTTCTCCTTCATGTTGCAAGTATTAGAGATGGTTTTTGTAGTTATTAACAAACATAAATTTTAATAAACCAAGAGGAAGAAGCAACCAACCTGCTTTTTCTTAATTCAAGCACTTTAAGAATAAAATATTTGAAAACACCTTTTCTGTTATTAATACTGTTGGCGACCAAAAAAGGCTTATCTCGGTGGCATTTGAAAATAAAATGTAGTTGGTGTAGGATATTGCAAGTTGTTATAAATGATGTGTATATTCTTCTATACAAGACTTAAAGAGGGCTATTTATTAAAGGATTCGCTTATCAGTGAAGGCCTAACTTTGATAATATTTGGTCTCATCCAGCTTGATTTTAAGCCGAAAATATTGCATTGATTTTTCGTTGCACTTAAGGCATCCAAATTTTTATGAGCTTTTTACTTTGGATATTATAAGTCCTATAGTAAAAGTATTTTATGGTTTCTTGAAATAAGTTTCACTTTTATTAGTGATATATTTTTCAGTATTATTATTATAGTGCCTTGAAATCAAATGACGAGCAAACAAGTAGGAGTGCTATATTCGGCTGTGCCGAATCTTATATACCCTTCACTAACTTGCGTCTGGCGTTACATATACTTTTAACTACCGATTTTGTTCTTCCTAAATTATAAAATAGTTTTAGTGTGGAAAAAAAAATTTCCCAGCCCTGGAAGGGAATTTTTAATGTACAAAATTTCTTTATTAGAGCAACTCTTCATGGCGTATAAAGTAGTTTTATTTAAGTAAAATTTAAAATTTTACACCATTTTGATCACTTTAATGCACTATAAATTATTTCACTTGTCAAACCCTGGAATCGAAATTTTGATTTTTTTTAATTTTGATACCAATTTTGTATTTTCTAAGTTATAAAATAGTTTTAGTTAGCAAAAAAACGGCAGTCGTATATATGGTTACGTTTATGTATAAAACAAATTCAACTTCCCAACCCTGGAAGGGATATTAAATTTAAAATTTTTTTTTTATTAATGCGAACCTTCATGATTTATAAAACGGTTTTATTTCAGTAAAACATAAACTTTAAACTTTAAACATTTTAGTTATTACATGTACTACAAAACTCCGAATGTGTAAACAAAAAACTTAGTTTCCCATCCTTGGAAATTTTTTTTATATATTTTTAATTCTTAATAGACAATTGTGGCTTCCTAAAGCATGAAATAGGTTCAGTTTACAAGCAACCAAATAAGTAATTGGTTTTTTGTACTAATTTTGCATGGAGAAATAGGTGTAAGTTTCCCAGATCTGGAACCGTGTTACAGAGTTTTCAATACCACTCTATTTAAGTTCATCTCCAATCCATCAGTCCATAAACGAAGTCTTTACCTCTTCTGTTGGCTTGGGAAAATCGATTTCACCTACAGACAGACGGAGATAGACACGGACAGACGGACATCGCTCAATCATCATCGCTATTCATAAGGATCCAGAATATATTTACTTAATGGGGTCCCATATTAATATCGAAAACTTAAACGGAATGAAAAACCTTTCACTTTTATGAAGGTTATAAAAATAGGGTGATAATCACTATAAGTGATTTTGAAAAGTAAACTTATAACTGGTCCGGTACCTGTTCTTATCTCATAAAAAAAAACTTAAATACTAAAATCTCTTTTAGTCTTCCATAATTCTGAACTTTTCAGGATACATTTTTTGTCACAGAGTGTCTAACATCACCGAGACGATAAAAAGCAACAGTGTATGAGCATTTGAATGCAAATGTGTGAGTGAGGCTCTCTTTTAGTGTACTCGTATATTATTGTAAATTGTTTTGACTATAAAATATAAGAAAAATTACTTCTGACACACCTTCTGCTTTAGTTTGGCTCTTTTCATCTTCATTTTAGCAATATTTTCTCGTTTATATTTACATACATATTTTGTGTTTATATTAAGTGTAACACCTTTAATAAGTACAACATCCAGTTATTAAAAAAGGCACACACACACACTCATCCAAGCAATTTAAGTTAAGGACAACCCTATTCATTTCTTACCCCTTCATAAACGTACAGTAGCAGTACAAAACCACCCACCACCACACACTTGCACATTTCATTCGGATATTGTAGGTTAAATAAACACAAATACATGCACATAAAGTGTGTGTTTTTTATTAGTAGTATGAGCACAAGTAAATACTTATAAAAGTTTGTATGTATGCACTTATAAACGTTGTCAGTGTTTATGTTTTAATATTTAGTCTTCGTTTGAAGTGTTTTTCCAGCTGGCAAAACGAGATATGGGAGGCAGAATATCTGCTGTTGTTTTTGTTTTTTGTCAATTTAGTTGAGTATGTGTTTTTGTTGTATTCTCTGTTTATTCTCGGCTAACGAAATATTTGTTTTCTTTAAACTTTCTTTACAACAAATTAACATACTCGTGCTCAAAATATACTCTGAAGTATGAGAATGTTAAATGAACATGTTTTTCTTGCAAAATTTCTGTTTGAGGTAAATATAATTGTTATCAGGATATTTTTTGCTTTATTTTATTTGCAATTAAAGCAAATCCATTAACTCATACAATTATGTGGGTTTATAGAAGGCGTGCTAAGGGAATGGGTTAATTGGAGTAATTTTGGCGTGCGTTTGCTTGTGTCGCGAAGCACTATTCTGAGGAAGCTGTTGCTTAAAGGGAGTGTTTGTGCATATAAAACGGTTCACCGCGTGTTTGAATGCTTTGCTGTGGAGCTTTAGCGCATTTTTATCATGTATAAATATTATTTTTGAAGAAGTAGACAAGTAGCAATTAGAAAAATGGGTTTTAAGCCGATTGTAACAACGTGAATCTTACAACGACACATATTTTGGTATTTCTTTAACTGTGACAACCGCCACTGTATAAATAAATTGTTTTTTTTTAGGATGTTACAAATTTTAGTAGGCAAATTTTAGGAATGCAAATTTTAGAAGCACCCAATTAACAGCTGATGGTTGTTTTTGTTAGTTTGTGATGGTGACAAACACAATATACACATGAGCACTGAAGATGAAAGTGTTGCGACTTTCGAAAACAGCTGTTCTGCTCTGCTGTGTAGGTTGAATAAAACTGATGTTGACTTTCCTTTGTACCTAGGAATATTTATCATCATGTCTTTCTGAGATTTTAACAAAGTTAGACCAATTCGCCTATATAAATATTTATATATTAGGACTAGTTTTTAGTTTTTTTATAGTTTTTAATTAGTTCCTTGTTTAAGCTAAAAAGCTTAAAGAACAAAAAGCAGAATCACTTTTTCATTATCTTTAACTTAAGTCGATCCTTAATAAATCCTTAATATATATTTTTTTCTATTTTGAACCAGCCCTAGTGTTGAGAGGACAGCGGAGATATATATATATATATATATATATATATATAGACTTTTGTTGCATCGATTTTTACTTTTTACTTTGCCCGTGAATTTTGTGCAATCACCGATGATGGAGTCTACTGTTGTCGGATCTTTAGTACATGATAACGTCAATTATTATGGATAATAATCGGTGACGACTGCTATGCTTTCGTCATTGAGTCAAGGCGATAACAATTAACATAAAGATGCAGATCAGAAATATTCAACACCATGATAATGAATAAGTTTGAGTCAAGCTCTGTATCTTAGGTTCCAATTAACCGTACACCCCTCAACTAATTCACTTTATCTTATTGTTAATATAATACTTCCCCTACACATTAACATGGAAATTGTAAAGAAGTTAACCAACTTTAACTCATTGAACAATCAATCACATTTTATTGATGACTTTGTATACACATCTTGTATTGAACAATAGGTACGATATGTACAACTACAAAAACATATAAGTTCATCGATGTGTATATATTTATACATGTACACTCGTCCATGCAATAAATATAAGATATTTAAGCTTTTCCTTTAAATATATTTAAAAAAAAAAAAAACTGGACATTGAAAAACTCAAAAAAACATATATTTCAGACAGCAGTCACACATTCACTTTGTGTACAGTTTTTCTGTTGATCCATTTTACATGGTTAAATTTTTGTTTTCCAATTTTAAGGCAAGACAATCTTTTAAGCAGCTTTAACTTAACAAAAACAACTTTTTCTCACTTATAAAAATTCATGACTTCCACAAAGTTGTGTGTGTATGTGTGTGTGTTTGTTTAGGATATATAATTTTTTTTGTACATTATTGTCATCCTATTTTATGTGTTTTTGTTTTCTCACTTTCCTTATTCCCACAAACATTCGTGTCACCGCGTAGGCATTAAAGTGTGAAAATTTAAATCAGCCTTAAATGTTGGCAAAGTGTAGGAAAACAAAACTTATGCCCCCATTTGCCAAGGCTTCTTCGCTTAACGCCTGAAGCTGGAAATTAGGAGAAAAACAAAAGTTTTTCAATTGTTTTGTGTGGTGTCGCAAGTTATTTCTCTAGCATGACACTTAAACAGTTTCTTTAAAGTCACCAAAATATTTACGGTATTAAAAACATATTTTGTCTCTTTTATTAATCAAGAAGATGAAAAGTTCATAAATTTTTAAATTCAATTTTCGTATTTAAACAAAAAATTTTGCCTACAATTTAGATTTTTTATGAGGAAAGTTTTTTTTTTGTGTGGGTGTATGAATGTTTGCACAGGAGGTTTTAGCTCTGCGTTTACATATATTTTATTGGTAGTTGTTTTATAATATTAAGAGTTTTACAGAAAAGTTTTTAGGTGTGATCTTTTTGTGAAGTTAGTTCTGGTCTATTTTTTAAGTTGGTGCACGAGCTGATAGCTTTTGAATGTTTTTCTATATATTGGAAATCTACTGATGATTTAGTGTAATTCCGAATACAGTCCAACACGCGTGCTTAATTTGGAAAATAGAATAAATTAAACAAGCATAAGTGCTATATTCGGCTGTGCCGAATCTTATATACTCTTCACCAAGATACGTAGGGCGTTACATATATTTTTCAGTACCAATTTTGTTCTTTCTAAGTTATAAAAGAGATTCAGCTAGAAAAAAGAAAACGTTAGTTGTCTTGTTGGTTACTTGTATTTATAAAAACATTTCAATTTCCCATGCCTGGAAGCAAAAATTTTGTTTTTTTTAACAACGCAACTCTAAATGAGGCATGAAATAGTTTTATTCAAGAAAAGCTTGAAGTTTGTAACCATTTTGGACAGTTTCATGCACAACAAAATATTGAAGTTATACAACCCTGAATCCGAAATTTTGATTTTCTAAAATGTTGATACCAATTTTAATTTTCTTGAATTTGTAAAATACTTTTAGTTATTAAAAAAAAAACGATGTTAGTTGTCTTTTTGATTATTATTATGTATAAAAACAATATAAATTTCCCAACCCTGGAGGCGAAATTTAAACTTGTTTTGTGTTTTTTACCCATACAACTCTTAATAAGGCATTATATAGTTTTATTTAAGAAAAACTTGAAATATGTAACCATTTTGGTTGCTTTCATGTACTACAGTATATTATATGTATCAAAGATTCTTTCAATTTCCCAACCCTGAGAGTGAAATAATTTCTGTTTTTTTATTATCAGTGCAAATCCTCATAAGGTATAAAGTAGTTGTACCTAAGAAATTTTTATAATTTAACCATTTTGTTCACTTTCTTGTACCATAAAATATTGCATTTGTCCAACCCTGGATTCGAAATTTTGATTTTTAAAATTTTTGATATTAAATTTGTTCTTCCCATATTATAAACTAGTTTTAGTTAGCGTAAAAAGGTTACGTTTATGCATAAAAAAATTTCAATATCCCAACCCTGGAAGGGATATCTTAATTAAAACAATAAATTTTTTTATCACGATACCACTTTATCATGATGTATAAAGCGGTTTTATTTAAGAAAACCTTAAAATGTTTAATCATTTTATTTATAACATGTACTACAAAATACTAACCCCCTGATTCACAAATAATTCTTAAAAATTAATGAATGCTTTAAGGGATCTATAACTTATACTTTAAGCCCACTTTAATTTTAATAATCGTTTATGAATAACAGCATAAATGTTCTTTTAATATTTTTAGTTTCTAGTAGACATTTGAGGGTGTGAACAGGTTCAATTTACAAACAAACAAAAATATAATTGATTCTTGGTATTAATTTTGCGCAGACATGTCAGTATCCTGTCATATATATAATGATTTTGGCGTAAAATAATATGGTGATCGATAGTTTACCACCTTCCTTGTGCTCGTATATGTTTAAAATTTTTCAGGAAGCACCAGTTCTAAGCAGCCACGTGCTAGTCTAGCCTAGAAATTTTAAACATCAACAATCGGAACCGTACTCAAACAAAGATTGATAGGCGATTGTATCAGTCAGTCTGGTAATATAGTTGAAAAGCTGTCATATAGATAAGATTGACTCGAAACATATATAAATATATATATATATATATATATATATATATATATATATACACATATATATATAGTTTTGATATGCATATAATTCCTTATGAAAATCCTATGTGTATTCAATATATTTTATCAATTGATTTTTTATGCTTTCATTGCAGGTAAGCGAAACCTCTCAAACCTCAATTATCTATAGGACTGGTAAGCTAAGCGATGATATGAATTGTTGTTTATTTAAGAAAACTAAATTTTCAGGCCTTAAGAACGATTCGTAAAGAAATTTCTTTTCTCAAACATTACAACGAAGCTTAAATAGTATATCAAAGAGATTATATAAAAGGTTTTGGAATTGCAATAAATTTTAATAAATTTGATTATTTTTGCCCAGAAATAAATTATTGGCAAGTAGGAAGAACTATCACAAGTTTAAAACATTCAGGTATTGACATTAAAGCCAACTGCTAAAACCTGGCTCTATTATACAACATAATTTTGTTAAAAATAATAAACAATAATAAATTTTGCATTGTTTGTTTTTAATTTGGCTTAAAAACTTTATGGCTTTTGCCGGTGTTAAATAGAGTGCTGCCAAGTTATATAATAAAACTATCTGATAATGTTTAAGGAAAGCGCATAAATACCTTTAACTTTTGGAATATTTTCTTCAGAATATGAATAGTTTTCATATAAAATAAAGTGAGTTCCAAGCATTTATTCTCTTTGTGTAACTAATTACATGGCTTAAAAAATAACAATTTTTAAAATATAACAAGTTTTTTATTTTAGAATGCAGAGAAAAATTTCTTATTCTTGAATATTACGAAAAGCAGCTGCAGTAAGGATTTTGAATTATTAATAAATTTACTCTATGATATCTTGTCACTGTATTATTATAATCTGAAATTTATTTATTGGGTGGTTAAGCAATGTCTATTGGTATAATTAAATGTCTATATGTATGAATTCTCAAATGGTTTATAATAGTCTTTTCATAAGACGAGAGGTTTGAAATTTTTCAAAACTGGGGTTGAAGTCCACTGATGGTTTGGTAAAAGCGCCAAAGAAATTCATGTAGACATTGTCTAACCAGCCAGAAAATAAAATTCTGATTTTTTGATAAGAAAAGAAGAGAAGAAAATTAAAATAATAACATTTATTTCGTTAAAAAAGTCAATAGATTTTAATTTAATTAATTAACTCTGCACTGTGAAGCTTTTGGTACGAAATCATTATAAAATTATTATAAATACAATAATCATTATAAAATCATTATAAAAATATATATTATAATTGCAAGAAGTTTTATTACTTCGTGTGAATATATGCAGCGTTTTTTTTTTTAGTGTCCCAGGTTTGAGTTGACAGCACTGCTTTATTTGGTTACCAATAGTTGCTTGTTGCTTTGAAATTTCGTCACACTAGAGTAACGCATGAAAATTGTTAGAATTTTTAATCAAAGTAATTATTCCATTCGTCAAAGTTATTCATTCAAAATTCGATTTTCCCACGAAACCCATTTCTAGTTGAATACGTACGCATGTTAGCAAAATTGTCGCATTTGAAGTATGGAGAGTTCAGAGGCTTTTATTGAAACACCATAGCATCCGTAAAAATCTTCTATTTGAAGCGCTTTATGGGCTGACTGAGTCATTGGACCGTATGTCTTCCAAAACGATGACGGCTAGAATGTTACAGGGATATGATGGGAATTTTTCTTGTACCTCAATTTCATGGCATTGAATATGAATCTGACATATGGTTACGATATTCCTCATACCGGGCGCTGCAATTGATATACTAAAAGAAACTTTGATGGACAAATAATTTCCCGTAATTGCCCAAATAATTGGCCACCAAAATCGTGTGATTTAACCAAATTGAATTATTTTCTTTTACGTTCTATTAATTCACTTGTCTAAGTCGATAAATCACAAACATTTGAACATCTGGAAAAATATGGCCGCAAAAGCAACGAAAAGTTGTTGAAACTTGGTGTTCCAAATTGTGGCTTCTCTGCTCCAGCTATAACGGCCACATGGTAGAAATAATATTTGTACACTAGTTTCATAAAATGTTCTTTCAAATAAACCTACTTCATTGATATTAAAAATATATTTGCTCGTTTTATTCTGATTTAAACTTGTGTCACTCTACAAAAAAAATCCATGAAATTCCGAAATGATATATTCAATATCTTGCTTAAGTTAAATTTATTCAATATTCTTATGGAGACTTAGACTTGTCAATATTCGAGAATAGATTATAGAAAAAAGGAAATTTTTTTCATAATAAAATATTAAAATCTAAAAATATGCACTTTTTAAAAAAATATCTCACAGCTTTTTATGAATTTCAATAGAAAAAATGAAAATATATAAAAATGAGTATAAGAAATTTATTTAGTACTTAAATATATTTACATATTTTAATAAATTTTCTTACGAAAATCATTTGGAATCGTATCCAACTACACTCACTAACTTGCCGCAGCCATTAATTTGGAAATGTATAAGTTCTTTGAAAAAACATTTTACAAAATAAATGTTCAGATTTAAATATAAATTCCAAAATATTTATGCAGGCATGCATAAGCCCGCAAACTTCCTGTTAAAAATATTAAAAGAAAAAACAATTCTTTATGCAAAATGTCTACAGATTTTGGCCTTAATAACAGAAAATAAGTGTCTCAGATTTTTTATCATGATTATTTTATCTGCAAGAAGGAAAAAGTAGAGCAAAATGTTAATATATATAAAACAAAAAACGATTTAATCATTTATTTAAATCTCAATTTGATTTGCATGTTCTTAATTCTTCACCTTTTCTCTGAACTTAACATTTACTTTTCATGCCTCGTTTAAGCCAAAGAAGAAAAAAGCACACCTTCGCTTAATGGTGATGGCAAAAAGTGTCAAGAGTTTTTATTAAATGTTAAAAATATGTAAATTTGTAAAAGTCAACACGTGATGGTGGCAATATGATGGAACAACTCCGTTATTTATTCTTACGAGAAATATCGTTGAAATGAAAAAAGTATTTGAAAACAATTTCAAATATATAAAAAATTTATTTCAAATATTTTAAACTAAGTTCAGATGTCATATATAAACAGGAACTTTGTGATCACAGAAGAAATTCATATCGTTTAATGTCCTCGAAAAACCCAAAATTCATATTGAAGAAATTTTACACTGAGAGGAAAGAAACTGCGCTAATATTTTTAAATTTTTTTCGATTTCAGCTTGATAAGAATAATATTTTTTTCTATTGCATGATTGCAAGTTGTTGCAAAATCTTCCATTTGATACAGGACATCTTGTCAATTAAGAAGAGGTTTTTAAATTTTTTTTTTTTTACTCAAAACCTCTTTGCATTCGTTACGCGATATGTCAAGAAGTCTATCTTTTGTGTTTCATTTTTTTGTTTTACTTATTTTAATATATTATTTTGGTATTCTTGCTGCACTCAGATGACCCCTTCATATGCAGTGGATTGTGCCAGACCTATCAAGAAGGGGATAGTTCAAAAAGGATTCATGAGGATGAGCTAGGAAATAAACAACTTTATTGTAGTGGTTTTTACTTTTTACTTCATTGGTGAAGTTTTGCTTCAGGTATTGTGGGGTTAAATTACGCTACTTTATATCTACTTTATATCTACTTTATACTTTATATTCAAATAATCTGAAATATGAGAAGCTTTAATAAGCCCCAAACATCAATAGCAGCCATAAGTTATTTTATAAAAAAAATAAAGAAAAAAATCAATACCCTTCAAAGTTTTTCCTTTACAAAACAATAACAAAATGCCAAACCTTTAGGTTTGGCGCAAACTAAAATATCCTATTAAAAAGATACCTAAAATCCCTGTTATCTTTGCTGTCTTAATCACCTAAGATTTTTCACATTTCTTGCCTATTTCTCTACATATCTCAGTCACCTTTTGCCATAAATATCTTCTGGTAGTATTTCATGGCTTTAACACAAACAACAAAGAAAAACCCAAAACAAATCTGGTAAATATTTAATACGTCTTACAAGTATTCAACAAAAATCAAGCCAAAAAAATAACAGCAACTTTCGGTGAACATGTACGCTTGTATTCAAATAGCATTTTACGCTAAAAGGTCTTTGGATAATATTTGAAATGAAAAATATAAAAGTTCCCCAGACGCAGTCCTTAGAGTTTGTTGAGCGATGCTGAGAAATATTTAAACGCAAAAAATAAGAGTGACAAATGGTAGAATATATGCAATTACAAGGATATTCGTTAGAAGAAAAAATTTAGTAGCCTCTAAAAATAACAAAAATTAAATCTTAAAGATTATAAGAAAACAAGTTTGGACTTTTGAATATGATGATGTTGAAGGAAATCTTAAATTCAACACACTGTTTCGTTTAGTTAAAATAAAATTTTAATTATATTTATTATAATTTTAATTAATATTAAATATTTTGCTGAAAGAATATAAATGTTTTACCTAATTAGCTTGTGGATTAACTAACTTTAGGCCATTTATCTCTTGGACGCCAGTCAGTTTTCTCTAAGAACCAGAGCAAACAAAAACAATTAGTTTTTTTTCACTTGGGGAAGGCAGCCGGAACACAGGAATCACTTGGATTTCATAAGCCTTATAAAAAAGGACGAGGTTTTTTTGACGTTTTGATTTTTTTGATAACATTTTAAATTATAAAGAATTTGGTGCTGTTGCTTAGTTGAAACTCTCCCTTATGCTTTAACCTGACCGGGTAAGTAGTTCATATATCACAGATAAACGAAATAAAAAAGCATGTAAGTAATTAGCATATATTAACAAAAAAAAAACTTCTTTATATTGTCTCTAGTTTATTTAAAAAAAGTATAACATGTGATTAGGGTTTGAGACTCACTAACGATGTTAAATAGAGCAGAAGAAAGCAAAAGCTTTCACTGCTATTTACTTTGTGTACCAAAAAAAAAAAGTCATGTATTAATTACTCATACTACCCTCATTTAGTTTTATCCTTTTTCAAAGCATTCTTTGTGGGGATAACATTTAATGGGCATAACATATCAGCTATTTCTTATTTCCTTGGCAACACGTACAACTTTAACTATCATATCATTTTGCTTTAATTTATGAATAGATTTTCTGTCTAAAGTTTGATATTAGCGAAGAGCTTTACTAAAATCACGTTTAAAAATTATAGAAAATTTTTTATTAATCTTCAAGGGGATACTCACATGTCGAGGATTCTAAAAGTTGCTACTGTGTTTCGAAGCAGCTACTAATTATTCGTAGTTATACGGAAAGAGCACAAATTTCTTAGTTTGAGAAGTTTCTTCATCAACCCACATTACCTGGAAGGATACCTGGATCCAGCAAAAAAAAAAGGATCAAAAATCAATAGTAGGGTTACAAACCTATATTTATTGAACCTGCGAGGCGTAGCAAGTTTCCTTACACTGGTGCCACGGGATCCGGTAGAGCCCCGCAAATGATATGAGATTGTTTGCCTGAGCGTGTTTGGAACATCTGCTTCATTGTCGAAGCTCCTTTCAACGCACGTTCATTCGAATGGTTTCGTGTAGCGGATTTCGTTACTTCCTCTCTGACTAGTTGATTCTGTGGGCAGATGTTGGATGAGGTATTTTTATTGAGTCCACGTAGGGGCTGTGGTTTCATACCAAGAGTCGCTGGGAGAAGTGTCAGAGTTTGATGTTCTGGCATATTAGCACTATGTTGGAACTTCGGTCGAGTTGATGGTTGGTTGCCTTTATAGACTGCTGCGAGTCAGCAGATATTACGGAAGGGGTAGTGCTGGGAGGGTCTGGAGGGATTGGCCTTATTAGTTTGAATTCTGGTACTTCTTGGTGCTGGCGACATGCATGTCCTCGGAACTAACAAGAGTTTCTGGCTAGGCCCAAACACTTTAGCAAGTTGCATGAATATGATTTGTGGCGGAACTATATGTATGAAGTTGTAACCTGTGTAAGCTCAAGGGCTACACTGATGCGGCCCCTGACAGGGATAGTGGTAGACACCCGATTTCACTCACTGATGGTGCACTTAGCACGTTGTCCGTGTTCTATTGCTTTAAAGAGAACTTCTAGAGTGAAAAAAATTCTGTGAAACACTGAATGACCCAAAAACTACTTCTTAATTAACAGCCAATATACTATTTCTTGGATTGTCCTAGAATAAACAAGATGACGAGAGTATTTTATTTTTCGATGCGAGAATATTTTACTAGAGTTTCAGAATAGGAGCACTTGTTCTTCTTCTTGTCATAATTACCTTGGGAATTTTGTTAAACATATTTTATTTCATAATGTTGAGTGTAGTAACATATTCTATTTTTACCAATATTATTATGAAAAGTGTGACTAACCAAGCTGCCAATTGTGCCCCCTGGGGCACAGAACATGGACACAAATATTTATTAATGTGGGTTGATGAAAAAACTGCTCAACCTCAGAAATATGTGCTCTTTCCGTATAACTACGAATAATTAGTAGCTTCTTCGAAACACAGTAGCAACTTTTAGAATCCTCGACATGTGAGGATCCCGTTGAAGATAAATAAAAACTTTTCAATAATTTTTAAACATGATTTTAGTAAAGCTCTTTGCTAATATCAAACTAGTAGTAACACATTTTGTTATGTCCCAGTATTGCAATCTTCATATTCTATTTTTCAGATTTTTTTTCTATGTTTGATTATTCTTAAAAAGCACATGATCGTGTCCAAAGTTATTTAATATTAATGTTAATATTTATAAGCTAATTGTACAGCGGCTTTCGAAAACAGCTTTTCTGCTCTGTTGAGTGAGTTAAATATTTAAAACTGCTGTTGACTTTCATTTGGTCCTTAAAAGCTTTATATGCTGCTGAACTGAAAACGATTTTCGAATAACTAGGCCTTAAATATTAAATTGAATACCGCAAAAATTAGTTTTTAAAAATTGTTCATAATGATATCAAAATATTATAATTATCAAGCGATTTTTTTATTAAGCTTAATGCGCTTATCTGAGTTACGCTGTAGATTCGATTTTTCAAAATAAACTACAAAATTTTCTTGCATTTTCAATAAATCCAAATCTATAGTATCCTTAAAGAGTAGGTCCAAAGCGGCTCAGTCGATATCGATCGAAATTCCAATAGAAAAGCTTAAAACTCCTTGATTTTAATTATGTACTGATTCTTTTTTCCCAAGATCTTACTAAAAAATTCAAAGTGATCAATTGAGGGGTTTCAGCTAGTTAATAAGCGCATTTCACTGGGGCTAATGCAGATCATCAGGGAACCTTTAGCCAAAATTTCTTAGAATATCTAAAGATATTTATCTCAAACTTCCACTTTAACAAGTGAGAAGTCAAAAAAAAATATCACAGTCATAACAAGAACTCACTGATCCTTTTCCTTTTCTATTTTCATACGTTTTCATTTCACAAAAAAAAAAAGCTTTTAGTAGAAAGAACTAAAGCAATTCATGTCCTATTTATGGCCCCAAAATAAAAAACAAACATATTTTAATTATACAGGATATACTCAAATTGTAATATATATAAAAACTTATATGCAAACGTTTCAAATGATTTCTCTAGAAATACTTAAATATATTAAATTTAAAATATTTGAATGTGTACCCTCATCATCGGACTGTCTGCTTGAACCGTTTTTCATGCCACACTCTGACAGCTTTTCACTTCTACCCAGTGAACTACGACTCATTTCTGCCACGATAATACCATTTTTACGGTTAACATTTTGTTGTTTGTTTTTTGAAATTAAAATTTTCATATGGTAATAAAGTTTTCCATAAAAATTGGTTTTCGTTTAACTTTGTGAGACAGATGAAAAAGTTTTTTGAAATTATTTTTAGGTATCTTTATGAGTGAAAATTTAACTTTTCGGTTTTACATTAAGCATGCGTTTATTTTCAGCGTTTAATTGAATTTTTGTTTATTTTTATTTAAAAATTCAAACGAAAATTAAAAAAGTCCTGTTAAAAGTTTTGACAGAGCACGAGAAGGGTTGAGCAGTTTACCAAACAATTAAAAATTTTATCTTAACTAAAAGTAATTGAAATGTTTTGCGGTGGTCTTGTCGTGTCTATTAATTTGGATTATTTTATTAATTAATTTATTAGAAGTTGTTGGTATTGGCATAATTGCGTTGTATGGTTGTTACTACGCCTCTAAAGTATACATATATAAAAGCGGCTCTAAAGAAAGTGTGCTTGATTTGCTTGTTAGAATACAAAAAAGCTTCTTATTATTTAACAATTTGTAGCAAACTAGATAGCCGTGTTGCTCCTGGTAGTTTTGAAAAATTTCAGCTTCTTAAGTTTCATATTTGTAAGCAAAAATAAGTGACACATTTTACAGACTGGCCTCGCTGAGACGCTTTCCTTAATGCTGTTGATCAAAATGAAAAATAAATTATGAGCAAATTATTAAACTTTTCGCTTAAAAAATTTTAAAGTTTCAGAAATGGTGAAGTAATTGGTTTTAGCCAGTTTTGGAAAAAAAAGTCCTCATCAGATCTCAACGTTGTCAGATCCTAGGAAGCTTAAATCACTTATTCGGGGAGCTCATCGCTATGTCCGCAAGCAAGTGAGCGATTGTGTGTATATGTGTGTGTATCAGAGAACGAAATAGTGTAGAAACCAATTTAATGTACAACCGCTGTACAATGTACACCCTCAATACATTATAGACATTGCCTTTCTTTCGTTGTGTATACCTTCGGTCTGCACTTGTGTACATCTTGTGTAAATGCCCTGATGGGATTTTGTGGTTAGCTCAAATGTGCTTATGGTTAGCTCAAATGTGCTTATGGTTAGCTCAAATTCCGACAGGGCGCTTTTGCAAGCAAACACGCGAATGGTGGAGGGTTATTTCTTTCTACTGCGCATACGCACAATAATTCTTTGAAGACGCAAAAACTAACATTCTCTGCTGCGCACACAGCCATTACTTTTATGAAGATACAACAACAAATATAATGCTATCACCACCGCAAATGTGTATACGGACATAAAGTGAATTCAATGTGTTCAATGTTTTCAATGTCTTCAATGTACAGTCCTGTACACTCAAAATGTATTTGTGTACAAAGTGTGGCATGTATTCAATTTTCAATGTTTTTTTTCGATGTCGTTGAAATAAACTTGTGTACCCAAAGGCTAAAAAAGTACACTATTTCATTCTCTGGTGTGTATATGTGTAAGCACGAGTGTGTGCAAATACGTGAGACGCTTATAACTTTTGAGTGTCTGAACCGAATAAAACATTCTGGAGAGTATTCCAAAGCTTAGATTTCCGGTAAATTAAAACCGATTCTAATCTTTAGATTTCAAGGAATCTCTAAAAAAGCTTAGAAAACAACACTATTTAAAGTGTATTTTTGGGAATCACTATGAAATATCTTTTCTCAAGATTTAAAAACTACGTGGATCATCCTAAAATGGGTCAAAATCGGTTGATCCATCCGCTCAAAAAAAGTTACTTTCTTAAATCCGATATTACATATCTGAACAGTTACTGCTCTCGATTTTTTAAAGTAACTAAAAACTACATCAACCATTTAACCCGATTATCCCGTAGGAGTCGGTTTAAAAATTAAAATAATTTTAGATCCTAGATCTCAAAAGAAAGGAATACGAGTATCACAGAAATAAGTTTAGGATACCTTTACGGTTAAAATTGGTAAGAAGTTACAGGGGTGACCTTTGGGGTCGCCATATTTTCTTCCATATATTTTTTGCTTGTTTTCATTAGGACTAGCGTTCATTCTATGACTCCGTTGATGAGTGAAGCTGGCAACAATTAACTCACCCGTCGTGCCCTAATACAGATCACAACAAATCGATACCCACTTCGTGACTGTATGTGGAGTAGAACTCGAGATCTTAGCTTTCGCTAACTACTTCATCCAACAGAATTTTTGTTACTCTGCTGTCTTGAGATTCGTTTATTTTAAAATATTAAAATAAAAAGTTTTACCTTGCAGACCTCAAAAGCGTAGAATAGCATAAAAAGGGATGGCCTTTACTGTTTTCCAAATTGTTTAAATACTTAGTGCCTTCTCCCTTTCTATCTCCCTCTTTCTCTCTCTTTCTCTCTAGGGGGTACGCAAATATACCAGGTAGTGAATTTTTGTCTAAAGAAAATGCACGTACCAAGTGGAACAAGCCTGCTTACCGATGGGCGCTAAATTTTATTTGAGTAGGATTAAATGTTGCATCCCTCAATAATTATTACATTTTATTTCAAAACAGTGTGTCATGTAACACTTTGCACGCAGAAATTTGATTACAAGTTCGTCTAATAGTTCGCATACCGTCCGTACCATATTAAAATCCACAATATGCAGTCAGAGAATTTCGTAGGAACTTTTAAAAACACAGTCATTGATACTGATTATTGGCCAGAGAACTGTAGAGACTCCAGTGATACTGGGAAAAGAACTGATGTAGTTATCTTATGAAAGTCGTGTTGGCTGAAGTGGTACGACACAAGACCACGATAACTTAAATTCTTTGTTTGACTCTTCACTCCGTCATATATATTGTGACATATTTTTCTGATTTACTTTAATGCGGGATTGTTTTAATTTATCTTTGAGTGCTGGTTAACACAAAAAGTAATTTTACTTTATATTATTAGGCAGCAAAATAAATAATTATCTGCTTACTATTAATATAATTATAAAAGCAGCATTCAATATCATTTGCTTATAAAAATATTTTCCATTCATTTCTACAAATACTGGCTTTAGTTGTTGTTGCTCAATCCTTTTACCACAATCTAGTTATTCCTGTTTTGTTTTTCTTACATTTTTGCAATATCCAACAAGTAACCTGAAATTTCTTTGCTTTCCTATAATACCATCTCTTTATCCATAATTCTATTACATATAAATTTTATAACAATTTTCCCTGCCAACAACACCAACAACTAACAAGTGCCTGGCTAAAAAAAGTAAATGAAAAATATTTAAATAAAACAAGGATAACATATTAAAATATATTTTAAACTTTTTTTCTTTATTTTACCTTATTGCCCTTTTATCTTTATTTAAATATCTATTATTTATAAGAATATTAAATTTATGCACAATTTACCTTTTACCAACAAATTTTTGTTCAATAACTATGAAGACAATGAACCCAAATAACAAGACTTGTACCTACAATCCGTACGAAAACATTGTTTGTTGGAGACAAACTGAAAATGATGATGGGTCATGGTTTGCTAACAAGTTGGCAGGTTGTATAGACACGATACATGGCGTACACATATTTGCATAGACGTAGAGACAAGTTCTTGTACTCTTATCCTTTTAAGCAAATTTCATTATGTGGCTTTTTTTCCCATATCTTTTGTTATGAGTTTTATAACAATTTTGCTTCTGTGAAAATCGGTTTTCATTTTCATAAATGCATACTTCCGATAAAATGTTGTATATGTTTTTCATGCTACAATATTTTCATATAGTTCATTTGATTTTAAGTCAATTGTTGTTTCGTTAATATGATTTTTATGGCTATTTGTTAAGGTAGGCAAGTGATAAGTTTTTTTATTCATCTTTTTGGTTATCAGAATTACAAATAAGTGTTATAACAACTTTGTACAGTCAAGTATAAAATTATCTTTGGAAAAAGCAAATAATAGAAAATGATCACAGGACTTTAACAGTTGAGACAAATCCAATTTTCGAGATAATGCAAGTAATACAAGAGGGTGGTAGTCAATTCTTATTTAAACATAAGTAATAAACTTGGTTTGTTATAAGTTGCAGACGAAGATTGTTTAATACCTCCCGGACTTTTCAATCATTATGGAAATGGTGTTTTTATAGAAGCAAAGAACTTTGAAATGAAATAAAACAAAGATGATTCAATTGCAATGCCAGTAGAACACCATCTCCTAGCATTATAATTTATTTATGATTCCTGGAGACGGCTGACTCGTAAGTGATTTAATCTCGAAGTCTGATTTTCCATGACATTTCAGCGTTGCGCTGTTGCCGTATATTAGGGTTGTCAGTGGCCTTCTATATATTCTTATAAAATAGTCTAGAGGCGTTAAACTGCACGATCCTGGCAGCCAATTTACTGGTCCGAAACATAAAACTATGCGGTTACAAAGCGTTCCATATATTAAATCAATGGTGCTACGGGCTGGGTGACATATTAAGCATTCTTTTTGAAGTTACAGTTGCTGCACACAATTGTTATTCAGTTGATTTACTAAAATGTCACTAACAACGGCTCTAAAGTAGGCACCATTCACTGTAACGTACTGAAAATCATTATTTTTAAAGAGATACTTACGAGTGGTTCTACCAGCTCAGGTGCTACACCAAACAGTCAGTTTTACATGAATAATTGAATGTGAAAATGTGTTTACAACCATTATGGGTTGGTTTGTAGGTGTTCTGTAACCTCAATAGCAAAATAAATCCATTAAAATGCCGCAGGGACCACGGAAAAATCCAAACAATGTAGGTGTACCAAAGTAGGAGAAAGAGGACCTGTCAAGGCTACTGGATTTTTGGACGTGATGTCGTTCGCAAAAAAAATCCTAGGGAAGCGTAAAACAATTATCATTTCCAGCCTTAAGACACAATCGATATTGATTTTAAAGAGAAACAGTCGAATTTGCTGAAGCTCAGTGTTGTTTCATTAAGACAATGCACAAGTGTACGCATTTATGGGAACCAGTTATAGCATCTTGATACTATTTAATTAAAAAAAATTTAAAAAGTGTTCCGATGGTAAGAGTTTTGCATACCATGAAACAAATTACTATTTGGAAGGCCTTCCAAGGCGCAAGAAACTTGCAAAATCGCTGGATTCAAAAAGATTATGAAAAAAAAAAACCATGAAAACCTTTCAAGGTATAAAAAAGTTGATTCAGAAATATTTAAGGAAACGTTATCTTCTACAATTTTAATTATAATTAAAAATTTTATATCTCCAAGGACACTAAATATATGAGATAAATGTGAAAATAGTAGTAGTTTTATATCAAACTCCGTTCAACGTTTCCAAAAACTATTGAAATACAAAACGAAAGGAATTAAATGATCTACTATTATTTAAAAAGATTAAGTAAACGCGTGTGTTTTTGAAGTGTCACTACTTTGAATTACAATCACTAGTTGATTTCAGCACGCATTTAAAATGCTCTGAAATTTCAATATAAAACGACTTACACCAGAGCAACCCGTGGATATTGTTGAGATTTCTAATCAATTTAATTGCTCTATTCATCAAATTCATTCATTTAAAATTATATATTTTCGATGAAGCCAATTCCTGGTTGAAAGGGTACATAAATAAGCAGAATTGGCGCACTTGGAGTAAGAAGAATCCACAAACTTTTGGCGAAACACCATCACATCCGCAGAAAAGTAATTTTTTCATAAAAGAAACGGTCGAAATGTTACTATCAATGGTGAACGGTATAGGAACCTGTGCCTCGTTTCGGTAACTGAAGTGAGAATGTCTCGCATGTAAAAACTCAGTAATTATGATTGTCTTGCTCCTTATTGTAGGGTTATCCATAGAATAATATGTTGATTATTATGAAAACCTAACAAAATTATAAATGCATTAAGAAATATATTCTGTGTTTCACAGAGTGACGACAATTTTTTCGATGCGAGAAGTTCTCACTTCAGTTACAGAAACGAGCACTGATTCGACATTTATTCCTACCTTAATTAATGTTCCTGATATGTTGTTATAAAAGAAAGAATTTTCGTGCCCTACAGCGGGCGTTAAAATTGATTTACTTAAATAAATTTTGAGACAGAAATAATTTCACGTAGTTGCTCAATTAATTAGCCACCGAAATCATGTGATTTAGCCCCCTTTGGTTTAGTTTGAAGCACTTGTCTACTTCGATAAACTATAAAACAATTGAAGATCTAGAAAGAAACACTCGAAGAGTTATCGGCGAAATGCGGCAGTATATGCTACGAAAAGTTGTTGAAAATCGGTGTTCCAGATATCACTTTTAACGCGCCATCCGTGACGACCACATGGCAGATTTCATATTTAAACATTAATTTCATTAAATTTTCTATCAAATAAACATATTTTGTTTATACTAATATTATATTTCCTTGTTTTGATTATGATTTAAACTTGTGTCACTCTATGAAAACACCCATTATAGCCGTACCAAGTTCTCCAGCTGCTAAGGAAATTAGTATATTACAAATGAAGTTGATTTGTTGATTTCCCTGGTACTCTTCCAAATAAACGGTAGGTTTCAGCGATAAGTGTAAAAAGTTTCAAGCCTGTCTTCTTATACACAGATAACTTTGAAATGATTTTTAAAAAATCACATCAGAATAAGTGAAGTAGGCTTTGAAGATCTTGAATATTCCACCCAATAAATAAGGTTTGTTCGACATTAATTCCTTAAAACTTTTGAAAACTGTGTATGTAGCAACGATTTTAATTTAATGAGTTCAGCAAATAAATTTTAAATTTGGAAGTTTTTTTTAGCATCATCAAACAATTTTGTGAAGCCCCAAAGGAAGGCACACAGGCAATGCTTAACCATCGACATATAAATTGCATTTAGAATAAATTATGAGAAGTATATCCGGTAAAACCTTTTTTTTATTTTTCTAAAACAAAGAGCAACTTTGCTTTTCCTTATAAACAATTGTGAATTAACTTTTTTATAAAAAGTAACAACACGAGTAGTTTCTTCAGCTCATAATTTATTTTGTTTTATTTAATCCGCTTAAATCGATACAATATTTCCAAACTGACTAGATGTAATTTCTTTCCACCGGCAGGTAACGTCTATTATTTCCTTTAATATTTAATAGTTCATACATTTTTGCTTCTTAAACCAAAAATAGTATAACCCATGTCTAAATCATTCTTCTAACTACCGACCGAGTTTAATAATTAAAAAATTCTATAGAAAAAAACTTTATTGCACACAAATTTTGGTTTTCAAATTACATTCAGTAATTATGAATCCAAGTTTCCATAAATGTTTCCATTAAAAATTTCCCTTTAAGGCTTCTCAAACTAAAAAGCTTTTGGATAATAAAAAAAGAGAAATAAATACAACCCGAAAAATCTGCAAATATTCGTTCAACTTAAAATATTATGGCATAACACTTTCAATAAAACAAGTGCTGCTTCATATTTTGCCACTTGCTATGAAAGCTATTGAATTTATTTTGCATATATGAGCAAAAATATTAACAGAAATATCACAAACACTTACAACTTATAAACACGTCTATACAAATTGGTAGAGAAAAATGGAGAAAAAAACCGAAACCAAAACTGTAACTTGCACATGTACTGCTGCTGCTGCTGCTTGTTAAATGTTCAAATGTTAATTTCATTTATTGTTTTTCATTTGCTGGTACTACAACAACAAAACCAAAAAAAAAAACAAAAACAACAACTGCAATTGAACAACAGCTACTACAAGAGCACTTCAACAAACTAACTCATACACACTCACATACAGATTCATTCATTGTTAATGCTAAATATTAAAAACGAAGGATAAGACTCGTATACGTTTTTGGTAATGAAACAATTCCAAGCCAAATATACTCGCACTCTCTTATGTGAAATCCAACAAATTCGAACAAGTGTATTCATGAAATTCAAAAATAGAACAAAAGAATTTGTTAGTAAAATAGATTCTTTAGAAAGCAAATAACACATGTTGGTTTTAACAATTTGTTGTTAAGCCATGATTTAAAAAACGGCCACAAAAATGGGAATTATTTGTAGCCTGTCAAAATATGATGTTTCATATCACTTCTCCTTTAAATGTCTCACTTTGGGCCTAACAAATATCTCTTCTTCAGAGTGGCAAAAATATTCCAAGAGTATTGTGTCTGTTATTTTTATTACTACTAAATATTTATAAAAATCCCAAAAACATGATTAAAAACATAGCTGTTAAGTAATAATTACTAATTATAGTAATTAGTAATTAAATTATTTTTTTTAGAGGTGAAGTAATGATTATATTACGATTATTTTCAGATTCGCACGATTACTATTACGATTACAGATAATCGAAAAATAATCAAGATTAATAAAATTACGAAAAAACAATCAAACATAATAAAAAGTAATCGAAAAATAATTTGACTACATTCGAAGATTACTTTTGATTGTTTTTGATTATTTTGCAAATATTTAATTTTTATTTTTTTTAGTTTTTGAAATTTTTCCAAATTCTAATTATGTTACGTTTTTAAATTTCAATAGACAAAAGAACCCCTAAAGAAGTCAACAAACAATTGACAAAACGTTGGGTAAAAAATATAATAAATTGTTTTATTAACATTAAATACGTTAAGCCGGATTAGCTTTAACCCTAACACTCCTGACATGGGTACCCAGGTACCCGAGCGAACTTTAAAGTCAAATAACTTTTTAACGATAAAAGATAAAAAGTTGAGGTTTCGCAAGTTCCCTAAACTATTTCTTTTCTAATGATTTTTGTCTTTCTAAGCTTTCCTCACTTTTTTGGGTAGGCTATGGACCCGCCGGATATCAGATATTCTTTACCCTCCTTATAAGGGTACCCGTAAGCGAAATAAGGCATTATATAGAATAAGGAAATGGTTATATTTTTTATATATTAAACTTTTATATATAATTAATAATATTGATATATAACTTTGTATTAGTATTATAGAGTACACAAGTTAGCATTCTGTGCAGAGTTGAGCAATTATTTTGCTGTGTGTTACACTTTGGCCGTTACAAACCTACTTTCACTTATATGATTTTGTATCAATAGCCATACAAAACTAATATCGACCTTTTACCGGTAGCCGACCAGTTTTATTCCGTTTTGATATATCCGATGGGCCTGCTGCATTCTGAAAAATTGCCTTATTGATGGTTCTATTAGTCATAAGCTCGAGAGCTGCTCGGACGTTGGGGTATCGTATTATATGGTTGTCATTGCGTTTTTTACATTTTCAGTTTCCGATTCTGGGCCAAGTGATGTAAAATGCTATGACGGGAGCTTTGAGCTTTTTTGACATATGGATTGACGACAGAGAATATGTAAAATGCCCCTAAAGCAGCCACTATATATTGCCACCATTTGGTCCATGACATCAACTCCGCCTTTTGTTTTAATGTAAAACTCATTTATTTCTTCCTTTTCATTAAAGGCTGGCTCCCTTCGAGTATAGTGCATTGTCGATAATATATAAACACGTTGTTCTTCTTGGAACACCATATCGTGGTGTTCCTACATCATCAGTTGCGTTTGGCTGTAGCTCTTTCGGAATATACGGTTTTTTTTCGAGGGTATGAGGGTAGCAACATGACTTATTCCTCTCAACAAAATTCTTCATATATTGCAATCTTAATTATTTTTGGATTATTTGTAATCATAATTAATTAATCATCAGGAATTGAAGTAAGTTCTTCTCCAGAATAACATATTAAAGTTGACCAACGATCCACAATAAGACATCAGTTCTTCAGCTATTTAAATGTAAAATGCCATTTGTAAATATTATAATTATAAAACTTTTTTTTTGTGAATTGAATGTATTCTGATTGTATTTGTTTTCTTTACTATTTTTCCACGTATTTTTCGTTTTTTTTATTTAAAATTGACTAAATTTGTTATAGGTTGTTTTGTTGTGATTGTTTTGAAGTGATTATACTTATATATTGTGTAAAAAACTATAATATAACTAATTTTGTTTTATTTGTTCAGAATGTTTTTACGTTTTAAATGCAAATTTTTTAAAATAAAATGTATGTATAAAATGATGAGCATTCTAAATTTTAAAAAAATAATCGTAAATAATCAAAAATAGTCCCTGAAAGTAGTCAATTACTTTTTTGATTACCTTTGATTAGTTCTAATTATTTTCTCGTAGTACTAACTAATCTTAATTATTTTTTGATTATTTGTAATCATAATTAATTAATAATCAGGAATTGTTAAAAAGAGAATTATATAGAGGAGAATACCATTCTTTTTAAAATTTAATCCAATTGATTACTAATCGTAATCCAAATTTAACAGCTATGATTAAAAATAAAATAGAGTTGAGAAGTTAAATATAAAATTTAAAACAAAAAATCAAGTGTTATTGTGTTCTGTTCCGCTATACGAAAAAAGGGCAGAAAGCGCCCACTCTCTTCTACAATAATATTTCAACTTTGGCTTGAAAAATTATTTTTAACTTCTTGAAGAGAGTTTCTAAAAAGTTTGTTTTAAGTGTATTTAAATATATTTAGTTTTGTGTCATGTGCTTTGAAGGCTTGTGGGAATACTTACACTTGATGAGAAGATAAGAATATGAAAGGTGACGTATGAGTAACATTAAAAATAGTAACAATAATAAATAACAAGTATACGCATGGAGGCGCAATACAAAAGGAAAGTTAGTCGCATACAAACCAACAAACATACAAGTGAAGCTAATAAGAAGCATTTTAAAAGCCAGCGAGCAAATGGCTGAATTAGTGAAACCAAGATTCCGATTCGCTAGATTTTGAGATCGACTCCATCCTGAAACATGAATGTGGAGTACAATTTTTTACTTTTTCGCTAAGAAAATTGAACATTTAAAAAAAATATTGGAAGTTATGATCTTATCCTCATATCTCCACGTTTTGAGGCACTTGGAAGCTTCCCGATTCTGTGAACCCCTCACTATGCCTATATATATGTGTGCGTGTGTGCTTGTAAGTAGGTGACCCACATATAAAATTTTCAAATGGCTGAGCCGAATTAAACTAATCTGTTTGCGTTCAGAAGGACATTTCAGAACTTAGATTTTCTTGTGAACTTCAACCATAGATCTCAACTGGTAGATCTCAATATATCTAAAAAAATATTCCACAATATGATGTTTTAAGAATACCTTTTAAAGGGCTTTAGCAATCACTCCCACAAATTAACGCTCCCTTAAAACTTAAAAATCAATTTGATTATTGCAATCCGTCCCAATATCAATTAATCCGATCATAAGATATCATGATATCTACAAGTGACTTATTATGAAATATTATAAATCTGATCAGTTAGTGTTCTCAATTTTTATACTGTTTTATTTAACTTAATTTCTTGTTTATTTGTAATTCCGTTCAAATCTGCCAACTCATCTTTGACTCACTTCCTCTGATCCGATTTAGCGCAAATTTGAACCGCACGTAAATCTTGGATGACAATACAATACTTTAGTATCATTAGAGTGGCCCATACGTATTATACGTATTAAAATTTTAACTTTACGCTTAACAATAAAGTATATTTGCATCATTAGGGTGCCCATGCGTACATTAGGGTAAGCAGTAATTGCGTTAGGGAGCTAAAATTTCAAATAAGTTTGTTTGTTTGTAAATTAAAATCTGCCTACTCGTATTTGACCCATAACAATACAATATATATATATATATATATATATATATATATATATATATATATTGGTGACATTGGGGTGGCTCATATTTTTATTGGGACTTCTACTATTTGAGAAACTAGTTTTTAGCAGGATGCAAAAATTTTAACTTAACAGCACAGGGACTTATCAAAAGCATGCTACCATCGCAATGCATCGGTTCGGTACAGTTACGAATCCCTTTTTCGTAATAAAGGGTATCCACCGGGAATTTGTTTTTGCTTATAATATTTGATTAAATGAAAGGGAATGGATCTTATATTGATGAGAATTTCAGAGTACATATTTCATTACATTCTCACAAATTTCATGTGGTATTTCATTAATATTTTCTTTGAGTTGCTCAAACGTTTCTAGTTTATTTGCATAAATCTTGCTTTTCATATATCCCCACAAAACTAAGTCTGAAGCAGTCAAATCAGGCGATCGTGGAGGCTAATCGACACCACCATTTCCTGAAATAACTTGTTGTGGAAAGAAGTCTCGCAGTAATTCCATTGTTTTAATGATTAAAACAAAGTTTTTAGAATATTTTTGCATAATAAATTTGCCGCATGTCTACTTCACGACTGTCAAATATGAATTGTCAAGACTAACGAGTACCTTCCTTGCAGACACCCTGCATATTTGGCATAAATAGGAACTCTTATCACATTCAATTGAGCCACCTAATAAGAGATAATATATAAAAATGCACAAGAGTAGTGAAAATGAAAGTGTAGCGGCTTTCGAAAACAACTATTCTGTTTTGCTGTGTAAGTTGAATTTCTAAAATTGATATTTACTTTTCCTAGTCCTTGGGAAAATTTAGCAAGTCTTTATGAGTTAAAAATATTGTTCAAACAATTAGTTTATAAAATTTATTTTAATATAAAAGTGTTTTAGTTGGAAAAACCTTTTCAAAAGTATTTTTTAAAAATCAATATGAATACCAACGGCAATTCGTTTTTCTCACTCAAGGTCGCAAGGTACAGTGCCTAAAAAGGCTCTGCAATTGAATACACTTTTGGAAACATGAAAAATGGGCCTTGCAAGTGTTCAAATTCGTCCTCATCTCTGAGAAACTCCATCTGAGTTGTAAGGCCTGTTAGTCCGCACAGTGCTTGGGCTGGTGGTAACTGAGATGGAAATCTTTCACTTATATTTGATATTTCATCAATTTAACGAAACTAAAACTCACAGCGAATCTGCCAGTATGTTTAATACGACTGTAATGCCGAGCCCATTTGTAAATATGTAATTTTAGCTCTGAGACAGTTTCATTATAGATTCATTTATGATGACAGTTTATGTTTCTCTGGCAATTATATGTTATATTTTCCAAGTAGTCAAATCTGTAAAAATATGAGTTGTTATTTGCACAATATGAAGCTGAAATTTATTAACAACTCCCTTTAGCACTGTCAAAAGATATTATTTGTCGAAATAATGTCAACATGTTCCTCAAACAAATTGATAAATTTGATTTCATGTTTCCTTATTTAATTAATTTTTAATGTACATTTACTTTTAAGAACACTTACAGACACACTTAATACACAAATTCCCACATTTTATGCTCTTAACTGTCATCATTTTGTCACATGAAATTAAATTAAGCACACAAAAATTTCAATATTTATATGCATATCGCTCCAGGGACTATAAATCGTAAAATAAAAATTCCTTTTTCTTTCCTTTAACACTAATAACATTCTGAATTAATTGGGCTGTAAATGATCTGAGTGAAGTTGAAATATATTTGGCATTTATTATTCCACTTTCCTGGCTTTAATGGAATTTTACTACGTTGCAAATATATGCTTAATTAGAATATATTTTTGGGTCCTTTTTAAATATCCTGTACTGGCATGTATAAATTTATTTTAAATTAAACCACAAGAGTGTGTGTTTCTAAATGTTTGTCCCCAAGATATCTTTATGTGTATAAGAGATAAGTTAAGTTTCATAAGAATCAGATATTATGGAAGTGGGAAGGATATAACTGCAGTGGCTTGAGGAAATTTTCAAACATAATACATATTAAGAGCAATCAAAAGCGTTTCATATAGATTTAAGTTATTAATCCAGTGCACTTTTACTAAAAATATTAAAACCAAAAGCCAGATTTTACTCTTCACTTATATTTAGGAGATAATTAAAATTTATATTTATATATATATATATATATATATATATATATATATGCTCAATGGGCTAACTGTTAACCCATAGTTTACTATCTGATTAGATGTTCCATTAACTTATCCTAATCTTTTCCTAATTAAGGCCATATAGTTCAGATGCAGTTCGTCAAAGACTATCTAAAGATACTATTTAAAAGCTTCCAATTAAATAAACAAGAATCAAAGTCATAACAAGAGCTCATTGGTAATCTCTTTTTTTACATTCTGACTTTAATATCCTCTTTTTTTTGCACTCAGGGGATGACTCCTACATATGCAGTATATTTTGCCATAACTACTTAGGAGGGGATGGCTTAAGAGAACATATCCAGACAAATTAGACGGTAGATAATTTGTTGTAACTATTTTTACTTTGCAGGTGAATTTTTGAAACAGGTCCTGAATTTTGCTCCTTAGTACATGACGGTGTTGGTAATTTTCAGCGACTGGAGTTATACGTTCGTCATTGAGACGAACCGGCAACTATTAACACAATCTTCAACTACTTCAAATGTGGAAACGGTTGACCATAAAGATAATTATTGTAACCTTCCACTAATTTTAAACGCAAAGTTATCGCAACCTGGTTTTTATGCTACTCTATGCTTTTGAGCTTCTTTTCGAGCTAAAAAGCTTTTAATTTAATTTTTAAATATACCGATTCTCACGAGTTAAGGAGCATGTGAATGTAGTTTGGATTACTAGAAAATAGATATATTACGTTAAAAAAATTAAACTATACGGTTTTATTTTGAAATTTACCATAAACTAAAAATATATATATTTTTGGTTTCTAATAGTCTAATTAAAATTGTATGTTAACCCTATATAATTTCAAAGTATTGGTTGTTTTATAAAATAGTGAGCCATTGAAAGAATTATATACAGGAATATTTAGCCCCCAACTCTTGATTTATATCTTCCAGAATTTATACCAATCTGTTTGAATAGTGTTCCTGTATGTTAGTTGTTCAATGGCTCACTGTTTTGTGTATGGGCTATCCAAATGATGCCAACATTTTGTATTGTTGAGCGTAAGGTTAAACAATTTTATAAAAAAATACGAATATTACCGCAATACAAATATGAACGACCCTAATGGTAACAAACTATTGCATTAGCATCCAAGATTGACGTATGGTTAAAATTTGAGCCAAATCGGTTCAGAGGAAGTGGGTCAAATATGAGTTGGCAGATTTGAAAGGAATTTCAAACAAACAAGAAATTAAGTTAAATAAAACAGTATAAGAAAAGGTTGCATTTTATAGAAAACCAATTCAAAATTGGTTTTAACTAATTTTTTATAGTAAAAACGGGAAAACAGTTGGTTTCAACGTTAAAATCAGAATTAATTGAAACCATGTCATTGTGGCAACAATATTCGACTGGAGACAATTTTTTCACTTACGTTGCATTTTACAATGCATTGAGAGTTAAAAAAGGATAAAAACAATTATATAGTCTTACATAATTGATACCATGAACTTTCTTCAAGCGCACAAAAAGTCATGTTACATTGTGCACTTAATAAGGATATTGAGTCGTTAAGGTTCACTTAAGTGCTGTTTAAGTAAATCCTTCTTGCATAACTAATAATTTGCATAAGTAAATTTCAAGGATACACTCTTTTCTATATATTAAGTTAATACAGCAGCAGCCACAAGGTCAATGTTTTTCTCTCAGTCTTTTCTTATATACGTATTAAGCTTAAGAGATTATTTTTTCCTTTAGTACGATTAGCTGTTGCATATATAAAATTTCACTTTAGCACACATTTAAGTACACTTTACATACGCTGTAGAGTATAAAAGAACACTTTATTAATATGCTTTTGAATAGATATTGACTTAATAATTTAAATGACCTTTTCTAAATTAAAATATATTCAATATGAATACACTGATATAGATGCACATGCAGGATGGCAGATATAGAACAACCACTTCCGTTTCCTGATATAATACAAAACATACACCTATTCCTGTTTCAACCTTTACAATCATATCACACTTGAATTGAGGGAACCTGACTACTAACCGCACACTTTCCCCATATAAAGTTTCTTTAGTCATATAAACCTGCCATTAGTGACAACAACATCACTTGCAACAACTAACCGTAAACGTGCAACAACCATTATGTCTATCAATATACGAGAATCTATTCACATGCTTCCATCTCGTATCTATTCACTAGAACACTTTTTAACTTATCAACTCATTTCCTGTCACTTTTTTTGTCGGTCTTGTTGATGTTGCTGCTGTTGTTGTTGCTTACAGTTGCTGGCTTGGCTGTTATAGTCTTAGTTTTTACAATTTTTGTGTTGCTTTACTTTTTATTAGTATCGCTGAACAATTTTTTTATATATATATATAACGCAAATGCTTTTTATCATTATCTCACTCTAACAATTTCCCTGTCTCTCTCCTTCTTTATTTAACCCGCATACGTTTTTACGGTTTAAGTATAAGTAAAACCGCCTAATCCTTTTGGGATGTATACGCTGGTGCATGCATTGGGGTTTAGTTTTATATGTGCATAGGAGATTTACCCCTTTAATCACATGTGCACGGTTACGAAGGCAGCCCTAAATTATTAAAAAACTATATTGTTTAAGAGAAAGTTAATATTGTTTTGATAGTCTGGGTTATCCGGCAGCTTTAGTGTGCAAAATTATCAGTCCAATCAGTAATTATATGCTCCAAAGAAAGTTGTCCTTTAGACGTGATGTTCTAGCAAATGTCCTGGCATAACAAACGATGAGGCTTCTGGAAATTGCATGTGGTGGACATTATCCCGTTTTCAGCAGCAGTTTATTAATGTATTTAAAAGCGAATCATTGTAATCCCTGGTTATGATTTCAGCACTAATGGTCTACCAGTGGCCTAATGCGATTTTGATAATTCAATAGTAGGGTTATATTAGGTTATTAGGGCCATTGTCGAGATAAAGAACTTGGGGCCGTTCATTCGGTCCCGTTGTGATATCCTTAAGCAGAGGACTACTTATGAGTTGTCCTCTGCCACATTCAGCGATCCTGTGGACGCTAGGAAGGCCGATATCCTAACAAGCTCCACACCCGCCAGGCTATTTAGGTCTGGTAGAAAGTTGGCAGGGCACTGACATAGAAGGTAGAGTACTGTTTTGTCCTCCTCTTCATCATTACAGCTTCTACTGACCCATTTTTCTTGCATGAGTCTCAAAGTTACAATGTCCAGTTAAGACATTCACAAGTTGATGTAGTCGTACTTTGCTGATGTTACAAAGATTGCGAGTTATGCGTGGGTCATGGCGGGGCCATGTGACCCTTGCCACGCGACAATTGGTTTCGTCTTCCCATCAAATGTTGAGCGAGTTTATACGATTCACACTGAATCAAGAACTTGCAGTCCGATTGGCAAATGCCTGTGAAGTGACAGATCATAGAGTTGTTCAGCTCAATCCTCTCCCTGCAATTTCGTAAGTAATGAGGTTACCAGGAGAGCCGGAATGTCCCTTTAGCCAAACAAGTGTCTCCCTCGAATGTCTCACTATCTCATTTATATATAGTCGGCATTCGACCACAGCTATAGATGTGCTGTACATTAATAGCAGAGATGGCCACCGTACTGTCGATAAAGATATAGATCTCGTTCGATTTCTTATAATACCTCAGGCATCCGACTGCACGAGTAATGACAGAAATGTCGGCTTGCACGATGCTGCAACCCTCCCGAAGCCTAAATGAAGTTCTTACGTTGAAGTCCTTTATGTAAAAATCCCCGCCTACACTAGTTCCCTTCTCAGATCCGTCAGTAAAGACTCTAATGGAACTTTCGGGAAATAAAAGTGTAAAAGCCTGCTCCCTTTCACGGACAAGGGAATGGAAAGTCCGCCAAAGAAAAGTTTTGGTATGCAATAGTCAACGTTGTCATGGATTCTATTGGCTTGGTTTTTCATTAGAATCCTGCTTGTCCGTAGTCAGGCAGCATTCAGCCTAACCGCAGAGAATAGAGCAACTCAACATGGTACAGAGTGCCCCAGTTGGAGTCATAATTCAATAGTAGAATCCTCTTTGTGCTGCTGGTAATACAGCAGGTGCTTGTTTAAATAGCGATGTTCTCTCAGTGATATTGTCCTGTTGCACTTCAGATCATGCAACAGTAAAACTCAGTTTGCGCTGTTGGTTATACAAGGGAAGTTGTATCTCTGTTACTGAGTGGTTTGTTGCTGGAGAAGAGTCTCGTTTTTCTTGATTTCTTGGCTGGTGATGATTATATGACATTAGCCCGCTGATATAATGGGATTTAAAATTTTAAAATTGGCTTCAGCTTTGAGTACAGTGCTTTGGTAAAAGTACTCTATGACTATGACTCGATGATTTTTATTAGTATTGATATCCTTTTTAAAATTAGTGACATATTTTGAGGAATTGTTCTTTAAACTCTTTGATTCTTTTTGCTAAGAATCTAACTAAAAAATTTAAAGTGATCAATAAACGGGCTTTAGCTAGTTCCTATGTGCATTTCATTGGGGCTAATGCAGATCACATTTCTTAGAATAACTAGAGATATATACATATTTCAAACTTTCATTGTAATAAATAATCAGCATAAAACAAATATCAAGGTAATAACAAGAACTCACTGATCAATTTTCCTTTTAATTTTCTTGGGTTTTTATTCTATAATTAGTTGATATTTTGCCGACTCTTATTGTAGTTGTAAGAGATATAAATAAGATAAACAACTAACAATTGTTTTAATGAACTCGTTGCTTTGTCGTTACTAGACTAGTGATAACTTTCAGAACCTTACTGATGGAAAATATGCACACAGTTCGACATTGTCAGCTATCAAAACACAATTATCGATATCAAAAACTCTCTTTCTGCGTATCAGCATCTTAACATATATTCTACCAATTCTTTGTAACTTAAAAACCCTTTTGAACCTGATGAAATTCTGTAATAAAAGTCGGATTGCTCCATTAAAATATTTAAAAAACTTTTACAACATCCGCTTGTGCAAGATATTAGACATGCATCTTTGCAGTTTAATGCCTGGTTAGCGAGTGTTTTTTATTTGCACTCACTCCTGACATCCTCATCATACTTAATGGTTTGAATTACATAAGCACATCACTTAATGCATGTTAGAAAAATATTAAAAAAGAAGAAGAAAATATATTAAAAGTAAAGGATAATGGATTGGGTTAAAGAGTTCAGTTTATTAAAAAATTCTTTACATTGTTGCGGTGCAAGCTGATGCTGGAATATGATAATTTGAATTACTAAAACTATGCACTCATATTAGTGGCAGTTAAAAAATGTTTTAATAAGAAGCTCCACAAGTTTTTGAATCGGCAAGGATGTGGAAAAAAGGATTGTTGCTTCGATTAGTGGCTGCTGTATAAGTACAATGAAGTTTTAAAATATAAAAAAAGCTTTCTTGCCACGCTTATAAACACTTTAATTTATATATTTAAAGCTCAAGCTCTACATGTTTATTAAAAATCCTTTACTTAAATAACATATAATATATATATAGGGATGGTTGATGATCCTACAAGACATCCATTCTATGTTTTAGAACTCCTCCAGTTGAAACATTATTTAATAATTCTGTCTATTTTCCTTTAAAATTTATTATAAAGTTTTTTGTCATCCTTAACTCATTACCAAAATCACTTATTCTCAAATAACTACTTCTACTCTTCCTTCCTCGTTATAGCGCTCAATTATATGTAGTTGTTCACTATTCCCTAATTGGCTGCTGAACCTATTTTATTTTTATAAAATAACAAAAATATATCTTCCATTTTGACTCTATTCAACTACTGCAATTTCACAATACAAACGAGTTTCGTTACATCCACTGTGTACCACTTATTCCTGCCAAGATTTTTGCTAAAAAAATAGGGTCAATTGTAATTTACTATGAGATCTAACCTGAATTCTAAATATGTTTCTGCCATGTTGGCAGGATTTTTTTTTTATATTAAAGCCAACAGAAAAGGTTAATCTATAAACTTGGGAAATTTATTTAAATATATTTGAGTTTAATACAAACGTTTTTCGTGTCTTTTTTGCAAAGTTAAGTCAATTTGTTGAACGCAAAGAAAATAAAAAATGGGAATTCTATTAAAGGATTTACAAGTTTCTGTTAAAGTTATGAGTTTGCAAAGAAGAGTGGACTTTTCAAATTTTTAGAATTTTGTGGAAAAGTAGTAAACAATTTTATATATTTAATATATAAATCATGATGGACATTAAAAGTCTGTTTTAACTTTCATAATATTGGACATTTTAATTTGGATCATCAATTTTCGTACGCTGATGAATATGAATTAAATTTATTCATGGTAATATTTTATCAGATTATCTGCAAATATTTGTTAAATTTAATATGTCTTGTTATGCTACTCGTCGTTATAATTCTCTTATAATTCATTTTTGTAGATGATTTTATGTTTTTGCTGATTCGTTTAGAAGGTTATGTCGTGACCTTGTCTGACTTTGTTAATGATTCATTGAGTTTCATTAGTAAAACACATAATATTATTGTTTTTCTTAATAATATAACTGTTGTGTATTATTATGTATTTCGTTTCTATATCCTATTCTTAGTCTGCAAGAATTATATCCATTGGCCTATATATAATGAGATAAATAAATAATGTCTTATTTTGCTTATATTCAAATTGTTTATGTAATATTTTGTGAAACTCCAAATAAATAATTTTCCAGCTCAATAAACTCTAGTAATATCCTTCAGTTTCTTGCATAGAAAGTGATCAACAACTCCTAACATATATCCATAGAAATCTGAATAAGAAATTTATTTATTTCTGAAGACTTTATATTATGTTATAAATATACAATTGAAATATTTAGCAAGATAATTTTGAGTCAATGATTGTTTATATTTTAATTACGTAAGAAATCATAAGAAGATCTTATTAAGTCTATAAAAAATCACATAGTCAGCTCGATGTAGTCATATCGATTAAATATTTTTTCAACATGCCGCTAGAAAAATTAAAAACTAAAAAAATCGGATTGTTATTGGTTTTACCACGTTTTGAAAAGATCTAATTGTCATGAGATGGTTCTAGAAAGTGTCCGGAAAAACTAAGGATATCGGTAAAAATAATGTTCGCCTGTATAATAAAAGCATGTCTTTTTGAATTATTTAAAAAGTCTATCCTGCCCACTGATTTTTTGAATGGTCGCAGTATTTTCACTGTGGATAGTAACTAGTCTTTTAATTGAAGGCTGGTATAAATGGTGGAACGAAATATTAACTGTTTCAAATAAATTTATATTAGCACTTAATTTTTTAGTTAAAAAGTAATTTTTTTTTAAAGACGAATAGACTCTGTAAATCTTGATACTTTTCTACACCTTTATACAATTAGAAATCCTCTGGATAACAGTAAAAGTATTTATGAGACAAAATTAAAAATAAAATTAAAAATAAGTAGAATGGAGTCGTATGGAAAAAAGTTTGTTGTTGGGTTTTGGTTTGTATAAGTTTCATAGCCTACTACACTTATTATAATGTCATTTTAAAAAATCATTTGTGAGGTTTCAATTAATTCCTCAAATGGTTTATAGACGTCTTTTGATAAGTTGAGAAGTTTGAATTTTTTCAAAACTGTGGTTGAAGCGCCAATGAAATGCATATAGACATTGTCTAACCACTCAACAAATAAATTTCATATTATAATAAAATATGACAACAATGTTTCAAATAGTAACTATATTAATAATAATTTATGTTATTTTATTGCGGTGATATTAAAATTTAATAAAATTGTAATTATTTGTATTATTAATATATGAGTTATTGATCCAGTATTAAAAATTAAAATTTAAGTCACTTTAGATTACGAGAATCCTGTCACTATGTCTGTCTATATATGTGTGTGTGTGTTTGTTTTGAATGACTAAATCGAGTCAAGCGTTCTAAAGAACATTCTAAAACTTTGAATTTCTGTAAACTTGAAGCTTTTCGAACAAGTAAACTTCAGGATGTATCAAAAAAAAAATAACTTAGAAAAAAAAAATTTAAAGCGGTTTATTTGAATATTTCTCACAGCTTCACCGATAGATCCCACAAAGTAATCAGCTTTTACCATATATAAACCACGTCGATCACAGTTAACCTAATCAAAATAGGCTGTTCTCTTCGTGAAATATTGTGAACGAAAAGATTTGGAAATTTTATAACAGATCAGTTGTGTTCTCGATTGTTTTATAATAACCGAAAACTACATCAATCACTGCTTATCACATGGGAGTCGGTTGATTTTAAAATGAAGTGCTTTAACTCATAAGAATTGAGTAATAAGAAAACCAGGTAACGACAGCTTTGCCGGAACAGCTATGGCCTTAAGGGTTAGCCTTTTTAATATATTTTATTTAATAAAAGAAATCTTTTTACAGAATTTCAGTTAGACATATAGGTTTTCGGCCAAAAAACTTGTATACAACTAACATAAAAAGAACTTAGACTTGATCAAATTAATCTCTATCAACATGAGAGTGCAAAACGCTTTGAATTGAGTCCTTTAGATTTTATAATTGGGCGCATATTTTCTTTCACTTGAAACTGTGAAAGAAGAGAATGATAGCGAATGATAAATATATAGAAAACTGGTAGGAAACTTAGGACACGACTCCTACATATGCGAGTGCATTGCCCTGGAACTGCGAAAGGAGGCGAAAATGTTGAAAGGACACATGAAGATAGACTAGAAAATAAAAAATTTTGTTGTGTTTTTTACTCTTTACTATGCCGGCGAATTTTTTGCTACAAATACCGACGAAGGAGGCTGCTGTCCTCTGCTCTTTGTATACCTCACGGTGTCAATTGTTTTCGATGTTGCTCAATGAACAGTTCTATGCCGTCGTCACTGAGACAAGCCGACAACAATTAACACAATCCTGCATTAATTCAAATCAGAAAAACTCGATACTATATTAATAACTGAGTGCGGAGGCTTCGCAGTCTTGTGTTTTATTACTACAGACGACAGTAACCTCAAACATATTTCCAATACATAAAGCGCTAATTTTGTTCAGAGATGAAGATCAATTCTGTTTGAATAGATGAGTCAATAAAAAAGAAAGACTACCGTATTTATAATGATGATAGTCCTCGAGCGTATTTTAAGCTTATGGATCTTTACAGTCGATTGTTATTGTTATAGAGCCCATAATTATTGATCTTTCTATTCAGAGATTGAACAAATACGACATGCAGAAACGGTGGTTTCAACAAAATGGCGCAATATGCCGCACAGTTCATGCCACAATTAATTTATTGAAGGCAGCTTTTTGTAACTGCATAGTTCTACGTTTTGAACTCGGGAAAGGGACACCTAGATCGTGCGACTTAGCGCCGCTAAACTATCTTTTGTGGGAATATGTGAAGTCACTAAACTATGCCGATGAGCTCGAAACGACAGACCACTTGAAGTTAAGCATTCAGAGCTTTCACATATTACTGAAAAAAATGTATCGAAAAGAGAACCTTCTAATTACCGTATGTCTGGGCCAGCATTGGTTATCATATACCAGAAGTCTTGTTTGAATTTAAAAATATTCAGCTGAAAATTCTTTTTCGTTAAATTTTCGATCACATTGAAAGTCAGCAGTTGCAATTATGTTAAACGACATACGAAACGTCCGTGGATGGTTAATCCTTAATACAGAGGCAATTTGTTTGATGGAAATTCTTACCACCTGCAAATTTTTTCAAAAAGCTGTGTGCATAACACATGGGAATTTTCCACAAAGTTTGTCTAAAAAAGTTTAACTACAAAACACAGACATGCAACAACATTCTCTTACCTTCATTTTCTAATACCTACAGAAGCTTTAAGTTATTTATAAAAATAAAAAACTTTATGCTTCTTTAAAATAATCAATACTTTACTTTTCTACTCTACTACAAGTTAAAATCATGAATATTTATGAGCTTAAAAATTTTCATGTAGAAAAAGGAATATAAAAATATACTAAAATTTGCCACACAAATTTTTTTCTTTATTCTTTTAACATAAATTCTTCAGATGAAGTGAAATTATTAAATAAAAAAAGAAATGTTTGTATAAATTTACAACTTGAAAATATCAACATAAATTCCTTTTTTTGTTTGTTTGTTTGCTTGTATGCCTTCCTAATAAGCCCAATATTTGTAAATAGTTTTGCGAATGACACAGTGTGTGCGTGCTGGGACTGTGGGGAGAAAACAAACTTTATAATACACATAAATTTTGTGTGTTATATACTACGTAGTACATACATAAGCACATATATATGAATATGTGTTGTTGTTACATACATGAAACCCCAGTTAGGATTTCTTATCATAATCTAACCCTCCCGGAATCGGTCATAGTAACCAAATGAAGGCCTGGGATATTTAAGGTTAGAAAGTAAATTGGCTACACTTGTCTTTGACAAGTTTATTTCTATTGACATGAATGCAAACTAGAGATGTGGGACTTAGTATTTATATATAACATCGGCCAAATATTTATCTCTAACATTCCACCGATATGCTCCGCTTTTTTCACACTCTTTTTAATGGCATTTTGTAGCAGAGCTTGGCTTATCTCGTCAAGGTGGCGTCGAGTTTCATCCGTCAGGTTTATGTTTTCTTAATTTCAACCCGTTCCTTCAAATAGGCTCATAGAAAAGAATCGAATGGCGTTATATCATCAGAAAAAGGCGGCCAATTTATATCACAGAATCTAAAAATAATGTGAAGGGAAAATTTCTCATGCAATAATTGAATATTTTAACCGGTTGTGGGCCATCTTGCTGCTGACTGTTATCAATATCAGGCCATCATGGCCGGAAAAGATTAATTATCATAGTTTGCTAGTGCAAAGAATTCACAGTGATGGCGTTTGGTTTTTAGTTTTCGAATTTGGGCGATGTTGTCGTCTGACCAAAAATCGTATTATGCGGCCATTTTCTGTTGATGTGGAGGTTTTTCGAAGACTTTTGGGAATATTTCATGCCGTTTAAATGACAATAATTTTGTGAGTTTAAACAACCACCTAATTAAAAATTGGCTGCATCACAAGAGATAGTTTGGTTGAAAAAACGCGTGGCTTTCATTTAGTTTTAGTTTTTGAAACAGTCAATTCAAAATGTTAGAACTAAACAATGGAAATCCGGCCTTAAAAATTTAAAATTTCCCAACTTTTGACTAAATAAATAACGAAGCATAAGAGCTCAGTTCTCCAACTTTCAGCATATCGCAGCCAATTTACTTTCTAACCTCAAATTTGTTAATATATCTCCCTCATAATTGATACTCCCTTTATGAGGAAATGGTACAGAAAGAAACAGTCTAAAGGATCATAAATAACACGATTTGCTGATCAGTCTTAGATAGATATATTGTTGTAAACCAACTTAAAAGCATATCATGGAGCTCTGTATAGTCCAGTTGAACAAAAGGGAATATTAAAATAATGCCTTCTTTGCATATTTTCCTGTAGCTTCAAGAAATCCTTATTTGATCACATGACTGAACTACAATATGATCTTTTTTTTAAGCTCCAACGACAGCAAATGTGATCTGAGGAACATCATATTACAGATATTTCTAAAAAAATTGTCATCCTAATGCCAGCTGGGACTATTCCCTCCGTATATGTTTGATATCCTTCGAAAAAAATGAAAAAGTTTTATGTTTATGTTGTTGTTTCAATTTTATGTTTTAAATTGTTAGTTAAAACGAAACATACACACATACAAACTTATTTGTTTACTTAACATATTTATATGGATATACAATTGCAATTTATTTGTTGGTTTCTGTTCGAAACAAACACACACATACGAGTGAATGTAGCCTGTGAGTTTTGCCAAATAATCTTGGTAAAATTTTGATTATATTTTTTCTATTCTTATTTATTTTGTTCTGTTGAATATTGAAAAAATGTTTATGAATGCATTTATATACTTTGTTTTTCCTACATGTAGGACACAATACAAGTACAGCAGCCGACCCAATGCAGTACAGCAGGTGACCTTTATTCCAATTTGTTGAATGACACTCTGGCAGTTTTTGCTGGCAAGTCTTTATTAGCGATTAAGTAAAAGTTCATAACCCAGATTGAGGTTCATGATTGTCATGCAAACATTTGGATACTAGTTTAGGATAACATAAAAATATTTAAAAAATTTTTAAACAAGTTGTACTTTGAGTGGTTCGTTTGTTGTGTGAATATTTGAATTGTTTTTAAAAAGTAGCAATACTGGGCAGGTGATTTACTTAAATTGTTGACTGTTGGCTGAAGTATTTAACACTAGCAGATCAATCTTATATATAACTGCGGCAATTCAATATGGTCTTCGACCATATTAAACTTAAATAAATTTTTTGTTAAGTTTCATAAACAGTCGTTTGCTTAGGAAAAGTAAGAAGCTGAATTCACATTCTGTACGGAATAAGCTGTTGCAAGAATTTTTTTCGAAAATTTTATATTCCATATATAAATATTTATTAAAACTTAAAGCATTAAACACAATATCTACAGCAGGCTACGAGCTACAGCCTGCCAAAATTAGAATACAAGCATTGAAATACAAATGACTATTTCATTGACAACACAGCCACAACTACCGACCACCGTTGTAGCTGTAGCCAAAATTAAACTAATTTTTATTTTGCTAATCGACAATGAGTAGACGGAATGATTCCAGTAGAATATAAATAAATTCAATTGTTGTAAACTGAAATATATAATGTTCTATTATACAAAAAGAAACAACATATTATATTTCCAAGCTAACGAAATCATTTCTTGTCATATATTGCTGACTTTAGATATATTTTATTAGAATAACACAAGTGGCTACACTGGACTATGTAAAAAATTCTATTACAAACAACAATTCATTGTTATTGTTGACTACGAGGCAACGATTGTAGACAACGGCTTTTGTAGTTGGTGTTCGTGTAGCCTGCTGGCGTCATTGTGGATTAAAAGGATTAAAAAATGTTTATGGGTTTTTTTTTTGCTACACTTGCATGTAGCAAAAAAATCTCAAAGATTCGATGCGGAACTCCTTTTTAGGAACAGATTTAGTTTTAACTGTGCACATTTATGATCAATCCTTGTCTGATTAAGTCATGCTTTACATCAGCTTTTTCTATGAGCCCCTGGTTTAGCACTCAGTTGATTACAATTACTTAGAGTTAAGTCCATCATTCCACAGGAACATGTCGAGCTTTAGCCCAACATATATTTAACAAACGGCAGTCACCCAGTGAACCACAGACTTTATCCGGTCTCAAAAAAGTTCCTCCTGTGTAATCCGCAAACACGAAGCCCAACACCATCGCTATTTTGATGTTGCCACAACATATTGCCGAACCTGTGGAAGCTGTTCGTTGGCAAGGACCTTCCCCTCCTGGATGGTGTTTCTTCTACGGGATATACCGAAACCCGAATACCAGTTCAAACCAATCTAATTTTTTTATTTTAGTAACCAAGTTGGGTCCTCCTCACTGAACTTAAGCATCATTCCAACTGCTTTTCTTACCAGACAACGAAGACAAGCCTTTTTAGTTTCTAATGTGCACTCACGTTGCTTTGTTACAAAAGAGATTGGGAAGAGGCATTTAACAAAAGCAACGTATAAAACTGCTTAACCCACTCCACTAGTCTGCACTTCCGCCAGGTTTGTTACTTAGCAAATTGTCTATCAGACTCCGGGAGGGAAAGAACCAGTTGTGACTTATAGCGTTAATATGTTAAAAATGTTGCCTTTCTTCAGTTGTTGCCGATAGTCCATAATACTTATGTGTTACTGCCCTATCTCTGAAGCAGCAGAGCAACGGGTGTGCATAGTGTGTATAAAAAGTAGTAGGATTTTGCCCATGTGTCAGGGAAAAAAATTCAGATAGAAGGATACTTGGGTCCCGCCATACAATGGATCAAAAATCAATAGTAGGTGGCAAACCTATGTTGGTTTCCTTACACTGGTACCACGGGATCTGGTTGAGCCCCACAGACGAGACTTCGGTTGATTCTGTGGCCAGATGTTGGTTGAGGTCTCTTCAATAAGTCCACGTTTTGGCTGTGGTTTAATACCAACAGTCGCTGGTAGAGATGTTAGATAAGGGTCGATGTTCCGGCATATTCATACTATGCTGAGACTTCGGCACAGTTGTTAGCAGTCTCTATGGGCTGCTGCGAATCAGCAGACGTTGCGGAAGTGGTAGGGTGTTGTGGCGCTGGGAGTGCTAACAACATTTTTTCCTCGGAAGTAACAAGGGATTAAGATGGGCCCGAATACCTTAGCAAGGTGTACGAAGTTGGTATATATGGCGATACTAAAAGATTAAGATTGCAACGTGTGTATCCTTGAGGGACACTCAGGTGGCCCCTGAGTGGTGGTGGTGAAAATTAATTTCACCCGGTGTTGAGACCACCGTCGGATAAGCCATAATGGTAGGTGTCGACGATAATCTTAGACACGAGTTCGAATCTCCGATCTGAAAATTATTTAATAAATTTGTTCGAAGCTTATTAAGAGTGGAATATTTTAGATTTTTTAAAATTTTGACAGAGCAGATCAATACTGATGTCCCGATCGCTTAGCCATCCGTTGAACTTTTAAACTTTGACTTGACGAAGCGCAGACGAAATCACTATGGACCTGTTGTTCTGGTTGGAAGATAATAGAAATATGCAAAACTTTGCACTCTAATTTGAGAAAATACACCCTCCTTGAAATATTTATCTTGTATATACCAATTTAAGACACTTTTCGAAACATTTTACTATCAAGATTGTATAAAAATTGTTTTAAATCTGTAAATCTGTAGAATGAGTTGCAGGTTGCTGCCGGTTTTTATGAAACTATACTTTACACAGAACAATTATATAAAATATAATTATGCACATCAAGTTATATATTAACTTCCAATCGATTTAGGACGAACGAAACTTATTAAAAAAAAAATTTTATTTTGAAAGTTTGCATATTTTTAGTTACTTATTTATGAACAACGCAGTAATTAAACTCAATGTTCAATAAAATACATAACTTCCACAGCAACTGTTTCAACTAATTTTTATATTCAAAATAATGTTGTTATGATTAATGACTTGTAAAACTAACATCATCATTATTATTATTATTATTAATTTGTTTACAAGCGTGTTCACAAAAGCCGTTCCCCTTTACCTCAACATATTTTATTCACTACTTTTCTTTGAAGAAGTTAACTTCACTAGCCCATTTACTTGCAACTAAATCTTATGTCAGATTTTAACAAAAGTTTATTACACCACATTGTTGCTACTAAATCAATGTCAGTTGGGAAACATGAAAACAGAGAGAAAAAAATTAACTGAAATATAAAACAATCAGGTGAGAAATATAAATGCAACATAATAATGAAATATTGTTAAAGCAGTGGCTGTTGTTAGTAAAAGTAACATATTTTGTTAGGCGAGCAAATATACTTGTTGTGAACAAACACTGAGAACTTTAGTGACAATTGATGGGCATGGAAGTGCTGTCAAAAGGATATAAACCAAAGGATACTTATATTTCTATTCGAATATTAAAACAGTTCAAAGTAATGGAAAGAGTGTATGAAACCAGATATTCTACAGGGACATCAATATGCAGTTAATTGTTTGGCAAACTTTTGATTTATATCAATCAAATCAGTTACAAAATAAACAGTGACCGTTTATAAAAAAGTTGTATCTCAACTACTGCCACAACTGCTATCTTAAACAAACTTGTTGCTGGTCTCTGAATTTTTCAGAAGCATTGCAGGGTTAAGTGTAAAGTTGCTTTTAGAGCTGTTGTGTATTCAAATATTATAGATTTATAATTAAGTTTCATGGCATTTTATTTGGACAATGGCCAGGTAAAATGTACATGTTACAATAACTTATACCAACATTCAAATGCAATAATGCAAGCAAATGCAATGTTGGACTTTTATAGAGGGTGTTTTTTTAGGGCCCATAGAATTCATAGAATGTAAAGTGTAATAAAGAAATTACATATATTAAAAAATACATTAGAAAGGGTTTGTATCTTAATCCAATGCACTATGGGACTCCGATTTAAACTGCCTTTTTAAATAGGCATACAAATTTTGTTCTCTTCAAGATCTTTCTCATATACAATACAAATTCGATAGCGTTGTTTTCAATTCTCGCAGGTTTTCTGTTACACTTTAATTTAGTATGTCCTTAACAGTTCGGTTTTTATCTCCACAACTGTGACAAAATGCCACTCCTTAGCCGAAAAACATATTTAGGAGCAGGATAGAGACAGGGAGACATCATGTCTGGTAAACAAAGTTGTTGGGGCATGACAACGGTGCTATTTTTAACTGCCACAAGCTAAATTAACCATATCAATAATATGAAACTTTTATGACATAAGTCTAATTATGCCGATATGCTTATCGAGTTTCTCTAATAATTATTCGATAATTCTTCATCACAATTTTATTTACCTTCTTAATATTTTCATTAGTTAAGATGCTGGGAATCCAAAGAGGTATTCTGTGCTCTTTATTTTATGATAAAGTCAAATGTTGATGACTACGATCAGCTGCCAGTTATATGACTTCTTTATTGAAACCGGCAACAGCAATTAAGAAACCGTATGCTAACGTAGATCATGACAATTCAATAACATATTTATGATTGTAGAACTTTTAAGCTTCGTAGTCTTTGGGTTAACTACTTCCATCATATTCTCGATGCAAGAAAAGTATAAACGAGTCGAATGTAGACTAAAAGAGTTACGCTCCATGCATACACAAAAATTATTTCAATTAACTTTTTCATTAAACCAATGAAAGTATCACAATCTTTAAATTGATACATATTTTGGGAATTGTCGTTAAAAGCTCTTTAATTTTTAATTTCGTGCTGATTCTTTTGTTCAAAAATGTTACTAAGAAATTCAAAGTGATCAATTGAAGGGTTTTTGGGTTGGTTAAAGGTTCCCTGGTGATCTGCATTAGTACCAGTGAAATGCCCATAATCACTAACTAAAACCTCTTAATTGATCACACTTATAGGAAAACAAAATTAGCACGAAAACATAAATTAAAGAGGAAATATCATAAATCTGTTAACAATTTCCAGAGTTAAAGAGTTTCATATTTCATTGAAATCAAAAATTTTTTATTTTTTTAGAAACCAATTCAGGTTTAAGAAACTATATTTATTTCTTACATTAAATTTTTTATATATATATTTTTTCACAAAATTAGGTTTTATGTTAAATTATTTCAACTTAACTCTTTAATAGTAATATAAAAAATATTAAAACTTCATTATGTACAAGGGGTTCAATGAAGAGTTTGTTTGTTCAATTAAAAATTCATTAAAATTATGAAGGTCTTATAAGGAAAATGCTATGACTTATATGACCAGTTGTTAATTAAATAGAAACAAAATTAGAAATAAATTTATTTAATTGTATTTATTATCCTGCTCATCATTGAGATTATTTTATTTTATCCATGAATTATCTCTACTGTAGCAATGAAGTTATTACATATTTTTATTCTAACGATATTTCTCGAATGTATAAGTTCATAGTATCGGCAAAAATATTTAGTTTTTTTAACAAAATTTTTATTAAATTAAATTAGTCCAACGTGGCTTGAAGTTGGTTTAAATTTATAAAATTTATCACTGCAGACATGTTGAATTTCATTTATGAAAGAACTTCTTTCAGTTGTTATAGACCCCGATTAATGAGATTTCCTCTTATTAAAATGTGTTTTGTTCGCTTCGCTTAATAAAGAAATTTTTGATATATGAATCGGCCTAAAATAAACACCCTTTTACATGTTTGCACAAGTGCTAAATATTCATGCTTCTTTATAGTTTTGTACGTTTGCCGAACACATGTTGAACACAACTAAAAAAAGTTTATTTAAATTTGTTTTAGGAAGTTTGTGGTATTTTTCTGTGTTATTCTGAAAAAAAATTATATGCGTGTTGGATAGGAATTTTTAAAAATAAGTTTTACGAAATATTTGAGGTTTTCTGTGGTTGCTATATTATATAAATTATTTAAACAAACTCTATTGTACTAAATTAACATATAAAAATATATTGATTAAATTTTTACTAGCAAAAAGAAATAAGTTTAATTTATTTATGCCTTTAATTCATATATTTTTTCAACATGTTATTTGTTTGTTATGTCAGACACGCTGGAGAATATGCCTGGATTTTACTTACTTTTACACTAAATCATCAGAAGGCTTCAACGTTTTTCCATAAAGTTTTAGGTTTTTTGTAAGCACTTTTTCAAAAATCAATTCAGAAGTATATGACAAGCCTTGAAATTGTTTATTATATAATAACATAAAAATTAAGTTTTTGTTCTAACGGCCAACAAAAATAAGTAGAGGAATATATCGATTTTCTATTTACTAAATTAAGACTCTTATGTAAAAGTCATAAATAGATATTGAGTGAATGTGTCCAAATAGTTGCACATGACTTAACACAGTGGTATAAGGGGTTGAGTGAACTTAACTGATTACAGCGACGGGTTATAAAGAAATAATTAAATGAATAACTTTTCCCTTAACTTCTAAGTAAAAAGTATTCCAAGTAATTTTTGGGGAAGTACTTTCAAGGTAACAATTAAGTTGTATTTTTAGCTTATCAGGAAGAGTTTGTTATAAATATATATAGATAATTGATTTCGAATTTATTTTACTTACCGAAACTTTAATGTTATATATGGTGTTTGTATGTGGTACAATTTCCCTTACATTAATATATTTCAATTTATAAGAAAAAATAATTGAATTAAAACAAACTAATGAGAGAGTTTTGTATAACCAAGTCAATGAATAACAATAAATAACAATTATTTGTACAAATGGGCACTATTGAACAGTCTCTAGTTATCATTTGCGTTAGCAAATGATAGGAAAATTTTTATTACGTTGACAAGCTTTCAGAGAACTTGCAGTAGATGACTTTTCCTAATCAAGTTCAAAATTTATTAGAAACGACTTATAAAAATCAGATTTAATTCACATCAAAAACACGACTTCGGACTTACTACAAAGTTAAAAAAAGAAGTTTCTTGCAATGACAAGCTGTTGTAATAAGCATTAGAAAATATCCAGCTAAAAGAAAATTAATTTAGTATATTATGGACTTCTTTGGAATGTTCTTTTAACTGGGTCCTTAATCTTTAGATATGAAGTGGTAGTGTCGTCTAAACAAGTTTGTACTGAAAACCTACTGCAGCCGCTGTATTGCAAAATAGTTTTTGCTAGATCGTCGAAATGAATATTTGATTATAATCTTATTTAAGATATCTCATACGGATAACTCTGTTCGACAATATTTTAATAAATTCGCAATAAAATATGTTTCACTTGGGCCGAAGGAATTAAAGGAAGTTACTGATCAATAATTACTTAAAATAGTTATTTCATTTGAAGTAAATTTTTTGGATCGAAGATTTAAAAAAGTTCTATCCCCCACTTGTTGTCTTCAAATATATAATGAAAATTCAATAACTCTTTTCTTCTTAAAAATTAATTTAAATTTCCTGCTAGAAAAATTTAAAATTTTAGAAAACTAGGAAATTCTTGGTTTTACCAAGCTTTGAAAAAAATCGTTCTCATCAGATCTCCACATTTTGAAGACGTATGAAGCTTTCCTGACTAATTTTGAGAACCTGTTAGTACGTCAATATGTGTGTGTAAGTATGTGAGCCGTTCACAACTTTAGCACGGCCGAGCCGAATTGAAAAAAAAAAAAACATTCTTCATGACTTTTTAACTGCTTTACTGTCCGCTTCCACAAACTAATCATCCCTAATCTTTTGAAAATCTGTTAATCCTTTCATTATATATCTGATCAGTTAGTTTTCTCTATTCTTTAATAGCAACCGAATACCACTTCAGTCGTCGCTTGCCACGTGTGAATCGGTTGATTGGAAATAATATCTCGAAAAGCTCAATAGCACAGAATAAAAACTGGGTTAACCTTAGCCGGAAGTTGTAGAGATGATCTTTAGGGTCAACATGGGTTCAATGCGCATTTTTTTTTGTACAATAATAGTGTTATTTCGGTTCATTATTATATGATTATTTTTCAAATTTATGTTTACTTATTAGTTTGATATTTTTAAATAGCACGTTCGTAATTTGTTTGAAGAAAAATAACAATATATTTTATATTTTAGTTTAATGTGTTTTAAATATATAGTATGTACCAGTACACTGTGATGTATGAGTTATATTATTAATCATCAATATTAAGTATACGTGTAGAAGCACAATTCAAAGTGGTGCTTCTATTGGGTTATGATGAGGATCTAAATAGTGGAACCGTTCTGTTAAAAGTTGGGCAATGTGTCTTTTTTTCTCTCTCCGAAAAATGGTTTCAACGTAGTTGCAATCTATTTATCATTCCTTTCAGGAATTTTGCCAATAACGTTGTCAGGAGTAAGTTCACCGATCAATTCATCGCGCCTGTTACTTTTTGCAACGTCATCATTTCTCGTTGTGCAGAGGAGGGATTCTCTGTATTGCCCATGCGGTAAATATATTTGAGGAAGTAACAATGCCCTGATAGAAACTGTATCAGGTAGTAGTGTCCTTCCCCGAAAGTTCTTTGTGCCAACACCTCTATGCTAGGGATGAGCTTTGCCGTCCATCTGCCGGTGGTTTCCGAGCTCCACCCGTGTTGCCATCGCTGGAGTGTTCTGGACCTTCGCTCCGAATAACTACTAACAGGACCACCCCTCTTGGAGTCCGTTGCCCCTTTCTCCGCTTATCACACAAACCGCTGCAGTCGAAACAGTGCGAAAAGCTGACGCAACCCTGCGTGCCACCGTGCGCTGAACCACTTAATGGCTGTTCGCCATTAATCTTATTGGCTGCATGTTGTATCTGAGCCCAAAATGTCACCCAAATATAGAATCGCTTATTATTGTTATTTGGGGACTCTTGAATATTTGATTTCGTGCTGACTCTTTTTTCCAAAAATGTTATTAAGAAATTCAAATATAATTATTATAAATATTATTATTACTATTTAATTTTTTCCTTTCATGCAAAACATTTATTTCAAGTGTTGCTGTTATTGTTATAAAAAGTAATCACTGTAAATTCTAAAGTTTTTGTTTGTTTTATATGTAAATTATTTGGGAATTATATTTAAATTTAATTTCTAAATAGTATAAAACCAAAGAGTTTCAGAATTCATGCAATATTTTTTACTGTGTAATACTGGCCCATAAATTTCTTCCATGAGTATGTGTATTGATGTATAACTTTTTTATTTTTGATGAAGAAAACAGTATTTATTAGATAAATAAATTGCTAACTTTTATTGAATTTTATATAAACAAAGTATTTTTAGTTATTTTTTACATATGTTTTTCTCTTTTCCTAAGACAAAGAGAGATATAAAATTTGCATAAAAATTATGAAAATGTTATCTCAATGGAATCAAAATTAATAAAAATAAATAAAGAAAAATATAGTAGACATATAGTTTCTGTAGAATGTGTGTGTTTATGGCAAAATAGTAGATAAAAATATTTACTTTCCTTAATTACTGCCTAAGTAAATAAGAAATTAAAAATATATGATCAAAACTCATATGAAAACTTTTTGTCCTTGTGCTATGACAGGTGGAAATGGGCAAAAACAAGAGATTTTTTTTTTAAACTCCCTCACCCAGCATAACTTAGGAAGATGTATTATTTTGAAATGCTACTTTAAGAAATTTAAATTATAGGATTTTTAAGTGTATATTCAAAATAGTCTTAAAAAAACTAATTGACGTTGAAAATATAGAAATTATTAAAAAAATATCGGAGTTAATATTCCTTAAGAATAAGTCGATATTAAAAGTTCTTAGTTAGAAATTAAATAATGAAAATAAGAAATCAAGACTGTTGTTGAGAAAATACGAAATGATTTTCAACAACCCAAATTTGATATTAAGAAAGTAAAATTTTAAATTTCGAAAATACATATTCTAAGACAAGAACAATTATTATTGATGCTCAAGTTCAGGCCCGTAAATTAAATTTTTATTTTTTATTTTTTATTTTATATTTTATAATAAAGCAAAAAGTTAAATTGAGCAAAAACAATTAAATGTTATAATTATATTTTAAGCATGTTTAATAAAGAACAAATTGCAATATTGAATATTTTAATAACCGTTGAAAACAGCCCAAAAAGACCTGATTAAATTAAAGAATTAAGTAATTTAATTTAAGGTGAAACACAACCAATTTGAATTAGCAAAATAAATTTTAATTAATTCTGCGGAAGAACTAGAGAAAAATTCGGTGGAGGCTTAAGACCATCAGTAAATCTGCCTCTTCTGCGATGTCCTCATGTTCTACTAATCGATGAATATTATAATCTGCTATTATTCTCTTGATAAGAAAGTGAGGACCATTAAAAATTCTCTATCAAAGAGAATAGTTTCAGAGCTGGGAAAATCGATGGTAGAAAATTAGAAAACCGCTTACAATATTTGGTTTGTATGTGTGATAGTGCAAAATAATTATTCATCATCATTAATTTTTTCTCGATTTTAATTGTTTTTCTATACATCTATTTAAATTTCTTATTATCAACTTCTATGTTTTCAAAATCCATTCTGACATTGACAGTATTTTGTCACAATTGATTTCAGTCTCTACATATCAATTCGCTTAAATTCGTTCGTTCGGCAATAATTTGAAAGTGAAAGTGCTGTTGGATCATATGACGCCTTAGCAAAATGAAAATGATATAAATTTTAAACGATCAAAATAAATTCCCATTTCTTACTGTAAATTCTAATTTTATAAAAAAAAATCAAATTCAAAAGATGTGATTTGAGTCATATGATGCCTTAGCAAAGTGAAAATAATGTAAAATTTAAAACCATATAAATACGCTCCCTAAAAAAAATATAAACGTTCTCTGTAGAACTGGTTCAAAATAAATCTCTTAATTACAACTTTGTCGCCTCATTTGGCGTTTTTACTTTAATAGAAAAGCGTAGAGCAAAAGATGTACGCCACGACAAAGACTTCGGCAACATCTACGAATTAATAATTGAACAATTATGAAAAAGTGATTGATAATCTTATTAAACTACTGCGAGTTAAAGACTTAAAAATTTAAATCTTTTGCTTTTAAATCCTTCTCTAAAATATCTCTTGACTTTTATAAATACCATGATTACAATTTAGATCAATAACTTACGATTCTGTTTGTATTTGGGAAACGCCATCTTAATCTTAAATATATAAAAATCTTAAAATATGTCAGCTTTCCTCTTACAAGTATTTACAAAACTTACTCAATATAATAAATTCCTGACAGTCAATTACGTTTTAGTAAATGTAACTAACCAAAAGAGAGAGAAAAAAATACCTGAAGGCTAAGAGACTTACAAACATCGCAAGCAAAAGGAAAAATAAAGCGCTAACAAAAAATAATAGAATAAAAAAAAAACAAAATTGAGAAAACTGGGAAAAGAGAAATTTGGGTTCTTCAAGAAAATAAAAATTGAAGATTCGAAAGATATGAATGCATTCCCCTCTCCGAAAAAATATAATGAAAATCTATATAAAAACTAAAAAATAAAAGAAAATTGTACAAAAAAGTTTAGTAACAAAAAAAATATATATATATAAAAACTTATAGAAAATTTATCAGTACACAAAATGCCATTAGCATCTGTAAGAAACGTTTACCAGGATTAGCATTGAGTTTCTGGCAATTGTATTAGTAGTAGTAAATGATTTATTAGTATTAGTAATTCTTCTGGTATTGGTTTAAAATCTTCTGGTGCTGGTTAGCTGTTTCAAGGTGTAACTGTAAGTGTGTGTTCAAGCTGAAAAGGAATATATAAAAAAAATCTGATTTGAGTTGCAGCATCGGCTTCAGTATTATTGTGAAAAGTTAATGCAACTGACATTCATGTTGTCTATTTTTGCAGATTTTTTTTCTTATTTTTTTCTACTTCTTCCAACAATACCAGATTTTTCAATAACGACAATATATATTCTATATACAAATTTATTTATATGCAACAAATATATACGCGTTCAATGTTGGCTTTTACACAACGAAGCTGGAATGGAAAGGCCGAAAAAACGGGCATAATTATATAAAATTGTCAATTTTAAATTCAATTGAAATTGACAGTTTTAAGAAAAGAAATTTTAATTCAGAAGGACATAATAAATATTCCAAAGCCTGAAGGAAAGTCAAAATAATTTAAAATATATTCAACTTATCAATGACTTCGCATCAAACGAATTTCTCAATTTCTCCTCATAATTCCAACGAATTAAGTAAATTGATTTTTTCACACTTCCAATGAAATTTCACATATTTTATGAAATGATTTCGTTGGAATTGCTTTATTGTTTCGTTAAAATATTTCATTGGACTAATGTCAAGAACTTCTTGTGTATCCTTTGAAACCATTTCATGTACAAGGAAAATAAAAATTCAGTTTGTACATAAAAATATTTGACTCAATTTTGTTTTATGTGAAATTTTGTACAAGTGAGGATATTAATAAATATTAACAGTGTTGGGGCGTTTCGTGTTAACTAAAAGTATAAACTTAGAAATTAATATAAAAACTTCTCATATTTAATTTTCGTTAAATTATTTTTTAAATATTTTGTATTCCTAATGACCAATACCACTGTGCAAAGTGGAATATGAAGAATGCTGGTGAGATGATGTAGCGGCTTCAATATCACTGCTGATCGCTGGTATGATGATTATAATTAATATTGTTGGTTCTCCACTCATAATAAACATCGTTTTAAATAAAATTAGAAATTAATTTGAACTTCAGCCTGACATGTGAATCATGTTTTAGTCTTTAACCCTTAACTACCCAATATGATTTTGTAACGTAACTGACCAGTAGTGTCCAACGGACTCATTAAAGTAATTAATGAAACCTAGAGAAAAACAAAAACGGTATATATTCTAGAAAGGTTTTATTGATATTATTTACTCAGTTAGCTGGTTTATTTAACTTTAATTAATTATTTTTTTAAGAAATATTATAAATAATATTTTTACAGAGGGTTCAGAACAGACATTCCGTTTGCATTCCTCCTGCAAATTCGTATCCTGCGTAGTGGATACAATTTGGATCAGGAAATAACATCAAATATCAAAACAAAGAAAGCATATATTATTAAAGGTGTTTATTCAAACGACTTTTATGATCAGCTTTTGACATTAAAAACCATGTCAATCGTCGTAAATGGTGGCCAACTCAACAATCCATTCGTGATATATTGCGATCGCAAGAATATAAGAAATGCGATTTAAAAATATATCTGAAATTGTGAATTACAAGTACGATTTAGTATATTTTAAAGCAAAATTTATCTAGAGTTATTAATTCTATAATAAATATTTTTATCAATAATATTAATTCTGACTTATTAATTTCTTGTTAATTATATCGTTATAATGCGCCATCATGTGGCATCATTGTGAATATATATGAAAACTATATATATAATTAGAAAAGAACAAACCTTTTTTAATAAATTTTAAATGAAATAAATCACATTCTTATGAAAGTGCTTCAGTCTTGTGTTGAAAAAAATCTCTGCAACTTTTGGGAATTGTCGTTTTTCTTAACTTTTTAATTTTAATTATGTGCTAATTCTTTTTGCCCAAAATCGTACTGAAAAATTTCAAGTGATCAATTAAAGTGTTTAAGCTAGTTCCTATGGGCATTTCACTGGGGCTAATGCAGATCATCAGGGAAACTTTACCCAACCCTAGATGTGTATTTCAAACATACTTTTTAATAAGTGGGAGGCCTAACATAAATATCAAAGTCATAACAAGAACTCTCTGATCACATTATTTTAGAAAGCTGCTATCAGGGGAAGTCGTGGCACGAGTGGAACTATCAGCCAAACGGTTGTATTTATGTTGGCTTGGCAGAAGGCAAATCCTTAAAATTCACAACATAAATATTATTGTCGCTTAGTTTCCAATATATATAAAAGAAACCAAGGCGGCGGACTTCAAGCGATATCGAATATCAATAAAAATTTTAAATAAATGCAACAAAATCGGTTTATTTTCCTCATTCATATTTTAGGGACACGATCATCGTAATACATGTCACTGATTTGCACTACAGAAATATATTCAATATAAAAGAAAACTTGTTAATTTAATTTAAATATTGTTTACACAAGAGGATAACAGTCTCCGGTATTATTAACCATATTATATTATTCTATGTTTAATTTTTTTTATATAGAAATAATTTTATTACATAATATATTATATTGTAAATGTCCTTTCCTCAAAACCCCTTATCTTTTAACTGATTCAAAGCCTTTTCCATTTCTATGACTATAACTTTCCAGCCTGCTTTCGTTACTAAATTGTTTGGTTACGTTTTAGCACTGCAGTATTTGAAACGATTTTTTCCATTTCTTAGAAAACAGATTTTCATTTAATATATATATTTTTTTTCTCTTATTTAATCTTTGTTCATTCTATTTGTATGGATTTCTTTTTCAACTTCTGCCTTTCATTGTGGTTGAAATCGATTGCGGCAGTGATAAGCCAAAGTCAATGTGTATTATTGATAGATTTTCTTTTCACATGTTCGAAATGGTAAAGACGGAGCCCGGAATGAGAAATAAAAAGTTGTAGTACATTCTTTATATGATTAAAATTCTAAAACACAATGCGATGGGAAAGTGCAGTTGTGTGCGATTTAACAAATAAAATGAAAGCATAATGAAAAATATGCACACACACACACACGCTTACATGCAAGTGTATGCATGTACAATTATACATATATATTTTCAAACAGGGCTTCTGGGCCAAAAAGAAAACATACAGTTCTTGGCTTCCTTTTTCTAGGACTCTCCAAATACAGCTGCCAATTCGTACACAAACTAACATTTTAAGTGACATTTGTTGGCTTGCCTTTATGTAAAGAATTTCAAAATCTATATATATATATTTTATTTAATTTTTTATTTACTTCATTTCTACAATTCACTTTATTGTACGACGGCAAGTTTCTTTCTCAACATCATGGGATAAATACTTTGACATACAACAGAACAAGAAGTAGTTTTCTTATTAAACTTACATCCGCAGGAATGCATCCGCTGTATGTCGGTATTTGTCTGTGCTGCTACTAAACAGTTCCGATAGATACGTTTAGTTTATAACAATATAATATACATTCATACTTACGTTTGACTGCAGCAAAGTTTTAATGTAATTTGTGTTTGTTGCAACAGTTCCTTTTGCACTCTATATATCAAATTCAATGATTTCTAATGTGATCTTTAAATATTGATAAAATGCTACAAATGGAAAAAGTGTAGTAAAATAAAAACTAAAGATGTACTTTAACTAAAATGGAATCATGGATTGCTGTTAAAGGCTGTAGTTGGTGTGAGTAATAAGACTTTGTTGCAATATTTTCTAAAGTTTAATAGGAGAACTGTAATAAAAACAAGTCAAGTATTTAAGATTTTTAACCAAATGACTAAAAGTTTCAGTCTGCATAGTTTTTAAAAAATTTAACCACAGAATGTAGTTTCATATTTTGTGTTATAAAGAAATTAAAAATACAATTTTTACCATTCACCTAAAATGGTAAAGTTATTTATAGGATTATCAGCCGTGTGCAATTTCCTTAATATTAATATTCGTCCTCGTAAAACACACATATTCTAGGTCCTTAAGAATAGGGAAAAGGAAAAAGAAATTTCCGTTTGTCCATCCGTCTGTACTTAAGATAACTAATCCAAAGACTTCTCAAGAACTCGAGACTTTATCTTCGAACTGATGTACTAGAAGAAGTCCTAAATAGATTTACTATTAAAAATCAGCATAATCCGAGGTGGGAGTCCACAGCTAAAATTAAACTAATTTATGTTAAATAAATATTTTTAAAATGAAATAATGAACTATAAGTATAGTGTGTCAGATCCGACTCGTCATGTCACACTGAAAATTATTAAATCATTTTAAATGATGGAGGTGCTAATTTCGCCACATTAACATCCAGCGATACACATTTGTGTCATCTCATCATTATATTACTATTTTCTTATCATTCAATTATTTAATATGATATAAGAACTTTTCGAATAGTAAAAAAGAAAATAAAAATCCTAAATAAATTTCGACGACATTTCTAGTGCATGGGATTACATCTCAGCAATGATTTTACGTATGTTGGCCTTCAAATCGCCAATATAAATGTCTCTGATTTCATGGCATATAACTTATGTTTAAAGGCGCCCACAGAAAATAATTTAAGGGTGTTAAGAACACAGCTACTCGGCGGCTCATTAACATCACACCTTCGGAAAATTAACTGGTCACCAAAGGTTTGACGCAGTAAATAGAAATGCAAACTTCCATTATCCTGCTAAAACCAAACATCGTTCACATTAACACCATGAAAAATAGAAAAAAAAAAAATGCGGATGTCGTGGTGCTTTGGGTATATCCATTGGCCGTCTCTTAAAATATGGAAAATTGGTGCCTCCGCGCCACAAGCTACACCAAACATTCACTGGTAGTGGGTGCATTAGCTTCTGCAAGACCCCGGGTGGGTTTTTTTCAGCCTCAAATACTTCAATTTTTTTTATTAACGTATCCACTACGATGAGGCTGAGCTTCATTCGAAATTATGTTTAATTTCAGCAAAATTAACAGCATCGTGTAGTTTTTCAATGGATTATCTCGTCAAAGGAGAACGAAATGGGTGAACAGGCGACTTCATCTCTTGAACCAATTGAAGCGTCATACTAAAATCTTTACTCTAAATTCGACATAAACTACTGCGTGATATATTTAATTCTTTAGAACAATGAAGAGTTGATGTTGATGGTTTCTCAAGCACTTATTTAGCAACAGTTTCCATATATTCGGTGTGTAAGCACAGTATAAACACGCTCACGTCTTGGGGCATCCCAAACTTTAGCAATAAGCTTTAAATTTCCCATCCCTGGTAATTTTTTTTAATTTTTTTAGCTTTTAATAGACAATTAAGGTTTAATTTACAAAGAAACAAAAACATAATTTGTTTTTGGTAATAAATTTTCGTCGAGAAATAGGTGTACGCTTCCCAGCTCTGGAAACGTTATTCGGAATTGCAATACTACTCTATTTAAGTAATTTTCCTAGGCCTGTGGCTAGGGAAAACGGATACCAAGTAAAGACAGACGGACATCGCTTAATCGTCATCGCTATTCATAAGAATCCAGAATATATATACTTTATTGGGTCCTATATTAAAATCGAAGAAATTACACATGGAATGTCAAACCTTTCACCTTTTTGTGAAGGGTATAAAAAGAGTACGGGGACTGTATAAACAGGATTGTAATACACCTTGTGTTGAGTCCCTGTATTGCCGTTTGATTATTCATATCAGTTTGTTTTATAGTTGCAAACAAACAGGTGCATTTGTTGTGGGCTAGTAGAAGGAGGGAAATCGGTATTGGCTCCTGCCTTGAAATGTGTACTGTAACGAAGAATAATACATCGATAAAAATAATACATCGTTGTTGTTAACTCATCTATTCCAAAACTTAGTCCGAAGTATGAGTTAAAATCAATGCAATTTTACTCCAGACTGGTAAAAAAGTGGGTTACCTAAGATGGGCCTTATCCAGATAAGCCACATCACACGTTTGTATGATTTTATATTCCTCCCAACATACAAAATTGTAGAACAAACACGTAAGACAATACAATAGGCAAAGTGATCAGTGAGCTCTTGTTATGACCTTGATAATTGTTTTAGACTTCTCACTTATTAAAGTGGAAGTTTGAAATAATATCTTTAGTTATCCTAAGAAATGTTGGGTAAAGGTTTCCTGATGATGTGCATTAGCCCCAGTGAAATGCGCAGAGGAACTAGCTAAAGCCCCTCAATTTACTTTGAATTTTTTAGTAAAATTTTGGGAAAAAAGAATCAGCACATAATTAAAATTAAAGAGTTTATTAAACGAACGAAATTTTTTATTAAGTCTCGCCAATTGAATTTAAATTAGGTTGAAAAAGGTTGAAAAGAGGGTCATGATCATCCCAATCCCACAAGGATTACACCTAGGCCGCAAAAATAGGCCTGTTATGCCGTTTAAATTAAAGCGTAAAATTAAATCTGACTGTACTGTTTTTTATTATATTTTCCATCCTTCTGGGTTTTTATGCTTAAAACTAACACGGCCAAGTTGTTCCAGCTAATGCACGTTGCAATTTCAAGATAATAAGACTCTCTGATATGTCTTCAATTGCTTTCAGGTTCTCATATTACATTATAATTACACTACATGCACTAAGACTGTAGACAAATTCTAATTCGCTGTCGTTGAAAAATAAATGCTTTCAAGCTGATATTCATTAAATTCCCATTCGTGTATTTTATTTATTATTCCAATAAAATTTCCCAATAAACACAAAACAATGATTTCCACCGCAATTTTTGCTCAGTTTTCCAAATTAATTTCACTTTAATTTAGTTTTCGTTGCCATAACCTAAATTGATTAGAGCCGTGTTGAAAATCAGTGGGAGAGAAGAGTGGCATTGGAAATTGCATTAGAAATGCCTTATCTAAAATTCATTATGATAATACACTTGTACGTATGAGCAACACGGAATGGGAATTCAGCATGAAGTATACGCTGCGTGCCCACATATACACCGTGGCAGCAATTGTTTATTTTCGAAATTTTTTTTTTAATTTTTAATTACTCACATATGCACACGTACACACACATCTAAACATAGAATTTCACATATTTTCTGTTTTTAAGCATCACTGATCATATTCAAACAATACAAAATCCTGCTGGGATTCTAAAATTGCTGATGTTGTTGTTTGGTTCGTGTCTTTCAATATTTTTGATTGAAAAAAAAAAAAAAATTAAAATGTGTTTGAAAAAAAAAACATTTTTAATGGTTTGTTTTCACTAGATAATACGATTTTTTTCGGTAAAATTTTAACTTCGCTAAAAAACAACAAAAATATTGTTTCAAAAAAATGTATTAAATTTAAAATGGTTTGTGGGCAACAAGCCACAGACTCGCTGCCTGCTACGTTTCATTCGAAATATTATTAAAAATAGCACACGCACACACATACACAGGAGCAGCTATATTTACTTATTTTGGATCAGCTTGAGTGTTTAATTAAGTTTTGCGAAAACTAGAATTTCCAACAACCTTGAACACACATACGCGCTAAATATATAGTTTGTGCGAAGTCTCACATATAGTCACATGAAATGCTAAAGGCTCTATTTAATATGTTACATATTTTCTAGGTCAAGAAACATTTGTTTTAAGAAAACTTTTACACGAAAAAGAATCTTCAACAAATTTATTTTTATTGGAAAAAATAGTCTTTCGGTTTTTAATTTAGGAACAGCACTCAGGGAATGATCCTTAATTATGCAGTGCATTGTGGCAGAACTGGAAAGGAGAGTTGAGATGAAGACAGATTAAATGATAGAGACATTTCTTGTAGCCATTTTTCTTTTTTACTCCACCTTCAAATTTGTTTCGCTGCTGGTACGGACGATGCAGTATTCTACGGAGGGTGCATTATCCTAATTTTCTGATACATGAGGTTGTAAAGAGCTGTCGGTAATATTCGCGGGTCAGCGCTATGTCTTCGTCATTGAGACAAGCCAACAGGTACTTGAAAAAACTTGCACTATTTCAGGCAAGAAAAATTGGATATTGTAGTCTTGTGTTAACTAGCTTTAGTTGCGCCCTATTTTTTATTTTGTGAAATAAAATATTACACGCTTTTATTACACTTAATTTATCAAATCCAAATCAAATTTTAATAATATCTCATATAGACAGTAACATCAACTGTTTTTGAGTGTAAAACCCAGAACGGTTTTAACATACAAAAATGTTTCGTTCAAACCAACTTAAAACCACTTTCGAATTGCTTTCAAGTAGGTTATATGAAATGCAACCTTGTTTTACCCTTCACAAAAAAGTGAAGGGTTTTTATAGGTTTGTCATTCTGTATGTGATTTCTTCGACATTAATATGGGAACCCATGAAGGGAAGTGTGATGACGACTTAGCGATGTCCGTCTGTGTGTACGTGATTTCGGTTTTCCCAAGCCACCAGAAGAATTAGAGACTTAGTTCTTGGATGGATTGGAAATGAATTTAAATAGAGTAAAGGTGAAATTCAGAAAAATCTGAAATACGGTTCCAGAGCTGGGAAGCTTCCAACTATTTCTCGACTCAAAATCAAGACCAAAAACCAATTATTGTTCTTGGTTGTTTGTAAGCTGAACCTCAATTGGGAAGTCTCAATTGTCGATCAAAAACAAAAATATTAAAATTTAGTATTCTGAGATAAGAAATTTAAATTGGCATATTCGTTATTTTGTAATACATGTAATAAATAAAATGTTTTAAAATTTAAAGTTTTTCTTAAATAAAACCGCTTTACACATCAAGAAAATTTGCGTTGATAAAAATTATTTTAAAATTAAACTTTCTCTTCCGGGGGTATGAAACTTAAATTTTTTTATACATAAACGTCACCAAAAAAGCAACGGATGTTCTTTTTTTTTTGCCAACTAGAACTATTTTATAACTTAGGAAGAACCAAGTTTGTATCAAAAATTAAAAAATAAGTCAAAATTAAGAATCCAGGGTTGGACAAGTAAAATATTTTACAGTGCATGAAAGTTGCCAAAATGGTTAAAAACGTTTAGCTTTTCATATATAAAGCGACTTAATACCCCATGAAGAGTTACTCTGATTAAAAAAAAAGAAAATTAAAATTTCGTTTCCAAGGGTTGAAAATTAATTTGTTTTCGTTCATAAATTTATCCAAAAAGGCAACTGAATTTGTTTTCTTTTTCTAACTAAAACTATTTTATAACTTAGGAAAAACAAAATTGGTACGTAAAAATATATGTAACACCAGACGTACGCTAGAGAAGGGTATATAAGATTCGGCACAGCTGAATATGGCACTTTTAATGGTTTTTGCCTGTTTCTTGCCGTACTAAGATGAGTGCTGCCAAGTTTGATGTTGGAAACATCTGATGACGTGTGAAGAGATCGCAATAAAATCCACCACATCTGCATATTTTCTTTTACTTTTAAGAGGATTTAATATGAAATAATGCGTCTGTACAATTATTACTTTTAAAATATCAATTTGCTAATCATAAAACAGTTCACATCTTAGATTGGAATGTACATCTTTAATATATTTTATTCAAACAAAAACAACTGTAGTGTACTATGAAATGTAGAGGAAAGTACTGCAAATAATGCATCAATTGCTAGAGGAGATATAATATATATTGTGATTAGATTTCTTTGGACAACCTCTACTTTGAAGCTTGAATATATCAAATCTGCAGTGTGAACCTAAAACCACATATTTATGATTTTAATGCTAAAATTGGGCTTTATCTTTCAGTATGAATATAATATAAATTTTGTTAGCTGATGCTTTTGGACTCAATAACCCAAAATCAATATACATTTTCATATTTTGTTAAATAAGTCATTTTATATATATTTTGTCAATTCAAACGATTACATAGAAAGAAAGTTTTCTTAGGACTTCATGATTTATTAACTTTTCTTCATACACTTAGTTTTGTAACACTTGGCTATAAAATGAGGTAACACATGTTTTGTTTCCCCATCAGAGTTATCCTTGTCAGGACCATTTGATTTTGAAGCATTTCAAACAAAATAAAATATTTTGTGGATGAGGTAGAAACCTTTTCAAAATTCTTTCTAAATATTTCCTTTGATATATCTGTTACGTTATACAACTTTATTTCAGCAATTTATTATTCCAATATATTTTTTATTTATTAAACCACTACTTTAAGTTACATACGAAACAGCAAAATTGGTTATAGTGTAACCAATTTGAAAACTCTTTCCCTAATATCGTTGTTGTAGAGTTATAATTAATATATTTAACGAGGTTATTATGGTTATTACAGTAATTATGTTCTAAGTGGTTGTACAAAACATATGCAATACGAACTCAACTGTGGTATCATGACTACACGTGAACAAAATATTAGAGTATTATTCACACACGCAAGTGCAAACTGTGTATGAGTATATTTTATTTTCTCCTTGTGGGATATATTGTACCAATTGTTCTGTTCTGTTCTGTTGCTGCTGAAATGGTGCATGAACAAAGAGTTCTTGAGTCGTGACTAAAGAAATCGAATTTTATTGCAAAATTAAATTAGGAGGTTGTTTAAAAAAAAATCTATCAGAGATTTTTATGAATCAATAATTAGGAGTAGCATTAAAGAAGCGCATAAACCTGTCACCGTATTTGTAAATTATATCAACTGACCCGCTCTTAATATAACGCGTTGTATATATCTCATACCGTGTCTGCAACTCAAACTGGCTGTTGTTAGCTAAGAGTCAGTCATGTGACGTGTCCCGTGACAGGTCTTTTTTTGTCTATCGGTACTATACAATGGGAAAGTTATTACTTGCACTGCATATATTATTGAAATATTGTTAAATATGTGTCGCCATAGCCTGTGCTTCGTGATTTCACGGCGCTTTCATCCATTGGGTTTATCTTATGGCTCTTGGTGAATAATATTTGGGAGTTGTGCATTCTTTCTTAAGGTACGTTCACATATGGAACTAATGAAAAACTTATTAATCCTCTTTAATTTTAGTTTGTGCTGATTATTTTTTTCCCAAAGTCCTATTAAAATTCAAAATGATCAATTGAAGGGTTTTAGCTAGTTTCTATACCCATTTCACTGGGGCTGGGCTAATGCAGATCATCAGGGAACCTTTACCCAACATTGCTTAGACCTATTTCACCAATTAAATGATACCAAAAAAGACTTATGCTATAACTAAAGCATAGGACAGGTGCAAAGCTGTTGAAGACAGGACATAATTCTCGTACTGAGGGATTTTTATTCTCAATAAAAAACATCACAGGTTCTTTTCTAATCACTATCAATTGACTTATTATTTGTCAAAATGTTAACAGTTTATGCTGGAAGGATGTCGCAACAATGGTACATATTATTCATGAAAGATATTGTTCTGGATTCCAATCTCTTGTGTTTTAATTTATTTAGGCAATCTTTTCCAGCCTTCATGTTGACTTTCCGTAGATGTGTCAGTTTGTCTTTGAACAAACTGATATAATTAAAATTTTCTGATAGAAAAATGTAAAACTTCCAAAGATCGACAAGTTATTGGCTATACCCCGTTTTACAAAGTTCGAGTTTTCATGAAGTTTCGAGAAATTAAGTTTCCGCTTATAACTTCCACACGAATGAGCCGTGTTAAATAAACAGACTTCTTGTGCATTTATGCGAATTGAAGATCTCAAGCGATCTCAAGGAAACTTAGGAAAAGAGTAAATATTTTAAAGCATTTTTCGGATAATTTTTTAATGGCTTCACTTATCGAATTTAGCTCTTAACATAAAAGAACTATGCCAATAAAAACAGATCGGGATAAAACCGGTCAATCCGTTTAGGAGATATTGTAAATGAAGATATTTTCTAAAGGTGAATAAAAAAAAAACTCCGAAATTTTAAGTCTGATCATTTTGTGCTCTCGATTCTTTTATAGTAATCGAAAACGACATCAAAACCCGCTTATCATATAAGAATTGGCTGATTTATTTGCAAGTTATTGCAGTTTTTTAAATTTAAGGCACGCACGCTGTCATCTTGCCATATTATCTCTCCAACAACCGATCCAGGGATCTCTTAACTCCACATGTCCTTTTAATATATTAACTTCTAAAGTGTTGGTGTACTCAATCTTAGCATTTTTTTATAATACCGGTAATTTTGTTACTCCAGAGAACTTGGATCAGACTGCCAACAGTAGAGATTTGCCATACTCCCATTATTTTAGTTCGTTTTTAAATACTTCAAATGATTTGAACTTTTCTAGTTTTATGATCTTCACTATTGATCTTATTCTTCCCAGCTTCACACCTTCGTTTTTAGGTATAACCTGATGTCCTGGTATGCATATTATCTTTTACAATATCTTAATGAGTTCTTAGCACTGGTAATCGAAAAATTCTCCCTCTCTTCTTATATTTTTCTATCTGTCCCATAAAAGTTCCGAAACACTGGAGAGCACGAGTGTGGACTGTGTCATGTGCTTGTCCTAAATAAAAAACCGTTTAAAGAAAAAATAAAAGTAAGTGCATTGATGTCTCTTCCAGTTTATATATAAAACTTGTGTCATACAAATTTTGTTCTATTTATTTTGATTTATGTATAATCTACGCTCTAAAATAGATCATTCTCCGGTATTGTCTGGTATTAGTAAAGCTATTGGAAGTTTTCCAAGTGATCAATATATAAAGTTAATTTAGTTTGTTGTTCTTTCCCAAGTAAGCTTAAATTGACATGCAATAAATTACGTCTCCAGATAATTTTACTTTGGAAAACACCTCGAATTATATACTTCAAAGCCATTAATTTATATTTGCTTTCTTTTAGCTAAAGCAAAATTTTTCTTCTAACGTTTATTTAAAGTACACTTTAATTCAAGTTTTATTTATAACAAAAATATTATTTCGCAAACTGTTACACAAAGTATTTGAATGTGTGTCTGTGAACTGACTTGCTTCGCATACTAATAAAGTCAACATGTTATAATGGCGTCATCAGTTTTTTTTCTCACATTCCTTTTCTCTTGCTACTCTTTTTATTTTTTGTTCTTGTATATCAATACCCACAGGAGTATTTTTGTTTTTGCTTTCATAACAATTTTTGTATTCTGTAAACGAACGTATATAGTCATATATGTGTACGTATATACTCCTACTTATATGCAAATATATACACAGGAAGTTAGATACGAGAGTGTTTATAGAAGGCTGTTGTAAAATATTAGCAAAAATTAATATTTAGTACAAATTCAATTGCTGTTATTTTGTCTTCGATGAGTGCTTAACAATTTCCCTTCAATAAAATCAATAAATGCCAGTAACATCTTTTGATTTCTCTTGGGCAAAACAATATTTAAAATGCTCGTTCGTCCAAGCAGTTGTCACTACTTCTGATTTATTAAATATTGAGCTATGAACAACAGTAGCTTTGAATCCATACGGAGCTTCTTTAACACCTCCAGTAGGTAGTAAAAACCACATCATATAACCTTAACACATTAGAGAAATAATTAAACTGCACTCCTACGTTGAAAATGTAAAAAAAGTAGAAGCAAAATTGTAAAGCAAAATGAACAACATTTTGATACACGGTTGTATGCAAATATTTTGCCAAAGTAATATTTACACTAAAATAGATTGTGGATTTGACGTTGGTGGTGAGTTTTTATTTGTATCTTTTTTCCAGTTTAAATTGTGTTATTATTTTATTGTATTAAAGAGAATAGAGTATTTGCTGAGGTACTTCTATGCGCCTCTAAGAGAATTTTATACAAAGCAGGTTTTTTCGTAAATTCGAAATTATTTCTCTTGATTTTTTTATAAGTTTTGGACCAGCACTCAGGATATGAGCTCCATATATGCAGTGTATTGTGCCAGAGCTAAAAAGAAAGGGATAGACTTACGAGGAGAGATCGAGACAAATTAGAATATATAAATTTTGTTGCAGCTATTTTTTACGTTTTATTTCGCTGGTGAATTTTTTGCTATTTGCACCAACGAAGTAGGGTGCTTTATTGTGCTCTTTTAGTACATGATGGCGTTTATTAAGGTAATTTTCAGTATCCAGTGGTTTGACTTCATCAATGCGACAGGCCAGTAACATATAAGACAAACATGCTGTAATACAGGTCAGAAACACTCTGCACCATATCCATGACTGAGTACAGATTCGAACTAAGGCATCGTAGTCTTCTGAACATTAATTGTTTCTCTTACAATGTCATAATAAATAATTTGAGGGTATTTATTCTTTCAATATGATAACCGGCTTAAAGCACAATTTGTTTACTACTATATCCAATAAGTTCAGCCGTTTGGCCTTTATGTTGGTTTTAATATTGCCTTACAATGTTTCAGAAATTTCCATAGAATGCGGTCGTGCAATAAATCTTTTTTTTCTTTACACGTTCTCACAAAAATCCTTACCATCCTTAAGTTTAATATCACAAATTTTTTATACAGAATATTAAGAACAAAATAAAATAGTTATATATGAGATATTTTCTGCGGTCTCTGTTTAACTATAGTCTTTATTTATTATACAACAATATTTAAAACCTGTTTAATTTTAATTATGTGCTGATTCTTTTTCCCAAGATGTTGCTAAAAAATTCAAACTGGTCAATTGAGGGGTTTTAGCTAGTTCTTATGTGCATTTCATTGGGGCTAATGCAGATCATCAGGGAACCTTTGCCCAAAATTTCTTAGAATAACTAAAGATTTTATTTCAAATTTACCATATTAAAAAGTGAGACGTCTAAAACAAATATTAAACTGATAACAAGAACCCACTGATCACTTTTCCTCTTTTCTTACTATTTTATTCTACAATTGGTTGCCTTTTTCCGACGCTAATTGTAGTTGTAAGAGAAATATAGAACAACAACAACTAACAACTCTTTAAAAAAAATTTACTTAGAGTGTTGACAATTTTTATTGTTGCAGAATTATTGTCTTATAACACTAAATTTAATTTTAAGGAACCGAGAAAGAGATCAAAAATGCGCAAATCGCTTGCTTATTATGCTAATTATGTTGGTTGTAGAACGGATTTTTCAAAATTATTTTTTACAACTAATAAGCTTTCTTTTGGAATTAGTAGACTTCCAGCAAAATTAATACCCGATTTAAAGATTCATTTAGTTAGAATCGATGTTATAAAACCAGCCGAATATTATATGAGTGATTGGCAAGAATTTCTTGCAATTTCTGTTAGAAAATTCGATCACAAACTTTAAAACACAGTTATGATATATCTCCCTATCACTCTTTAAAAGAATAATTAAAGTTATTCTAAGATTCAATGATTTGTTACGCGTGATATTTGAACTGCTTCGTCTGATTGTTGACTGGGCTATTAACTATATCCCACTTCCTCTTTAACTGAGTATTGTGTTATTGTTTGATGGGGCGCCCTTTTTCTTCTACAACTCCATATGTGTTCCCATTTTTATATAGAAATTTCATATCCATATTGTAGTGGTGTATTAGGGTTTTAGTATTCTTTTTATTTTTGTGTGTTAGTTGTCTGCATATCAATTTCTATATACATCATATTGTTTGCCACTGCGCCAAAAATCAACCCGCATTATAAATATTGTTACAATTTTTTTCTTCAACTTTTACTATTTTAATACCATTTTCACAATTGAGTTGAAGGGACAAGAGTGCAGTATTTCATTATAACTAAGGAGCGAGACTATTGAATTTATGACAAGTAAATAACAAGAGCTTATAAAGTTGTTATCTGGTTTTACATTTAAAAAAATTACGTATTTCAAACATAAATATGTAGAGAGGCGCGATGATATTTGGAACCTACTGGGTGTCCTTTATCTGAGGAATCATTTAGGAATGAGTCTGTTATACGAAATAAAAAGGAAATAGCAAATGAATTCATTTGTTAATAAACTTGTTTTTTGAGTAGGACCAGCCTTCAGAGGTTAAACCCCTACATATGCAATGCATAGTGCCGGAAGTGGAAATATATGTTTCGGGTGGGAGGATAAATGGTGTTATTTCTGTGGATATCCGAACTGAACCTTCTGATATTATTAGTGGCGGGGAAGATATCTGTCAGTACTTTATTCTACTTACAGACTGTTAAAGAACGAATTCTGTCTGCAAGGTGTAGTACAATTTATTTGAATATCGACAACAATTGACTGAGAAACTAGGAATGAGTTTTCCAGATTTCTGTGTTATCGTATAACACAGCAAAACGTGTCAGACATTTTGACGACACTCAAAAGAATTTGTTACCTCATCGGCTTCGAAGAGTTTCCTCGTCCTCTCCTGTATACGGTCCACTGGACCACATCTAAGAGTTGTATTCAATTTTCGGTGGGATGTAAGTGGTGTGAATAGAAGATCAGATTGGGTGCAATATCTTTTACACAACTTTAAGAAGCCCAGGCAATTGAATGCTTCTGATGCAGCTTGATAAATGTGATCTGCCCAACTGATTTTATGCCTTGATTCTTTAATACTTATACTTCCTATACAAATGGATGAGCAGCATAGTTGCATTTGTGTCTCTGCGTAAATATACAACATGGGGTCCTACGAGCGTTGACATTAACTTTGTTCGCTTAAACTCATTCAGATATCTTTTAGAAGACGATATTTAATAGCTCCTTCATATTACGCCTTTATTTGTCGATCTAAGATATCGAGGGCACTTAGTTAAACGCATATAAACATGTAAGACTGCGATCATCTAAGATAAAGTTGATAGGAGTTGATTATGAAGATGGAAGGCGGAAAAGCAAAGTCCAGCGTTAGATGAGATCGTACCAATAACAACTCGTTTAGAACCCCTATAAAAAAAAACTGGATATACACCGAGAGAAAATATCATCCTTACTAAATGACACACATTTATCGAAGCCCCAATTATATCGAACGCCTTGGAAATATAAAGAGTCACCACTTTACTTCCATCACTTCTTTCTTAGAAGGAAAGGCCAATAAATGGATCGTCTTCTACGGAATCCATACTGACAGTCGTTAAATAAATTGCTTGACTCTAAATATTTCTTAAGGTGGAACTTCACCATGTCTTCTCAAACAGCTGAACACATATCAAACGGGCGGTAGTTTTCAGAGTTACTTTCTTCGATATTTCTATTTGGGGTTTGGCTTTTTATTAGCCACTGACTAGCATAGTTTGCTGAAGATTTTGACTAACGAACGCGCTGAGGTCGAAAATCACTGGTGGACGAGATCTATGCAGGGACTTCATCCAAGTCTAAGAGACTTCTTTGTGCAGTGATCTGCTCAAACAGTTTTAGCTACAGCGCTACAACACATATTTTTTTGACACATTCATGGATACTATCCCGAGCGCAGGCATTGATCAGAACTACAATCATTGTCCTCGAAAAATCATTTCTGTTGTCAATTAACTTTTTATAACACATATTCTGTATTTCGACAAGTAGTTAGCTTAAGTTATTTATATTCTTCGAAAAAAGGCAACTAAAACACTAACTTTTTAGTCCTGCTAATTAACACTAAAGCAGTGTTTACTTGCTGGTTTCCTATTGTTGATATGCCTTCGTAATTTTGTGACATCTTTTGAGAAGCTGTAAATCCTAGTGATGTGGATTCAATGTCTTTTACATATTCCGTTTCCTAAATTTTTGTGATATTAAGAATTTTTTTTTGTATTTTTAATTAAAGCCTATTAAAAGCTAGGAAATCATTATAAAAGAAGTAAGAAGTCAGGTACTATTTTACCCTGAAATCAATCTACATTCACATTTTAGCTTGTGCAAATAGAAGACTTTCACTGCAATAGAAACTCCTGTTTATTTATTTTTCAGAAAATGTTTTCGTGCAACAACACTAAACTTTGATTGATATCATTCCTTAAATTTGTACAACTTCAGCAAAATTGTATGTCTGCCATGCAGATAATGATTGTGTTGTCTCTTTAGCTTCTGCTTATGTTGATGAAATTTCATAAACATAATAATGATTATGGGAATAGGATAATGATGACGTTTGGTATTTGTGGTAGTTGCCAGTGGTGTTATTGTTTGGTTTAGTTTTGTTACTTTAATTCGAATGTACATGTGCACACATCTACATATTTGATAATAGTGACATTCATATATTTTTAGTTAAGCTTATCACACAATTTATGTTGGTATTTATAAATACATTTTGGTATATACGAGTATGTATGCGTGAGTGTGCATATTTACTGTGCATATTATGTGAAAATTTTAAAGGATATACATGCTTATGCATGACTGTATTTATTTATTTGCTAGCGTAAATGACAAATATAATATGAATTTCGTTTCGATATCAGAAAATTAAAGTTTGTTTTACTTTAATATATAAAACTGCATGAAAGATAAAGGGATTTTGTTAATATTTTAGGTTTAAATAATTGATAGGCGATCATTAATGTAACAGAGCATTTGATTCAAACTATTTAAATTTGTAAATCTTTAAAACAAATTGCTTTTAAGATTAAAGTACTTCTGCAGTACATTTTTAAAGAAAACCAATGCAATAATGATTTTTTGACAGCGCAGGTGAATAATCAAAGCCACAATTTGAGCATTATATGAGCTAAAGTAAAACCCAGCTTCTATGTTATAGTGTTGCCTTAATATTTCGCTGAAGTAGAGAATACAAGACCACAACCTCTTAGATTCTAAATTCGACAATGTTCTCAAACATATTTTGATTTGTATTAGAACAGCACTGTATTAATTGTTGTCGGCTTGTCAATGAGACAGACAAAGCACTGGTCGCTGAATAATACCACTGGGGATTAATATGAGCAGAATACAGGCCCCTTCTTCGTCGGCACCAGTAGAAATCAATTCAACACCGAAGTAAAAAGTAAAAAGAACGACAAGTTTTCTATCTTCTATCTGTCTTCATATGATCTCTTTTCTTTCTAGCAATGCACTGCATGTGTACGAATCATCTCCTGAGTTCTAGTCCGTGACAATAAATACCGCTTGAAAACCAATTCCTAATTTGAGCATAGTGTGACTAGACAGAAAGCTGATCTTAGAGAAGTTTTGCATGTGATCAAGAAATAAAAAAAAGAAAATGTTGTATTTTTATCTTCATCCTAACGGCTCTAGCGAATTCCCTATCGAAAAAAGGCCCGCCATCACTCCTACCACGGATGCTAATGACTTTCTTCAACTGTTTGTGGCTATTTAGTGTCAGCTGTTTAGTGTTTTGGATATACTTCAGTATGAAATAATTGACCACTTTAGTGTTTGTGCCCACTCCTTAACGATGAATATCAATCATAATAAATCACTCTGTGAATGTGCTTTAACCAACGATTAATCTGCTCTTGCGAGCTCATTTGACATATTGAATGCCTTCATGACCCATCTGTACTTCATGTCTTAAAGGTATGAACTCACTCTAATTTGAATCCAAGGCGGCTCTCATTGTTACCAAGTCTCTTCAGCTCTTGTCTACGAACATCGTCAATCAGTTCTTCTTAAACTTATGGCAATGGCATATATCTTTACCTGGAAAACATTTGAGCAGAAGTAAGTGTAGTTTAAGCGTCGAAACTTAAACCTCTAATTGTGTTATCTAGCGATATCTGGGTCATCTTCAACACTGTCGTACAGCTTTCATGTATTCTTCCAAATACATATTATATATATATATATATATATATATATATATATATACATATACATATATATATATATATATATATATATATATGTATATATATATATATATATATATATATATATATATATAGCTCCCAAACCCATTTAATTAAAACATAATAAATTTCCCAGAATTGTATATTCATCTACGTAAAAAGAATTTATTATAGCAGAAGTTGCATGTTATTGGCACCAGATATACTAATTTAACCACGCTGCACAATGTACTGGAAATATTCTTGATATGTTCTTACTTAACCCTAGATTGTTACATTTAGATGTAAACTTTTTGTTGGTAAACTTTGGTGAATCGATGAATGCCGAATTTACATCACCGTGGACTTTTTGTGGAAGAAAACTAAATATTTTGATTTCTAAATCTCTTTTTAATTATAATCTACATTTTTATTTTTATAAATTTTTGTTGGAATTCATATTAACATAAAACTAGGATTTCCTTTACAGATACTTTTAAAAAAGTCATGTAAATTAAATTTATTTTTTAGCAAACATTTTTTAATATTGTTTTTGTAAAAGCGTACCTCAAGTATCAAAAAAAAAGAAGGAAGGATCCCTTTTTTTCTCACTGCATAAGCACTTTTGCAGATTTAACATCCTTCTTTTGCCATTTCACGTTGTTTGTATAGAAAGAAACTTTTTACTTTGCTGTATAATTTTTTTGTGACCGGAACCGATGAAAGAGGGTACGGTAGTCAGCTCTCTTAGTACATTAAGGTGTAATTCGCTTTTGGTTATTGCGGCGACCAGTGATATGCCTTCGCCGTTGAGACTGGCTCACAACAACTACTAAAATTTAATATGAAGACCTTTTTTACGGCTGATTGGGAAGTCGAACTTGGGGCTTCGACCTCCTCGCTGTTATTTCCACAATTTCAGGTTCACGTGTGTTTCTTCTTTAACTATTTTACAATGTAGGAATAGTCAGACGTTTCTTTTCCTAAATGGTATTCGTAAGCAAGAAGTTAGTCGCAGGAATTTGCGAAAAACTTATTTTTAACAGTCGAACTTCAAAGAATGAGTAGGCACAACAAAAGTGGGATGCTTACAAGAGCTACAAATATAACAAAAGTTTTAAGTGTGAAGATAAAAATGGGAACAGACAAATGGAATAGATGCTACGTGAATGTGTACCAACGAGACTTGAGAAAAACTTGTCTTAATTTCACACATTTGACTGTGTGTATTTGCGCATTATGTTTAGGTCTTCACACAACTATTAACATAATTATTTCGTACTGATATTTCAATTATATGAAACAAATTTTAATTTATTCTACTCCATTTTGCTCGTATATGAATATATTTATATATCAAACAATTCCAATTCGTAATGTAAATGAATTTTAAAGAAATATATGCAAACATTTATGCTAAACTAAATATATTTATATTGCTAAAAAGGCAATTTGCAAAAAAAAAAAAAAATGAAGGAAAAACTATATATAAATGTTTTTATGGCAACAATAATTCCAAATTTGATTAAATATATGCTAATATTTACGCCAACTGATGAAAATGTATACATACGAGTGCCTGGATGTGTGTAAGTGGGTGTTTATTTATAGACATAAATGATGAAATAAATGAAAAATATGAACGCAGGATAATGAGAAAGTTTCCTGATTGTGAATATGTGCGTGCGCCTACACACGAGTACATGTGAAAATTTATTTTATAGACTTCACCAAAGTTGTATAGCCCCAGGGATTAATATATTTAAATAAATACACACAATCTCTGGAACTGTGAAACAATTTTGTCTTCATTATTTCGCTTTGTTGGAATATATTTGAATATATTGTTCTCTTTCATTTAGTGATGTGTTAGGATTTAATTCTGAAAAACAAAAGAAAATGAGGAAAACATTTTATAATATATAAAAAATTAAAATCCTATGCCTGTCCTTTACCCAGTGTCCTTAAACCATCATTAATTTTTGCTCCATCAAACATGTTACGCTTGTGTGTGCTTTAGCTTGTGAGGCTACAGGCAAAGAAAAATCGTGATTGTGTCAATCATACTTTTATAAAATTCAGTTTTTTTTAAATTCGTTTTTATCACACATCATGAATCATATATTTCTGCCAGATTTTTGATAAAATGTGGACATTTAAAACTTGTTAAACAGCTTTGCTTTGGTAAGCTGGTTTTGTGATATATAAAACTATTTAATTAACTTGATTAAATATATTTCATGGACTATTGCGATGAGTTTTATTCAGACCCAAGTTTTTGACTGCAAGTTTACAACTGATTTTTAATATGGATTGAACTCGAGTTTTTCTTAAAGAGTGGAACATTTAAAATATTTGATGTGATCACTTCTGATTTGGAATAGTTGTTATCAGGATCGCAGGATGTCGTACTAAATAATAGTGATTTTACTTAAATATCAATTTAAGTACTTTTTATAATAAATTTTCGTTAAGTCATAGAGTCGATATTTGTGATGACTTGTGCCACCGTGAAAAGTGAAGATATTTAACAAAGAACGCATATGAGATGGCGTAGAGGACGCGACATAAGCACTGAATAGTTTCATGGCTGTTATAAATATCCTTAAGATTCTCCTCTTAATAAAAAAAATTCGAGTTGATTTTAAATTAAATATTATTTGTAAATTTGTAGGTGTCAACTTGAGGAGTCATAAATTTACTCGTTACAATGAGTTTTAAAATATCAGCAGTTTTCTTCGACAGAAATACGTCCGTCTATTGCGTTGCATCATGAAACTAAATCCTAGTGTGAGCAAGAAACTAAATGCAAATAATTCTAAAAACTGCCGCACATGCAATTTCTAAGGTGAAGGCAAGCTTTCATCTTAAGAAATATTGAGGCCCAACAATTAGTAAGTAAGCCTGGATGCATTAAGAAGAGATCTGAGGAAAATCTATTGGCTTTAAGCTAAAAAAAAAACATAATATAATATCATACACCGTCTGTCATGAAGCAGAATTATAAATCTAAATTAAGTATTTTCTTTAGGAATATAGTAAAAGTTTGTGGGATTCTAGAACTGCCCAGGAATCAAATAATATAATGAAATATTTAACTATGAATCATTAATTTAGCTCAAGTTCAAACCTGCGAATTTAAAAGTATTTTCTAATATATATTAAATTCGAAATTTCTTAAGAGTGAATTACATAGAAAAATTTATTGTAATTATCGCACCAGCCGAATGGAAGACGCTCCGCTAACCCATCAACGTTCCCTTAACAAATTTGTGGCGAATTCTTTGGTTTGAGCGTGACATTATATAATGACTCTCTAGTGGAAAAAACATTAAAAAAAGTCAAAAAGATCCTAAACTTATGATCCAAAAGTACTGCCAATCTGGATCCTTTCTTATGCTTTTTACAATGGGTTATCGCTGCTAGAAGTTTAATTTTTCGTCACCTTTTCAATGAATCCGAAGTGATGTTTCTCAAGTTATTTAAATCTGATTTTTCTATATCGTTTTTAACAACTTGTTTGATTTATTTGCTGCAAATTCTTTGAAGACCTGGGGATTTTGATTTTAACTATAATTATAATTAAAAGTGTAAAACTTTAATTACTTAAATATGTTTAATATCATATTGAATAAAAATTGTTTGTTGGGTTTTGGTTTGTATAAATTTCATAGCCTACTACACTTATTATAATGTTTAATTTTTTAAATTCTTTAGTGAGTTTTCATTTAAATTCTCAAATGGTTTATAAAAGTCTTTTGATAAAAGAAGCAGTGTGAATCTTTTGAAAACTGTGGTCTAGGACGACTGACGATTTGGTATAAAGCGCCAATGAAATGCATATAGACATTGTTTAACCACCCAACAAATAAATTTCATATCATAATAGTACAAGGACATTATGTGTAATAGTTATTTCATTAACAATCAATATTCAATAATCGCTTTCTAATAAATCGACAATCCATGAAACTGATACCTCGGAAGTTATGAGATATAGATTTGCCAAAAATGACCTCAAATATTTTTCACTGTTCTATTGTCGAGTTTACAATTTATATACTTTTATTTAATAACAACTTTTCGTGGAGTCTGAAACTCTATTGCAAAAATATATATCAGATACTGAATATCTTTGGAACTTAATTAGGATATATTTACCAAAATACATTGAGAAAACTTAACCAGGAACCAAACAACCGCGTTCAATAAAGATCTAATTTCAACACAATTCAAATAAATATTCCAACCGATATCGCATGCGGTAATTTGTCTTATATCACATAAGCGCGCTGCGTTCTACGAAAGCATAACATATATTTTAATCATTTAATTTTATAAGAAACCATGTTAAATAAGAGTTATTATAATCTATCTATAATATATATATATCTATTCAAAAATTCTACTATTTCTCTCTGTGTATAATAATATTACTTGTGTACTGACATAAATATATAAATACACGCGTATCTTTTAAATGTTTAGATTGTTGATATGTACGCTGTGTGATATTAACGACAGCTTAAATTTATTTATATAATAAATTTTGTACATCAACAGGCAACAAACTTTTTAAAAGGACCAAAGATGTGGTGAAAAACTTAATGAGACTTTTACACACAAAAATTTCCTTTGACATCAATTGACAAAAATTGATTGTAGCACAAAGATGACAAACACAAGACGCCATCTTATAGAGTGATTTTTTTCGGGTAGCTAAAATATATTTTAATTTGCTTCGTTATTCATAAATAAGCTAATCTAATAAATGATTTATATATTTATGATTTACAAAATATATATGATATATTTTATTATGCATAAGAAAAATTATTTTATTAGTGGCATTTTGAATAAAATTAAACTTTTTTATTTTATTTGCTTATTTGTTTCTTAAAAATATTATTAAACTATTAGATTAAACAACAACTTTTAATTGTCAATTAGGATTTATATCAAGTGGATTGTTTAAAACAATAACTTTAAATTTAATATAAAAAATGGTTTAAGAATTTGCCAAAAAATATTTTGTGTGTGTCAAATTAAAGAGTTTTTTTGTGAAGTTTGATTGTTCCATTTAAAGACGAAATATATTTTTATTCATATGGCGGATTCAGATCACCCATTCGAGTGAATACATTTTCGATTGTTGCATGAAATGTTCACTTCTCGAGAACCGTGACCAGTTTACGTTGATGAAAGTTCACACACACTCTCAGCCACAGCTTCGATATTGACGGGTGTACTCACTGTACGAGCAGCATACGGTTTCTGATAAGAACAACTCAATAAGTTTCATGATGTTTAGAAATAAACCTGCGTATATCGGCCACTGCTGGTCCTTCCCTGCAATACAATATCGTGCTTCTCCTACAGCAGAGGGAGCTTTTGGCTGAAGAAGTAAAACATAAGACTACGATGCCTTAGATCTCAAGTTCGTTTCGGCACTCAGTCTTGAATGTGTTGTAGGATCTTTATGATCTGGAGTAGTGACGGATTGTGTTATTTGTTGTCGGCTTGTCTAAACGACGAAGCCATTGTGCTGGTAAAGGAGCAGAATACAGTACCCTTGTCTGTCCTCTTAACACTATCCCCTTCCTTTCCATTTCCAGTGCAAATGTACTGCATATGTAGGGGTCGTCCCTTTAGTGCTGGTCCTCTTCACAAAAAAAATATGGCGGTATTTTGGAAATAAATTTCCTATATATCTTAAAGCCGCTAAAGCATGAACAGATTTACAGAATTTTGCGATAGAATAGAATGAAAAAATTATTGTCAGGTTTTTGAAAAGCTGATACTTCAAATTTAAGCATTAAACACAATAACGACAGCAGGCTACGAAGACCGACTACAAAAGCCGTTGGCTACAATCGTTGCCTCGTAGTCAGCTACTTAATTATTTGTAGAACGACACCACCAAATCAATAACCATGGGTTTTGTTTCATACATTTAATACTCTTATATAATGATATTCTAATAAAATATATTTAAACTATATCACCATATCAACCATATATTACATCAAACCATTTCATTAGCTTGGAAATATAGTTTGTCGTTCCTTTTGTATAATAAAACAATATATTTTTAAGTTTACAATAATTGAATTTATTTATATTATACTGGCAACATTGTACCTAGTCATTGTCCCTCACCAAATGGATATTGGATTAATTTGACTACAACCACAAAAACAGCATGGACAATAACCACATAGAACATTCTCATATATACCTTAAACTGAAACATGTCCCACGCGATATATGCGTATAAATTTATTACGTGTATGGTGCAGCATCACCACTAAAAAAATCACCTTTTATAAATAGCAACCATCTCTCCAACAAGATAAATCATTTTTGTTTATACCAAAACGCATGTATTCTTAAAATTAGGGGAAATAAATTACTAAACAACATTTTCAAAAATCAAATTTTACCAAGCTTTCAGCTAGACAAAACAATACCAAGAAACAGCCAAGAGAATAAAGCAACAGCCTTAGCAACAAAAGGATATTGTGCTGTTATCAAATTTCCACGTATCATTTCACACATCAAAATTTACAAGTACAAAGTAAATTTTTATTTATATAACAGAAGTATAATAAATGTTTATGGGTGGGTTTTTTGCTTGAGGTCGTGGCTGTTTGTGTGTTGTATTGTACTATTTTACCAAAATTATTACCACACTCGTAAATAGGAATATTATTGTGACAGCAATTGTTATATACAACAACATATAAAACACCATAGTTCTAAGGGGTGGAGGGGAGATACAGTGATATTTGTGAGTATCTCTTAAATTCATTTGCAAAAGGACTCAAACATATTTCAGAAAAAGTCATGTCAAGATATTATTAAGATTTGGAACAATTTTTTTTTGCCTGTTGTCCTTAAATGCTTAAAGTTTTCTTAAACTGAAAACACAAAAGTTTTTGCTTGAAAATTATTTCTAAAGTTCTGTGAAAATGTCGCTTTGTTTAGTATCAACATGTAGAGTTTAAAAAGAAATCACAGCAAATAAAAATTAATTTTGTTTGACAGTTTTAAACAATTTCAAAAGTAGTCATTGAAATATATACATGAGTTTATGCGGTCAAGAGGTATAGAAATATTACGACATATTTTATAAATAGATTTTTGTGTGAAGCAGCTGTAAAAAGACTTCTTTTTATTAGAGAGGCAGCCCCAAGCTAAATAACTATAGCCCAAGACTTTTTACTGACTTCAGATGTCCTTCATAACTTTATGGTGATATTATTTAGATCTTGTACTTGTTTATTGTTTGCGTGCAAATGACCTCCACTGAAACACAAAAGCATTGTTAAAGTAAAAGGTTATCTTTTCATTTAAAAGTTTTTGAAATTGTATTAAAACAGATAAGTATTTTAAAATCAAATATGTAGAATCAAACTGGGTGTTTTGGTTTTAAAAGGAATTATTTTAAAACTCTTTAATTTTAATTTCATACTGATCCCTTTCCCTCAAAATCTTTTTGATTATTTCAAATAGTGTATTTCTTTTCATATACCAAGAAATATATTTTTTAATTACCAGAAATTATATTAATTAACTAATTAATATATTCTTTTATAACGAATAGGATCAGCACTCAGGGGATTTCCTACATATGCAGGGTATTCGGCTGGAACTGGAAAAGAAGGATATAGTGTTAACAGGTCAGGAAAGAGAATTTGTTGAATTTTGTTTGACATTTGTTTTTAGCTTCTCGGCTATTAGAGTGGAAATTTGAAATATATATCTTTACTTATTCTAAGAACTGTTGGGAAAAGCTACTCTGATGATCTGCATTAGCCCTAGTGAAATGCGCGTAGGAAATAAAGAAAACTCCTCAATTGATCACTTTGAATTTTCCAGTACGATTTTGAGAAAAAAAGATTCAGCACAAAATTAAAATTAAAGAGTTTTAAAGAAAGAGAACATTGTTGAAGCTGTTTTTATTTTTGACTTCGCCGTTGAATTTTTTGTTACCGATACCGGAGAAGGAGGGTACTGCGTTCTGCTTTTTTTCCAGCACCATGCCTTCGTCACTGAGACAAGCCGATAACAACAATCCTTTGATAATGCAGATCAGAAAAATTCTACACCACATTCAAAACTGAATGTAGAGTCGAACTCGTGACGTAAAGCAACGCATTCTCGTGAGTACTTCTTCAGCCCACTGCAACTTAAAAATTGAGAATAACGAATATTTGAAAGTGAACTAATGCGGACAATAAGTAATTCCTCAATTGTTATCTCCAGTTTTAAGTATTCTCTAAAAATAGTAATAAATTTTTCACTGCTTGCAGAGTTTCAGTTTGAACAAATAAAAAAAGAATACGTATTATTTTGCAACGCTGCTATTAAAGGATTGTTGGAAAGGTTCAGAAGGGCAGGTATAATAAAAAAAACTTATGTAATCACCGAGGATACAGAAGTGAAAATATTTATCGCATTATATAAATTATTACTATATAAATTATTATTTGTTCTCACTAATTAAAGAAAACATTTTTGTCTCCCTCTTCTCAATTTATCAATGGAAAAGAGGAGGCTTTGAACGTTCCTATAAATGCTTATATATTGACAGATTGTGTCTTAGATTAACGTCGGCTCCTACCATTATGGCCTATTCGATGGTGGTTCTAGCACCGGGTGAAATTAATGCACCACCACCCTTGTCACCCTCAGGGGAACCTGAGTGTCCCTCGAGGACACACAGGTTGCAATCTTAATCATTTAGTATCGCCATATATACCAACTTCATACACCTTGCTAAGGTGTTCGGGCTTATTTTAAACCCTTGATAACATATTGTTAACATCTGATGATTAGCAGCAGCCCATAGAGACTGCCATCAGCCAGGTCAATGTCGAACATAATACATATGCCGGAACATCAACCCTCTTCTGAAATCTCTACCAGCGACTCTTGGTATTAAACCACAGCCACCACGTGGACTCATGAAGAGACCTCAACCAAATATCTGGCCAAAGAATCAACCGAAGTCTCATCTGTGGGGCTCAACCAGATCCCGTGGTACCAGTGTAGGGAAACTGGTTACACCTCGCAGGTCAAACCAACCTAGGTTTGCCACCTACTATTGATTTTTAATCCATTATATGACGCGACCCAGTTATGCTTTCACCTGATTTTCTTATATTTTCCCCAGAAAGCACTGCATCCAGGCGATATGACTAACCGAGTTGTCTATTGTGCCCCCCGGCGGGAACTTATGTATTGACAGGCCAACAAAAGATAAAATCCTTAATGGTTATATTTCTTTTTAAAAGAAAAGAGAAATTTCTGTCACATAAACTGAATTTCTGGACCAGCAGTGTGGTTTGTGGCGGCGTCTTGCTGAAACCATAGTCACAAACAACCGAACAATTTGGTAGGGCAGAGAAATCACAGTGTCGGCGTTTCCTGCCGAAATTTTAAATATATAAGGATTTTTCAAGAGCTGCTGATGCATTTATTGTGTGCCATATGCGTTAATTTTAGTTGTTTACTTAACCCACTAATTGAAAATGGGACCCATCACTAAAGATGATTTTGTTGAAAACTGCGTTGTTTTCGTTCCATCTCTCAAACAGCAAATTTACAACAAATTCGCTTCGTTAATGGTTGGCCAAATTTAAATCTTGAACATATTAAACTTCAAAACCTTTTCTCAAACTGTTTCCCAAAATGCCTCTGGTGGCAACCAACTGTTGCTAACGTTGGCGAGTTTAGGTCCAGGCAGATTCCAAACACTTTCCTGTACAACGACTATATTTGTAAATGGCAGTATTATGTGATTTCAAAATAGAGAGTTTACTAAAAAATTATCCAACTTATTTTACGAAAAAATAAATATAGATTTATTCTTATATATTAACCAACAGCGGTTCCAGCTACAACTTGTGGTTTAACCTACTGAATCTTAAATAAGTTTTACAGCGTTTAAAGCACGTTTGTAGAAAAATAGTAAAAACGGGGAACGTTCAATTGCTTTTGAAGTGTAGAATATACTTTTTGCCTTCAATTCGATCCGTGTCTGGCGGTAACACATTTACACAGAGAACGTTGTATAGCAACAGCATTTTTTCACTGCAATGCACTCGTTATATTTTATCATAATCAAGTTGCCATTTTTTTCATATTTCTACATATTTATGGTTAAATATTTTTGATTTCTTTTTTTTCCAACCAGCCAAACAGACAACAGGACTCATCCATTCTAGCACACCATTCATTTACACATTCATATAACACTAACACTAGCGCTGACTTCATCAGCAGCTACAATACTGTAGTCATCATCATCATCACCATCATCATCGTCAATATCGGCATCATCAATGTTGTAAATGTAGAATTATTTAACAAATACACGCAAAAAAATTTCATGCTTAACCCTGCTATTGGATGGAGACCTTTTGGTTCAACATTATTTCTTAAATTCAGTAATTTTTGAACGGTGTTACATATATTTCTTTTAAAGGTTTTGACTCACATATTTTCAAAATATTATATTAAATATATGAGGTACCAAACAAAAAACTTTACGAAAAATATTGGAACATGTCGTCTTGTGAATATTTCAATTTCACATAAGAAATAATTTTGCGATTTAAGCGAAGAAACTACTATTTCATTGAAAGCTTGTTTCATTATAAAGTAATTTCAGTCTGCTTCATCGCTCGTGAAGCATATCATGTCGGATCTAGCTTTAAAATAACTACAAATACCCTGCTTTCTGAAAACAGGCTGTTGGTCACTCCGTTTATATCACGACATATGAATATTTTTTGCATAATATTTTAATTATTATCAGCTTCAAACAAATTTCCCATAAAGGCGAGCCAAATGTCAAAATATATACATATATATAAACGAAACAAACTCCAATAAGTAAACTTTGTAAAATTGTCAAGTTTTCCTTTATGCAAGTAAAATTTCTTTAAAATCGAAAAGATAAAAGCAATGTTTTTATCAGCTGTCAAATGATAATTAAGTCAACTAAATTAAGTATGTGTGAACACTAGATTTAATTGCTCGATTAAAATTAAATTGACTCTATTAACTCTTCAATTTCCATAGCGAAGATAACAAAAAAAATTTTTTTTTTGGCTGAAATAGCTTAGATATATTTTATAAAAAAGAAGATAAATGAAATTGCTAATAAACCCGCCCAATTTTTTTTTCAAGGGCAGTCACCTACAAGTCACACTGGGCACTAGGTTAATTTAATGGTTTAAAGTGCCCGTTGTTTTTCTCACTCTTTTCGTAGAAACAAAACATTATTTTTTAATAATATATATTTATTTTAAGAAAACATTAACATTTATTTATTGTGGAAGCTTTATCAACATTTTAGAACACATTTACAAGTGTGTTAATGGCAATATCCACATCTTCATTGAGAGCTTTCGGCCTGCAACTGATAACTCACAGATCTTCCGGTTCTTATCCCGGTAAGCACCCTAAGCTCCATAGGAACGCAAACAGAGAAAACAACGTTATTATTCCGCGGAGAGCTACCACCATAGAGTCAACATTTTCATCAAAACGATTGAGCTGGACACTCAACTTGAATTTTTGCCCGTTTTTTATTTATAAATCCAATCCGATCCACTTTTGTTATAGGTTCGAATGCATGACAGTTCGATGCAATGTTGACAATACTATTATCATGCCTCTTAGCTGCGATAATTTCCTGGGAATATTTATAAGAAAGCTATGCACATTGTTCTTTTTTTCATTTCTTAAATAAATTAAATACTAATAATACCCAGTGTCACCTACAAGTGACACTTGGTATAGAATGCTATTTTTTTCGAAACCCAATTTATTTTTTTTACTAATTTCATAATACGTAACTAATGTGAATATAACACAATAATATACAATAAAAAAATTTTAAGTCCATACCCATTTGGCATTTTTATAAAATTTTCTTTGTCACAAGGCAGACTAGTATGAAAAATCAAAAACACTGCTTAAAAATTTGTAAAACTCCCTTAGTTTGAATAACGTCATATTCGCAGTTTCGTTGCCGATATACGGTAACATATTTAAGAAAAAGTCATCGCGAATCGGACCGAATAAGAAACTTTGTGTCAATATAAAAAAAACATCTTTAATTTTAATTTTGTTATGATTCTTTTTTTTCTCAAAATGTTTTTGAAACATTCATCTATCTAGTTCCTATGCGCATTTCACTGGGGCTGCTGCAGATCATCAGGGAACCTTTACCCAACATTTCCTAGAATAACTAAAGAAATTATTTCAAACTTCCACTGTAATAAGTGAGAAGCTTTAAAACAAATATCAAAGTCATAACAAGATCACTTTTCTTTTATATTTTAATTGCCAATTATTATTTAAATAAATTTTGAATAAGTAAATACTAAACTAGAGGTATAAAAAACGACAATAATTTAAAAACAAAAATATCTGTTTATTATTCGATTTTAAAGTTCTCTGCGTGTAAAAAAGAAACTTTAGAAAAAAAGAATTTCTATTGAAAAGCAGAGAGATCAAAGAAATGGTTACAGTGTTGGAAATTAAAATATATTATTACTCTCTTTTAGCTTTCCTGTAAGATTATTGAATATTTCCGAATTCGGGAAGATATTGGTTTTACCTAGTTTTGAAAAAAATTTTGTTCTCATTTTATCTCCACGTTTTGAGATCTTAGAAATCTTTCGTGACTTAATAAGAGAGACTGTCACTATGTCTTTATGTGACCGTGTTTTTTATATGTGTGTGTATTTACTACAAACTTTGTAGGTATGTGACCCATTTATAACTTTCAAATAAATGAACGTTCCGCAGAGCACTCCTAAACTTAAATTGTCTCTGAATTTAAACCTATTCAAGATATCTCAAAAACAATTGGAATAGAAGCATTTTTCAAAGTGATATTTTTATAACAACTACTCAGCGCTCCTACCGATCTATTCTAAAAATTAATCAGATCTGGAAATTTTAAAACCTTATCCTTCGTGGGATGACGTTGACGAAAATATTCGAAAAAATTGATCTGTTATTGAAAAACTACAAAATTACACATCTGATCACTTAATATTCTAGACTCTCTTATAAAAATTTAAAGAGGAGCATTCCTAAACATAAATTTCTCGTATATATGAGACTTGGAATAACTTTTCAACGGCTTCACCAATCGATTCAAAGAACATCGAAATTATATATTTATTCTGTAGATGTCCTCGATGTGTTTATAATAATCGAACCTTATATCAATCACGTGGAAATCTGTTAATTTTAAAATTAAGTTTTAGCTCGAACAGCAAAAAAAAAAAAAACAGCTGCGATTGCGGTTAAAATTAGAGAGAAGTTACAGGGACGGCCTCTACGGTCAACCTTTTTTCTTATTTTTTTATTATTTAAGAAATACTTGGATTTGTTTTCTTTGCGTCCGATACTGTTATGAATATGTAGTTAAGGTATCCAGTCAAATATCTGGGTATTCGTTGACATGCACATCAATTAGAGGTACATTAAAATCGGCACAACCGGAGACGATAGAAAAGAATATTTAACCCTCATACGTTCCTCAAAATATATTACAGTAGAGTCCCTCGGGTGAAATATCACCCATATGTAATATTTACTGATTTTTTAATGAAAATATTTGTTCTTCTTTCATTTAATTCAACTTTTTTATTTACATATGTTTTTAATTTTCAGTCTTTAATAAAATAATAAATTAAACAATAAAAACAACTTAAATCATCCATTAAATTCAACCGGATATTAATATCACAAACAAAAATGCAGCTAAATATAGTAAAAATAAAAAATAACTAAAAATAATTACAATAACTAACTAATTTTTCTCGTTGCAATTGCTGCATACAAAATATGCAATGTTGTGTTGCCCGCAAATAAATTTTTGGCAGGTTGCACATGACGAATAAGCCTTCCTATCATTTTTCGGGCAAATCTCACATCGAGAACCCGAACTTAGCTTTCTTCTTTTCCCATTTGATGACGTAGACGGCTCATTGCTAGTTTGACGTATGATGTTCACCAACGTAATTGCAGAATCTGACCTTGGCAAATGAGGACGCCGCTGAATTTCCGCTTTGACTAATTCCATTCCTAGTTCATGAAGAAACAACCTCCTTTTGTGTAGTTTTCCTTTATTCCAATCGTTGTTCATTTCTTTCCACAAAACGTACGCATTTACTGCTGATATGTCAATCATATTACAAAACAATGCTTGGGGCCATCGATTAGTTTTTCTCTTCACCGTATAAGTACCCACCAGCTGATCTAAGGTGTCTACCCCGGCTTTAGTTTTATTATAAAATGCTATAATCTCAGGCAACTTATTTCCTTCATTCAATACAGATTTTTCATGATGAAGCGTACTAAGGGCGTTGACAATTTTATATTTTTTTGGAACGTATTGCACCAGTGAAATCTTGTCGTTGAAAAAGAACATGCTAGAGAAAACTGCACGCTTACGAAGTTCTTTTTTCGTTGATTGCGGCAAAAACGTTTTATTGGTCCGAACTGTGCCCACAATAGTGTTTTTTCTTTTTAACAACTCAAGTGCAAGTTCATACGATGTAAAAAAATTATCACATGTTATATTTCGTCCTTTTAGATCTCTGATTAGGTCTAGAACCACTCTTTGGCCTTGATTTCTTTCGGGTGCTGCATCAGGAGCTGACTTTCCAGTGTATATTTGCAAATTCCATGCAAAATTTGTCACACTGTCACACAAGACCCACAGTTTTATGCCGTATTTTGCGGGTTTCGACGGCATGTACTGCTTAAACGGACATCTGCCTCGGAATCCCAATAGTTGCTCGTCAACTGTAACGTTTTCATGTGGGATATAAATACGTTGTTGATTATCTACCCATTTATCCCACAGCTCTCTGATTGCAGCTAATTTATCACGAGCTCTGCGTTCACTTCTGCTGTTCTTATCATCAAATCGAATGACTCGACACAGTCTTTTAAATTGCTTCAGTGACATTGTTGATCGAAATAAAGATCTTCCTGTTTCTTCACTCCACAAGCTTTCAAGTGACTCACCATGTGATTTATACACACCAGCCAATACAAGTAGGCCAAAATATGATTGTAATAAGACATCATCAATATCTTGCCAACCATTTCCATAAACGCGAAGCCCCTCCACATTTGTATACTTTATAATAATTTTTCGTAAAGTTTCTGGAAAACATATAAGAAAAGCGTCTTTTATACTAGCAATGCGACTTGAAGCATAATAAGTCATTCCAACTCGATCGCGGATAATATTTTCTGCCCATGTTCGTCCAACAGATCTTGACACGTCAGTAGACCACGTAAATTTTTTATCTTTAGACAAAATGCTTGTTTGAGTGCGTACATCTAATTCTTCCTCGTCGCTTTCATCACTAGAAGAATGCGGAATTTCTGCAATAAACTCAACGGGAATATCTTCTTCGGAATCTGATACAGAGCCCTCTCCTGCATCACTTTCTTCCCAACTTTCCATTATCTGTTCAATTTCGTCACTAAACAAATACTAACAAATTCACCATCTTTTAGTTTTTCAATAATAATTTTATTCCTCAATAATATTTTTATTTACCTTCCTATTTATGGACATATTCGGTGTTTTCTTACTAAGCGCAGAAAGTATAGTGTTTCAAAAATAAAATTGCCACAACCTGAACTTGTTTTCAAATTAATTTTTTAAAACGGGGAAAAACATAGCTTTACATTAAGAAAAACATGTGGTTGAACTGTGATGCCAGATATATTTAATTTCTTTCATAAAGGTTACTATAATAAAATAATTATTACACAATTTCCTTAATGGGTGAAATTTCACCCGAGGGACTTTAACGTAATTTTTCAAATACTTTCGAAATTATTTATTATGTAAAGAAAATTTTTGGTTATTTTAATGCAAAATCCTAATTTAGAAAATTAGAAATAGTTTCATTTGTATTAACTAAAATTTGTAAAAGATATATGGCTTTAAAATTGAAAATGGGTGAAATTTCACCCGAAGACCGTATGAGGGTTAAGCAAATATTTATGTATTCCAATAACTCAAGCAAAAATCTGTATTAATATTATTATACACTTATCATACATACATAATTAGTTTAATGCTAAAGCTTTAATTAATAGATTTCTGTTTTTCTCTTTTCTCTTCCCACTCCTGGCGATTTTTGTTCAACTGTACTCTTGCGACCGCAATGGAAATGGTTTTAATGTTTAATGTCTCCGCAAACACTGGAATACGGTATCGATAAAACACTAAACAACTATATTTAATATACAAACCGCAACTACAAAACAACAAAACCCTGCTTTGCCTGCGTGCGGCTACGAATTTATAAATAAATACATTCCACATGTGCATCAATACCAATCGATTGGTCTCTGCTTGCATGTATTTGTTGCCGTATGTTTATTAATAAATGCCAACAATTAATACAATGTAAACAACGGTCGAAATATAAACCAAAAACAAATAAAAATCTCACAAACAAAAAACCTACAATAATTATAATGAAACAACCTGCAAAAACAACAAACGCCACCTTAAACCGCAATAACCAATCAAATACAACAACATGAATGATAAAATGAAATGATACGCATGTGCGTTTGTGCGTGTGTAACCTGAATTTTTGGAAAATGTTTGCTGATAAATAAATAAAACGTTCAAATAAAATTAATATCTTCTTCTTCTACTGGCAACATAATATTTGGCATCGTCAACTGGTTAAACACAAACAAAATTTTGAAAACAAAAACCATTCTGACACGCACGATCATGCTGCTTTTCATAAACAACAACAACAACAACAACAACAACAAAAATAATCAATGCCAATAACATTAAACGCATAATTTCCTTTTAAACTATTTTCAATGGCCTTAATTAAAATTATTTATATAAAAAAAAATAATATCTCTTATAAATTCAAACAATACGAATATATTCTGTGCACGCCAATACGCTGTTGTTTTCCATATTGTCATTGTCATCAATGATGATACTGCTGATGCTGATGTTGGTGATAATGATTCGCATAAAACTGCTGGCTGTTTCTTCGCTGGACAATATTCTGGCCTTAATAACAAACTAAATGACAATAACATATATAATGCGTGTGTGTGTGTGTGTGTGTGTTTGTGCATGTTTCTCTCCATCGCCACCTTAACAATAAACTGTATATCCTGTTGCTGTTATTTACTACACCTGCTGGTATTTTCGTATTAAAAACATAATACGATATTGCTGATGCTAACATGACTGTTATCGTCTCCTATTAATTTCCCCTCCATGACGCTGGTCGTTTACTACGTCGTTATCATTGCATGCCACCACCCTCCCTCCGGTCATATTGTCCACTGGCGGTATGTGTCAATAGTAAAAACAAAAGATGTTGAAGCTGTAGAGGGTAAATCAGTGTCACTACCATGCCCCATATCGGCACCATTGGACGATGTTTATATGGTCCTATGGTTTCGTGATAACGCCGGCATTCCATTGTACAGGTAAGTTTTAGACTGTTTATAATTTTGTTTTCGTTGCTATTGTTGTTGTGTGCTTGCAGCCATTATTTTGTTGCTGTTCTTTATTTGACATATTTTTCCTTGCAGCCTCGTTCATGTGGCTATTAAATAGAAAGAGCTGCAAAATATTAATGAGATTTTTTCAGCAGTTGTGTTTTTTAGTGCTGCTGAGCAAATACTTTTTTTTGGGGAAAATATAATCAGATTTTTGAGGAATCGTTTTAAATATATTAAGCAAAATATGTGAATTGAATATTCAGGCTCATGTTAAGAGCGTAGTATGATGCAGGAAGAAAATGTCCGGCATAATATGTTAGAGGTGTTATAAATTCTTGCAATAAACCACTTATAAAAGGTTGATTTAATGCATATGCGTTCGTTGGTATAGTACTTCCTAATTAAGTATTCATAAAAAATTTTCGGTGGTGGTATCTAGAATATATAAAAACTTTTGTTTTTAATTAATTTATTTATTCTTAAGAAGTTGAACTGAGAAAAATATGATGAGTACTTCATGCTATAAGGGAAAGTCAGCATCAATTTTAATTATCAGAATTACACAACATAGCAGATAAACTGTGTTCAAAAGCCACTGCATTATTATCATCTGTTTATCATCACTTTTTAGGTAGCCAACTTTACGTGCATACTTTTCAACTATTTCTTAAAAGCAGGGGAACTAAACAGAGTGCAAAATGTTGAAGCTATAAATCAAAATAATTGTTAGAGTCGGAAAAAATCCAACCAATTGTAGATAAAAAACGAAAGAAAAGTGATCAGTGATCAGTGATCAGTGAGTTCTCGTTATGATATTGATATTTGTTTTAAAGTTCTCACTTATTAAAGTGGAAGTTTGATGTTAATATCTTTAGTTATTCTAAGAAATGTTGGGTAAAGGTGCCCTGATGATCTGCATTAGCCCCAGTGAAATGAGCATAAGAACTAGCAAAATCCCTCAACCGATCACTTTGAATTATAGTAAATATATATATATATATATATATATATATATATATATATATACATATATATATATATATATATATATATATATAAAACTTTAACTTTTAAATGACTGCTTTTTGTAATTCTTAAGCCAATTTAGGCTAAATTGGTTTGTCATTTTAATGTGAATAGATTGACGCCGAACCAACGCTTACAAATTTATTTTTAAAATCTTGTTTCTATTGAAAATGCGTATCGCTCAAATATTTTTTTTTAGCGGTGAAGCTCAGTTTTAATTGAATAGATGTGTCAATAAACAGAATTATCAAATTTGGGATTGAGATTTTTTAAAATCATTTGTGAGTTTTCATTTAAATTCTCAAATGGTTTTAAGAAACTTTTGATAAGATCAGAGGTTTGAAACTTTTGAAAACTGTGGCTGAGGTCTACTGGTGATTTGGTAGAATCCAAGTTAAGCACTATTTGGTACGGTGTATCATCATCATCAGGATAATTCTTCAATATTTCTTTGAAATGAATATGGCAAATCAGTTAGAGTTCGTAATGCGGAATACGGAACGATACTGGAAAACTGTTTGAGGTGGGCTATAGAAAACCATTCACAATTGTGGTTCAAGGAAGATGGACCTACAGGACACACTGCAGGAGACACAATGGCTCTTTTAGAAAAGCCAAAAGCACAGAATTGACAGGTTTGAGAATCCTCAAGTTTATGTTGAGACCCTATTATTTCAAGAAAAACAGACTATTTTGTGTAGTTTATGGGCTGAAGATCCATGCGTCCGTTCTTCTTTAAAAACGCTGCTGGGCAGAATGTTACAGTGAATGGCAACCGCTATAGAACCAAGATTTTTTTTCATGAATTCAACAAGCATGATGTTCGAGAGCAACTGATTTATTGAAGAAAACTTTTCCTAACGTCAAAGTTTAATATTTCCGGCCCGTAAAATGCCCTTCAAGATCATGAGATCTATTGGTACTAGATTTTTTCTCTTAGAGTATTCGATAAGATGGAAATGACTGTTAATATTGGAAAACTGGATACTATTTGGAAACTATTGGTAAAAAGAAAAATGCTAGCAAATATTTGGACTTTTCAAGAACCTTTTTAAAAAGGTGATTTTTTGTGTTGGAAAGGTCATTAAAAATTTAACCTTCAGATTTTATTACATCAGAACCAGTCATGTCGGTTACATACCAGAAGTTACATATTAATTATAAGTCGAAAACAGTATTTTCAACTCTTTAATTTTAATTCTTTTTTCACAAAGTCTTACTAAAATTGTAAAGTGATCAATTGAGGGGTCTTAGCTAGTTCCTCTGCGCATTTCACTGGGGCTAATGCAGATCGTCAAGGAACCTTTACCCAAAATTTTTCAAAATAACTAAAGATATTTATTGCAAACTTCTAATTTAATAAGTGAGAAGCTTAAAACAAACATCAAAGTCATAACAAGAACTTACTGATCACTTTTCCTTTATATTTTAGTTGCCAGTTATTATTTAAATAAAATTTGTTTATAAGATTCAATAAAAATGGGTGTATGTAAACAACATTGAGGCGACAATACAAGCTGACATTTTATGATCGCACAAAAACACACAAACTTTGTATTAGCGGCTATTTCTGTCATAATCCAACATTTAGTTAAGTTTCATTAACTTATAAACTGTAAATTCCTAAATGAAAAACCAGTTCTTATGGAACAGGATGTCAAAGTGTGCTCTCGGCTCGACATACTTCACACTGAATTTGCTATTATTTTACTAGATCTCTTCAATACGAATTAAACATTTTAATATTTTGTCAGATGAAATATAATAAATCAATTTTATTTACATAAATACTTGAAACCAAAACAAATATATCACTTTTCAAACGCAATTTTATTCTTCACTTCTTAATGTTAGCGATTCAGCTGCAAATCATATTTTGCTCACAAGATATGAGATCTGCTATGGCCGAATGTATCTATAATATTTGTTGCATAAACTCAAAGATGTTCTTCCTCAAAAACCAATTATTTTCAATTGCAGACTACAAGTCATTCAATCAAATTTAATCGCTTACTCATGCACACAAGAACATGAACGATTTCCTTTAATTACACTTTCCGTGATTTTAGTATCTAATGCAGATTCAAGACCGCACAAGGAAATAGATTGGAAATAAAACACATATGTATTATAAGCCTTTAATTTTTATTACAGATTCTTTAAGGGAATTATATAAAACACAAACGAAAGTTAAGTCACCCGATTCCACAACAATATTATTAATAAGGCAAATGCAAAGAAAGAATAAAAAACAAAAATAATTTTAGTTTTTGTTAATCCTGCATATAAAAAATTAAATGGTACCATTTAAGAACATTAAACAAACCATAAATATAAAGAAAAATATTAAAAATTCCCCGCCACCATTTTAAAATAGAAAAAAGTGAACTTAACTTGATATACCTGACCACAGACTTTGCTCTTAATGAACTAAAACTCATATACAACTTCATTGTTTTTATGTGTTAAACTTCAATAAATCAAAAAAACTAATTTAGAATTGCCTTAAAATATTTGAGACTCAAGTAGCATGAAAATAAATTGCAGGAAGCAAATTAAAAGTTAAACATGAAATTTTTTATACATGAACGAATCATAACAATTTTGCATTAATTAAGTGGTTTAATGTTAAGCCATAGAATTTTAGTGTAACTTAGGAACGTAGTAGGCAATCAAGGAAAGAAATCATTATATTAACAACCAGGCCCACTAAGTCGAAGGAAAATTTCGATTGAACAATTCGTATTAAAAAGGAAATTTTATAAAGTTTCTTCTGGTTTTATAAATAAAATGTGCGATCAAGAACTTATTTCGATTTAGTGGGACTGGCAGTACGTTTTGTAGCGCAACATATTTGATTAATTTTCTTCTGCAAAATGTTAAATACATTTTTACAATTTCAAGAAGTCAATTGAGTAATTTTTGGATAACTCATAATATTTAAAGTGCAACATAGTTTTTAATATAACTGATAACAACGGATGTTGTTATTATTTAGCACTGTCGTACAACCTGCATTGATATTTTGAATAAATTGCTTTGATTTTAAATCTAAAGCTAAAGCTTCTATTATGATATACACAAGGATATTAGAAATGATTAATGTCCCTGCGGACTATTTTGTTAACAATTATAATGGGTATTGCGTTCAAAGTTATCACAAATGCATTTAATAATTTATCCAAACACCAATGGAATATATTTTAAGCATGGAGCAATATTTATAAAAATAGGACATGAAGAAAAACAGTCAAATGGCAACTCAGAGACTTAAGAAATTGTGCTACAAACAGTTTGATACTCTTCTCGTACCTTGTTTTACAATATAATAAAATTCATATAAATCAAAACTGTTATTCAAGGCGGGCACTTGACAAGTGGTATAATAAAATACTTGGAAACTAAAAACTTGGGGGATTTCAAATGGAATAATGAACAACAGAATAGCGCATAAAACTTTTTATTCAAAATTAACGCTCAATTGATTTGACGCAGCGTCCTTATCATGGTTTTTTAATGTGCGTACTGGAACTTCAGCACCAGCAATAAACCACCTGGTTAATCATTTTTGACAACATTGTACAGAAGGACTCATTTCAGGTACCTGAAGACCACGTGTGGTAAGCACAGATGAAACAATCCATTGTGTTATGGAAAATGTGCAGAAACATTAACAACAAGACATTCGCCACGACTGAGGCTAATGCGGAAGTCCGTTCACAGGATTTCAACTATTTTGCAGATATTCCCTTGCAATTCTCATCTTGTGCAAGAAATAAAGCTGTTAAATTACCAACATCGGCTGGATTATTCCATTCCATTCCGAAAAATAGTAAAAAAAGATCGTGATTTTATTAGCATTTTTATAATGAGCGATGAAGCCCACTTCCATTTGAATGATTTCGTAAAGAAGCAAAATTCAAGGATATGGGCTGCAGAGAACTAAAGAATAGATCATCAGCAACAATTACACTCTTTTAAGTGTACTGTTTTATGCGTTGTATCGTGTGAAAGGATCTTGGGTCCATATTTCTTTAAAAATTCATTTGGGGCCTCCGTTATAGGTAACGGTGCTGAGTATCGAACGATGCTGGAGAATTTTTCAAGGTCGCATGTAATAAACTATTCACAGACATGGTTCCAATGACATGGAGCCATAGCCCACACTACAAGAAATACCATGAATCTATTACGAATCCTTTTATATCGCACAGAAGAATGCAATTTTAATCATTTGCAGGTTTTAAATAAAACTATCTGGTAAGCGATCTATCGAATTAAATTTGAACTATCCCACTGTGGACCACTTTAAGAGCAGCGGGCCAAAACTCAATTTTTTTCGATTATTAATTGTAGAATGTAAAAGTTTCTTCGAAAGTAGACACTTATATATCTCGAGAACCAAAAAAGTTTTAACTTTATTTTAACTATATCCCAGCAAACAGTGCGATTCAAAATTGACATTCTGATTATTTTACTAAAATGATAAAATTCTTAATAAGTTTTTAATTTTTAAGGAACTATAATTTTTTTTAAAGATTCCCAAACAAAATAAATTTTTTATAATTGCCCAAGTTGTTAGATCTAATTACTATTTTATTGTGCCCATCAGATCCCTATGGGTCTAATATTCCACAATATGGAAAACCAACTCTAATGAATTAGATGTAGAAGCTAAACTACTTATAGAAGGCTATTGAGAAGCAATAGTTGCTAAATTGTTGAAATAAAAATAATTTTACAAGACATCATTGTATATATCGTTTTAAGATTTTATGAGCATACATTTGCAATTTTAAACTCACAAATTTATAATAAAAGTTTACCTATAATATATATTTTAAAATTAAATAGAATCCTACGTCTTCTTCAGTAAAACCTTTTTATATAAAGTAAATTTAATTTATGTTTGTATTGCCTATGCTACTTAATGAACTAAATTTTAAGTCAAACTTATTCAAAAAACGAGCTTTTAAACTTTCATATTAAAAATTTCACAGGTGCCAAAGTTTGGCACTCTCTGACAAATTTTTAAATTCCTGAGAAGTATAAGTTGTAAATGTAACTCATGATAATATATCGTGCGTAAAACAAAATTTTATAATAACTTTTAATACTTAATTTTAATACCAAAAACAGCTAAAACTCAAAATAAGTTTAATATCCATCGTAACTACCTTAACTTAAAGCGCATAGTCTCGCTTAGTAAACAAAATATAAACCGCATGTTAAAATTCTAATCCAGTCAAAAGTTAGAGAATTTTTGATCGCCTTCTCGCGAAATGATCCACTGTGCAACGATTATTTCGAGGCTGACAGTATTTATATAATTTTATTCTGTCACAATTTCCTTTTTTATCTTGGATCAGGGGAATACTCCATAAGCGATGCTTTGTGTTGTACTTAGAAAAATTGATTACCACAAGAATTCATTAAACTATATCCACTGAAAGAAATGAATTGATTTGAGCTTGAGCAGTGGTAGGATTTACTGAAAATCTGTATTCAACACAACGAAAATTGATCACAAGTGCTCGTAAATTGGACGGTATTTGGTCATAGAGAAGGATCAACATTGCCCGGTATTCACAACTTTATTGCTAAAGTTCATTAAACTGGCTTCATTGTTGATGCCCGAAGACGTGAGTTTGCTGGCAGAATGCGTACACGCATGTTATAGTTATACATGCAGTGGCATCGCTACGCCAGATGATATTTTTTATCTGAACAATTCTTTGGCTGCATTGAAGTCTCAAATTCGTATGTACAAAAAATCATTATTATGTTTATATATGTGAGGGCTGTTTGCAATTGTAAGTGTGTGCTGCAGTAATAACGTGTTGTTTTACATTAATTTTTGCCATGGACCACGACTTTGCACAAACAACAATTGCTTTGGTTGCTTTGATATTGTATTTGTTGCCGTAGCGAAGTCATCTTATTATTCCACCATGCGTGCACCGTGTTTTTGAGCATTCATCAACATCTATTTGTCACTATTTTCAAGAATAGAAATTAAGCACCAGTAGAAAACTGGTCCGGTCGAATAGGTTACTAGGAGGCCAGCTGAAGCAGCCATGTCCAACCACAACAATAATTTTTCATAGAAAAAACTTAAATTATCTGGCCAAATTGTCTGCACTTTATAGAGAATTTTTAATTAAAACTTACTGAAATTCATTATCAATGTGTTTATCTTTTCTTACATCCTACTTTCAAGTGAAGTTATTCGAGATATTTTATTACTGGCTATTTAGCACTACAGTCTAGTTGGTTCTATGAAATATTATTCAATCCTTTTAGTTTTTACTTTTTTGCAGCATAAAAAATATGCTTGACTTTTACAAGTCGATGTCAGATGTTATAAAACAAATTACCAACTTCATACTTTCTTATTCCTTATTCACTCGCATATATTTTTCGATTAAATATAAACTTTTCTACCTGCTGCTTATTGTTGTAATAAAAATTTCACTACCGACATTGTTGTGCCATCACCGTGATAATGAATGACATTTTGCCACCATGATTTGTGCAAACAAGAAAAATGAATTAACCACACGGCTTCAGCAATATTTATGGTAGCGAAATTGTAAAGCTTCTGGAACGAAATATTTATTATAATTGTATGCGTGTGTGAGCATGAAGGTAAATTTGCGTTTGTTTATTACAAGCAGCTCAACACGCATTTGTGTGGCACTGGGAAACGTAAAGTTGTTGACCAATTAACGTTGAATTATGGGGTTTGCTTAAGGTGCGTTTGTTTTTAATTGCGATCAAGATCAAACAACAAACTAGCTACTGCTGTTGTGATTTGATAAACACGATTGTGTAGAAGAATTTCAGGAAATGAAGAGTTTTATTTACAGTTACATCGCAGCCGGATTAAATCTTTATGGTTTGGAATATATTCACAGCCAGGATTTGGGTTGGGTTAAGCAATTTTACCATCGGCAAGTGTGTTTGTTAGGAAATTATTTCAAATTACAAGCAGGGAGTTTCTGTTTCTGTACTAGTACAACGCCCTTTTGCATATATATTTTTTTTTTTCATTTACTCTAAACCCTTAAAAACCTACTTAAGACACGAAATATTTAATCAGGGCCTTAATATCTGGCTTGTAGCATATTTCTATCTACAATTTTAAAGACTCTTCAAACAACTCACATACTCTGCTCGGCAAAAGAATACCTTTTGTTCAACTATTTTAATATGAGCTGATTTCATTTCCTTAACAAAGAAACTGTGGCAAACTAAACATCTACAGAAAGTTGAAGAAAAAGAAAACACATACAATCTTAAATCCACCAGCCTAGACCTCATAAGTATACCACTTCTCCACAACAATATAGAACAATTGGTTACAAATATGATTAGTATTCATATCCGTTTTACTAGTCTGTGCATTGCGTCTGTCCTTTATGGCAGCTTAGGATTTTGCTGAGCGGAAATTGCACTTCAACCAGTTTTAAAGCAGAATTCTTCAATTATACGCTGTATGAAATCAGCTTATGTACAGTACAATATAATTTCATATGCACACAATCATATACATACATGCAACTTTATTCTTATGTGTATTTGTAAATGTTATGCCTCTATTCATGCTTCGTATTTAAGACGCCTAAAAGTTCGCAATTATTTGCATGCACTGCAGTAGAGGAGATATGAAATTTCACGCACACATTTTTCCTTGTTGATATATACAACCAGTGAGGCCAAGTGTTTTGGCTGGAAAAGCACATGAAAATTCAAGGATAACCAAAAAGAGTAGCTTTATAATCTAAAAGGCTTCCAAATAACTGAAGCACCCGCTATCGGTTGTTTTTTATATTGTGATACAAGCTTAAATCATAATAAAATATGGATATATATTTTTGAATCAAGAAACGGTCTTTATTGGATAGAAAATTTTACGGCATTAACTTACGGCGCAACTGGAACACCAATTTTCACAAACTTTTCGCAGCTACCTCCGATTATTCGACGATAACTCTTCGAATGTTAATTTCCAGGTGTTCATTTCGACGTACACAAGTGACTTTACATAATCCCAAAAAAAAGTAATCCAATGGGCTTAAATCACATGATCTTGGGGGCCAATTAATTGGGCTATTTCGTGATATTATTTTTTCCTCAAAAGTTTCCTTGAATAAATCAATTGTAGCGCCCGCTGTGTGGCATGTGACCCTGTCCTGTTGGAACCTCATATCAGCAAGATTAATGCAACATAATTGAGGTACGAAACAATTTCGAATTACGACCCACCGCTGACAGTAACATTCTGACTACCATCGTTTTTGAAGACATATGTGCCAATGACTCCGCCAGTCCATAAAGCGCACCAAACAGTAATTTTCTGTGGATGTAATAGTGTCTCGACAAAAGCTTGTGGATTTTCCTCACTCCAAATGCGACTATTCGGTCTATGTACGTACCCATTCAACCCTAAATGGGCTTCATCGGAAAATAAAATTTTGAATGGACGAAGTGCACGATAAGTTTGACAAACAGAACCATTATTTTGATTAAAATGTTCCACAATTTGCAAGCGTTGCTCTGGTGTAATTCGATCTGTTATAAAATATCAAAGCAAACTAAACAAAAAACAACTATCAGCTGTTAAATGGGTGATAAAAAAAGCAGTGACGACAACTCAAAAATGTATCACTCTATAAAAAAAACACCCTATATTAGTTTGTGAATAAAACTATAGGTACCGCCGACTATTTTGAGAAGGACTAAATTGGTTATCTTTCTTAGTTGTGCAACTTAAAACCACTAAAAATAGCGACAAAAGCACTAAGTAGGCAGCGCTGTATAAAAATAACACATACATACACATCATTTATGTTTGTTTATAAATATGTGTGTGTGTGTGTGTATAGATACTCTAATGTATTTTGTGTGAAGTGCGCTCAACAATTGTGTTTACAAAAAGACTTCCTTTACAAACATTTGCATCTAAATATATGCAAGGATATATAAAGTACGACTCCATGTTTGTTATTGTATGAATATTATGAGTATTTGTTTTGCTGCTGCTGCTGCTTCTCTCATATTTACAACACAATTTGCGTATTTAAGACTCCTGCTTCTCGTACAAATTATTAAAGTCGCAGAGTTGCTTAACGGTTTCGATATATCGTGTTATATTATTCTTTCATTTATTTATATATTTCTATTGATGTTTGAGGAGAATTTGTAGATCACAGTAACTTTCAATATATATTTTGCTATGGAAAATTGTAATGCTGAACATATTTTATGGACAAACACCGAGTAACTTTGAGAATCATGAGTCCTGATATATAAGATCATTAACTTATCGAAATATATGAAAGACATTTTTTTCCTAGTTCAGCAAACAGAGTATATGATCACTGCAGAAATTATTGGAGTACATAATCCGTTTGAAGTAAAAATAAGTAGTTAAAACATGGTCCTTGAAATTCAAACATGGACCACAATGTCTAGAAAAAAGATATTTGGCAATACCGCGGGGTAATAGCATAAAATGGTCTCCAAATTAGTTGTCTGTGGTAATCCATGGAGTAGAGACATGCAGTAATTTCAAGACTAACCCTGTGTTAATAACGTGCGGAGTAGTTACTTGGATAAGCTTTTGGATTACACTTAAGTTATGTTTTTTAGGATTACATGGTCCTCTCGTAGGACATTGTCATCTAAAATGGAGCATGTTTTTCCCATATATTTGGATTACTTTTGGACTAGTCCTGGTCCCTTAGGGAGTACTCTTAACACGCGTGTAAGGAGTAGTCTCAATTTCTGCAGGGATATAATGAAAAAAATTTGATGTTTAGTGTAATTAAAATAACCACTGATGAGTTGTAGACTTCAAATTAATTAGATCTATTATAGCAGCCACAGAATACTTTTATAAAAGCTGTTAAAAGGACTGCCTAAAACCTACTATTCAAAATGTGAATATATGTGAGATAATGTTAGTTAATATATCCTTAAAAAATAATACAAAGTCCACTCCCATGAACTCTTCTGCCAGTCATATATTCACCATTCAAGGAACAGGTATGCTGAATAAAATCGGTGTAATATATCCCGTCGAATAGTTCATTGTATTTCGCTGATAACATGTACTGATACAATGTCTTGTACAGGATATATGAAACAAGAACATGATATTCAAAAGACAACTGAATAGAGAAGGGAAGATAGACAATTTGTTATAGATACAAATCTTCATTAATTTGTTGGCAAATTTTTCCTACATTGACGCTGTAGGAAGGTAGTGTAGTTTTCTCTTTGAAAAATGTTTTTTTCTAAGCTTTTTTGGTATATCTTGAGATAAATGAGCTTAATAGTGCTTTTAAGATTATGGGTCAAGTACATATACACTTGTTGACACACATACATACAGACATTGTGACAGGCCCTCAGAATTAGGCAGTGAAGCTTCTTAGGAGCTCTAAGCGTGGATCTCTGATGAGAGTTCGATTTTTTTCAAATTAGGTTGAAGCCAATGACCTTCCAATTTAAAAAAAATCTTAAATTTTCCTACCGGGAAGTTAAATATATTTAACCTAGAGGCAGTGAAATAATATATGATTCGTTTTGCATACAAGAAGGGCCTTCAAAATCTGTTGTGTATCACAGGTTAAAAATACTTTAATATTAAAATTGCAGTGCTTCTTCTACCCATTGCAGTATATTCTTTTGAATAGACTAACAGACTAGTTAAACAGCTGAATGACAATTTTATTTCACTTCGCCTACTATCGTTTTCCTTCTGTGCTTACGTGCTCTTATAAACTTTTGTGAACGAGAATTGTCACAATGTACGGCACGAGTTCCAAGCTATTTGATGCTTCAGAGTGGAGGATTGAAGATGTGCCAAAGTAAAAGAATTTATATTTGAATGGAGTAGTAAACTATTGGGTTGAAAAAAGTTCAACAGAAAATAGTTTTTTTGGAATTAAGAAAGTTTTTCATTTATATTCATTAAAAAGATATTAGAAAATTTGATCTCGCTTAACATAATTCTTAAACGTTTTCGGATCGATTAAAGCTTAAGATTTTTTATAAGAAATTATATTATCTCATTCATGAATCTAGAGAAATCATTAATATTACAGTATATAAAAATAGACATCAGCTTAAACTCGTCTAAAATTGAGCATAGACTCGAACCAATAAAATTAATGACACATGAGACCTGTATTTATAATGACCTTCGTAATAACATGTTCTCATAATCATAATATTTATAAAAAAAATTTGATGCCGCTGTACAATAGAAATATTATGAATCAGTTAAAAGATATTTTCTTTCTATTTAATCTAAAGAAACTTAAATTCCTAGTTAAATTAAATATTGGCAACCCTCTTGCAAAGCGCTATTAAAAACACGCATCGCATTTCATAAATGTACCCCACTTATAAGTGGGCGTTTAGAGTACTCACGTTGTTTATGTGAATAAAAAACATGCTAAAATGACTACCAGCCACCTTTAGCAGTCCCCGTGGATTTATTCAACTCGTTTGCAAATAGTTTTATGTACACAACTTTCTTATATACGAGTACAGGCAGGTTAGAAATACTTAGAAGGCTGTTGCTCCTGCATTTGCCGTTTTGTAGCCATTTCGATAAGAAACGTATTATTATTATTGTTCGTTGGAGCATGCAAGCGCATGGTAGAGCACATAATAAATAAAAGATGTTGGTTTGGTCGAATTGTTTACACACTACAGCTAAGTAGAATGTACCCAGTAAAATTCGATATCATTTTTCAAGGAAGAAGTGGGTGTTTTTTGTAGAGTGACACATGTTTAAATCATAACAAAACAATGATATATATTTTTAATATCAATAAAAAATGTTAAAGAAAATTCTAGAAATTTACATTTATATATGATTTCTGCCATGAGGCCGTCATGGTTGGAGCGTAGAAGTTGCAATCTGAAACACCAAATTTTAAAGAACTTTTCGAAGAATTTGGTGCCGTATGTCGTATATCGTTACGATATTTAAATCCGCTAATTTATTATGATATTTAAAAGTCGTTAGTAAGTAAACCTACATTCTGAGCAGCCAAAATGCTATCATATAACTGTAGCGTGCACTTTTATATTTGTAGTGGTGTGTCTACGTCTACACGGTTACAACTTAATTGCATGTAAATCCTGAGTTGTTAACCCAATTTACTGTTTTTGTTTTGCTACATGAATTCAAATATTTCTGGTTTTTTTTTTATTTTTTTTTTTTTATTTTTTTAATTTGAAGTAGTAAATAGTTCACTTATATATTTCAAATTAAGCTGATGTTTAAAAATTAGTTGAGTTATGGCGGAGTATAATTTCATATTCAAATACTGTACGAGTATAATCTAAAAATTAATAAATTTGCTTTATAATACTTAACATTTTTGTGTAGAGTTTCTGTAGTATTACTTTTTTATTGGTTAAATTTGTAACAGAAGCATAGAACTTTGAGATAATATAGAAAATTGATTATTTAAAATGGCAGGAAAAGAACCCTATGGCACTCTGACGTCTGCCATATGACCATTACGACTGGCTTGGTTATACATTAATTCGGAGTTTAAATTTTCGATGAGCTTTTCCATCCTCGGAAATAGGTCCATGTTTTCCCCTAAGCTATCAATTATTTCGGGTTTATCGCTGTAGATTATCGAATTTACTTATAACCACAGAAAAAAGTCCCGTGGTGTTAAATCTCTCAACCTTGGGGGCCAAATTACCGGTTCGGAAACGTAAAAATATGCGATTAGCAAATATATCCTTTAATAAATCAATTTTGAAATGAATTGTGCAACGTATTTTTAAAACCAAGTCTGTTCAAGTTATGAACGGAAATATTAGTAGCGATCACGATTTACTTCAACGTTCTAATCTGAATCGTTTTGAGAGAAGTACGGACCAACAACCAGCCCATAAAGATTACCAAATAATATGCTTTATTAATTAAACGTCATCTCAAAATACATTTAAAGATTATCTTTTACCGATGTATCCATTGCAACAAAAGTGAGCTCCTCCTCCAAACAAAATTGCGGCTGTACGCATTTCGAAAAGAACCGTGATTCTTAGAATAAATTTACACTATTTGGAAATGTTGTTCAGATGCTCCTCAATTCATGAGGACATGCAAAACCAAACTAAACATAAATCACTTGACACCTAACAAAATGACCATCACATAAATAAGTGTTGTCAACTTAAATTATTTACAAATTAGTACATATATTTGGGAATTATGGTTTTTTAAAACTCTTTAATTTTAATTATGTGCTGATTCTATCTTCCCAAAATCTTACTAAAACATTCAAAGTGATCAATTGAGGGGCTTTCGATAGTTCCTGAGCGCATTTCTCTGGGGCTAAAACAGATCATCAGATTGAAGCCATAACAAGAACTCACATAATAATCTCCTGAGATAAATTTTTTCATTTTACGAAGCATAATTCTTAAGATTTTTCACCGGAGAGTCGACAGCTAATGCAATTAAATATTTGGGTCAAAGGAAGCTTTTATGGGCATGAGAAATTATATATCCAGTTAGTTTTTGAATGTTTATATGTGTCTCTTATAGATTTAGTGAGCGATAAGTGGTTTCAGTAGGAGGGCACAATCTGCGCATTAAGCATTTGTCTAATTGCAGCAACGATTTTCAAAGCAAATTCTAAGATGTGATGATTAAGTTGGCCATCAATAGATTGAAATCTCAGTGTTTTGCGAATAAACCACAAGCAATTTGTGAACTCAAAACACAAACCAAATGCTTCATCGGTCAAATACAGAAACATGTTTTTGAAAATACTAGGGAAATTGTCATTAAGAGATTAATGGCCTTCCTCAAGAGCTTTAAGGGTAGTTAGACGGATATTTATTCCAGAACGTGTGTTCGTTACAATTCAGTGAAAAAAATCACGTCTACTCCAATAAAACTTAGGAGTTCATATTAATTGAAAAATTGCATTCGTACTTGACATCTTTTGTTGGTATTATTGTGTTGGGCTATTTATTTCCTTGTACTACATATTTGCAAGCTTCAATTCCATTGTCAAGAACTTCAGAATTATCGCAAGAAATCTAAAATTATAGCCTTAAAACACATAAATTGTAGCTCTTAATATTGTGCTGATTTACCGCTTTCTATTACAGCCAAAAACCACTTAATTTCTCCTCCAGTAGCGAACGATTGATGGCCTCTCATTCAGTTTAAATTTCTTCAAGACAAACATTGTTTTAATTGCTTGCCAATAAAACCAATAAATATTATTGGGCCATTTAATAATGACTTTTATTGGCTCATTTCCACACATTTACAATTTGTGCCAGTCAATATTATACGGCCGTAATAAACAGTCTTCAAATATCCCACTGACACATTTAGTCATTTGGTCTAGTGGTTTCAACAAAATATATGCTTCTAAATAAGTTTTCTGGTGTTGGTTTATTTTCTGGTATATTTCGTTAAGAAAGATAAAAAATAAAAAATGTTTCTATAACATGGCCATTAATAAATTACCCAATTACTGTAACGTTTATCTGTGCAATTCTCAGCAATTTTCATTTATATTTTTTTCGCCCCTTCTTTACAACATCCTACTTCTCCTTATTGTTTATTCTACTCTTATTGTTGCTGGTATAATGAAATTAAATTTTTTTTATTTTCCCTTCCACATTTTTTTCATTCTTCCGTTTGGTCACTTACTTCCACACATACCCAAAATATTCATTTGTTTTAGCCAGGTCAAGAGAGATAAGATTTCTAAAAAAAAAAAAATAATACTCAGTAGGTAGTGATTTTGGTAGGAATTTCTTCTGCTGCTTTTAATTCTTGAACTAAAGTTGTAGTATATTAATTCCATTTCCTTTATTTAGACTTTTCCTCAATTCGTTTTGTTTTTTCATGCTGTTTGCTTTCCACTTTTCCTTACTTGCAGTTTTGATGTTCGAGATAAAATGAACACGGAACAGGCCAGGCATTGGTCAGCGCCAGAAGTTTTTGGATCTCGTGCCAAATTTCATTTTGACTCTCAGCCAGCTACATTGGAAATAAAGGTAAGTGATACGTACACACATTTGAAGGCATGTTTATTATGCCCGCGTTTTTTGCGCATATTCATATTATCTAGAATCATGTCGGTTGGCAGTTTGTGATAAGTATTTAATAAGACAACTCGGGAGTACAATTGATTGCAAAGTAATTATATTAAAAATCGGGTCGTGTTAGAATATTTCCCAAGTATGGAATACAGTCAATTCAAACTCTTCAAAATTATTTGGGTTATAAAAACAAACTGGTTGGATAGAGAATAGAGGGATGAGGTTATGTAGTTATTTGATTCGACCTTTTTCCAATTTTAAGTGGCAGATTTTACCGTATTAATTAATTAAAGAAGGATCGACTTGATTTAAGTTTTCCAAAGCTTTAAATGGTAGATTGTATAATAAACACTTAATAAGGAAATATAAAATTTGAAATTTTTGTTTGAAAGTGACGGGTTGAACGGGAACTATAAAAAGAGGGATAGTGTTCACCGGATGGATGAAATCACAGGGAATATTATTTCGTAGCATTCTTCATGATGACGAAATTGTACTACAATACGGAGAAAAAAGAGTGCTGTACTGTACTCCTTCGTACATGATTATGTCAATTTATAATATGTCGGTAATATGCAACAAGTAGAACTATGCTTTTGTCAATTGAAAAGGCCAACAACCGCCAAACCACGACTGAGTATGCGAACGAGCTTTAGATTTCTTTGGATTCGTATTCTATTCGTAGATTACTTCCACGAATAGCACAATCCATGTATGGACTGTTGGCCCAACGAACAAGATTTATCTATAATTCGTAGTATGATTCGTTGGCACATCCATCACAAATGGATACGTTCTTAATGAGAAAAATGTTCCCTGTGATATATATTGGATGTCATATATAGGAAATTACTTCTTCTTCACTTCCAAGCTATCAACAAGTGTGCGAATTTGACTTATCAGGTAGCGATTATTAACAATATCCATATAATTGACAAATACGTTACTTTAGTTACAAATAGTTGCAAGTTATTTGTGTTTTTTTTTGTAAATAGTACGTTCTTATTAAAAAAAAATAGTTGATATTTAACAAAATTTAATTGAATTAAAAGATACTAATGAAAGATTTTTAGAAAATACATTGATAAATATGCTCTACTTATAATTATTTGTGCACATAGACGCTATTCGATTGAGGTCTGGCAAATTACACGAAAACGTCTGTTAAATTCCCAATCCTTCAGAGAGTGTTCTCAATTAAAATCTAAAAACACAAATATTGAAAGGGACATACAAAAATCATATCTAATAATTAACTAACTTTAGGAATATGACCTCGAACTATCTTGCAATAACAACCCATTGTAAAAAGCATTACAAAATATACAGATTTTCATTACTGTCGTATCAAAAATTAAGGATCTCATGGACTTCTTTGGAATGTCTGCTTTTGCTTGGTATTCTGTATTCATACGATTATCACTTTTAAACTGCTAACCGAATAAAACCCAACTCTGGAGGTTCTAAAGAAAGTTCTTGAGCTTAAATATTCTATGAATTTTAGCCGATTCAAGTATTTTAGTAGATTTCAAGATATTAGAAAAGAATTACGTAGATTATGATAACCCGTGTTAATATCGTGACCAAAAAAAAAACGTTAAATGATTTTTTTATGTATATGCTCAGTTTAAATTCTTTTCTAGTAATCGAAAAAAAACACCAATCACGTCTATCATGTTTAATTTCAGAGAAACGGTTCTGTGATTCGCTTTCAAATACATGAAAGTTTCAAATGTCGAAGTGCATTAACACAAGATCTCGTTTCAATATTTGTGACTGAATGCGGCATTGAGCGCGAGAACTTTGGATTTGCAATATAAGCGTGAACTATATTAGCCAACATCAGCTCTATAGTTGAAGGTTTATAAAATTAATAAATATCCTGCTTTTGTTGGCGATATTTTTCTCCAATCAAGTATTCTACTTCCTTGCAAATACTTTTTTTAATGAAGTTTCCATTATAATAAATTTCCAAGAAAAGCGTTAATGTGAGGGCAATTCGAATATGGGATGGATTGTAATATCCGTCAAAAAGCTATTTACTTTTTTAATCAAATTCTTAGATATCATACACTTGCTTCAACGTTCCCTGCCATGATCAAATCTGTCATAAAATTCTTCTTCTGGTATGTCCTTGAGCTCATTCAGCGACTTTGTTCTTACTACCACTATATTGTGAGCAGGTATTTCGATGAAAAATCCGGCTTTAATGTACAATATGTAGTTTGAAAATTAATTAGAATCGTTTATAAATGCTGAGAAATTTTGCAAGTGGTTAATATTGAAAACTATTGCAGAAATTCTGACTGCGATTGTTATGAAATATCTTTGAATAATTGTGCACTTTTTGTTTGTAAATTTAAAACTTAAATAACTCATATACTTTTTGTAATATAATTTTAGCTTTTCGTCCATTTATATTTTATAGATCTCATTATTAACTTGTAATTAAGTAAATTAAAAAAAAAAAACAATAGAAAAATTATATTAACTTGCGCCTTTCAAATACCAAACTAAGCTTGTATACATTCTTAAATTCTTAAATAAAAAAATATTAAAAAACCAAAAAATTCAATGTGTAAAAATTTCCAAAACTTTTAAAACTAATTAAGTGCAATTAGAGCAAATGAAAATGAATTTTCCTTTTATTTTTTGCCAGTCATTCTTTTCTTTGAGTTCTTGACCGACTGAACATTGACACATTCGTTATGTGCAAAAATACAGTCACTCATACGAAAGTACAATTTTTTTTGGTAAAACCAAAAAATAGACAAAAAGGAAACCAGAAGAGGGAAAAAACTAGTCATCATGAACACGACCAACCAAACCAAGCAACCACTAAACTATACGGACTTTGAGTACAACACAATCAAATAGAAAATTATACGCTCACATACACACATGCACAGAGATAGTGTATATGCATCCATGTTTCCTCTACACTCACTTAAATTTTGCAAAACTTTTGATAACTGAATTTCATTTACAAATATTTTTCTTCATTTATTCGCTTTTCATATATGAGTTGAGATTTTACTGCTTGAATGTGTTAGTGTTGTTGTATGATGTTATATCCTTAACTGAAAACTTAAGTTATCTTTAGTAGAATCTAGATTTCGTATAACTCTTTAAAAATTCTTAAAAGAAAAAGCGACACTTACATGCAGCTTCAGAGAAGTATTAAATTTCTTCTTCTCTTCTTCTTTAGAAGATGTTAATTTATTCAATTATGTGCTAATTGACAGTGCAGTAGGAAAAGCAGCATTGGAGTTTTACTTGTTCTATTTAATTAAAAAAATATGGAGATCTTGGTATATGTGCTACTCTCTTGTGTTGAGCTCTACTTTAATTTTTTAGCTGTTAAAGCTATTGAGAAGATCTTTCAATTCTCACGGTATAGCTTTCGATTACTTTAAAAAAGTCGAGAGCACTAACTGATTAGATAAATAAACTTCAGACGTTTGTAAAAAAAGTTTATCAGACTTTTTTCGTTCACAATATCTCACGTTGGGATAAACAGACTTCGGCCTGGTTTGAGAGCTGAATAGTTAGTGAAAGCGATCCTTTAAGTCGCAGAGGGAATTCCAAATTTAATGCCTAGAGCCACCACTCTCATTTGTCCCCAATTTTTCTAGTACCAACGTACATAGAAACTCATGATAAGGGTAACAAAGTAATTTCATGTATAAGAAACTCAAGGAAATTCATGCCGTTTAATTGAAAATATCGCATAGTTGAAATTCAATATTTCTATTTACTAATTTTTAAAGATTCTTAAGCGATTTGGTATGCTTAAAAGAAATTCTGTTTAACCGAAAAACTTTTTAATTAAAAGATATTTTTGCTTAGAAATGTCACAACATCATAACAAAAAAATATATTAGGCAATAATAAATTTAAATGAGCTGAATAACATTTTATTGCAGGACAATAACGTGGCTTGACATACAATATGTAATAATATATTAATAAAATATAGGAAAATAATTTCTTTTTTAACTGACTGCATTCAAAAAGCCATTATATGTATAAAGGAATTGTACAACGTCTTAAAGCGCCACATCGATTGTTATCATATCAAAATATATGTTACTTTTGAAATGTGAACTTTCTGTTAACGAATTTTGGAAAGGATTGCCATTTTAAAGGATTTTTGATGGCCCAAACAGTGGGAAAATATATCATATTATCTTATTTTTAATTATGTGCTAGTTCTTTTTTTCCCAAAATCTTGTTTAAAAAATTCAAGTTGATCAGTTGAGGGGTTTTAGCTAGTTCCTAGGCGCATTTCACTGGGGCTAATGCAGATCATCAGGGAATCTTTACTCAACATTTCTTAGAATAACTAAAGACTTCTGATAATACATGGATTATATTGTTGATGGTCCCACAATATATAGGAAATCATTTCAGAAACATGATATAGAGATAATTCTGAGTTCCCATATTTTATAGCTTTTTAATAAATACAAGGAAATTATAATTTAATATGTATAATGAATCTGCAATCAGAAGCACGTAATATCTTCTTTATTTTCATTGACATATTTTTGTTTTATAGAAAAATTTCATATAAACAAAACTTGTTTAATCGATACAGGTTGCACATGTCCGGAATTCGTTCTATTGAAAATCTTGTGTAAGCGGTTCCTGTAAATATAAATTTTAGCTTAACTAAACTCCACTATAACTGGGAATTGGTTAAGATTCAAAACACAACCGTTAGTGCTTAATATTTTGAGAAACTTCTTCCTCAGCCGTGTCTTAAGAGCGCTGAAAACCAACTAGACTCTTTTTGGGCACTCCACTTCTTAAATATTTTTCTTTAGTCTAATTATCAGAATTTAGGTCCTCCGGTACGAATGAACAGTAGTGGCTAAAACGAGTACCAACGTTAGCTAAACATGTCAATTATTTTAATTAAATTTTTTTTACTCCAAGTTGTACAATTGCACTTTGCCTGTACAATTTAATCCACAATTTTCACTAATTTCCGAAAAAAAAAACAAAACAACAATGTTTTTCTCTGTCACACATACACACGTACGTACTTTTAAAACCAATTAAGTTTAAAATTTCATTTAAAGCGCATTATCTATTTATGAGTACACGTACAAACACTCGCACATATACATACACATATTGTGGACACATTTGCTTTATTATCCCTGTACTTAGATACAGACTAACTAATGAGAATAAAATATTCTAATTAAATTTAAGCACCTTAATTTTACTTTTTTAATGCGTCTATTAAATTGCCACATAATCCACGATTAGTTGTTATATTACTTGCACAAAACAAATACAAAATTAAATAAACAACTGCAATGAAATAAATGTAACCACAAAATTTGTATGAAATTTTATCAAACAGTCATTAAATATCATCAAAAAATCCATAAAATTAATGACACCATCATACGAGTGCCATTTATACTTTTGCATGAGTGTTGGTGTTTATGTAAAAATTTTGATGAGAGTGTATGGCTTTCAGTTCTCTGGCAATCAGGCACCAGAAGCAATATCGCTGTAATTCCTTACACATTTATGACCACAAAACACGTAAACTCATCGAATGAATATGTAATGAAAATGTTAATGTCGGAAAAGTGAGAAATTTGAAGTACATGTTAGTACGTTTAATTCAAGAGTCGAAAATATATGCGACTGCAAGCATCTCAGCCTTAAATGGCTTATTTTTCTGATTACAATTGAGTTAAATTGTGTTATAAATATTTGATAAATAGAACACTTTTGCCATGGAACTTATTTCCCTAAATAATCTCTTAAGCATCCCATAAGTTTTTATGTTTGCCAGAGATATTAGAGAGATAATTTCGTTTCTTATTTGCACATACAAGATGCTTAAACACAACGGCAACAGTCGGTTCGATACTTTGATTGTCAAAACTTGTTAATTCTTCTTAAGCCACGGATTGTTATCTGCTCTCAATACTTTTTGATTAAGAGTTATGTAAATGGTAATCTAAACATAACACACGGTGGTAGTTTTAACTGAAACAAAAAGTTTTCAAAAACTTGTATAAATATTTTGTTTATGATAGAACGATCTAAGACAATTATGTGCAAAGCAATCAATATATCGCCCAAATACTCGCCTTGGCTGCAGTGGGATATCTCTATCTATATGGTGTATATATTTTATGACTGCGACATACCTGAGGTTCAATGTCCTTAATGTGTCGAATAATCCCATCCTTTGCGCTTAAACTCTTCCTAGCTAATTGACATACACTTCTTCTCTTAATATCCTGAAAAATATATAAAAAGCGGTTGAACCCATTCCCCGTAACTTCCGCTAATTTTAACAGCAAACCGTCGTAAAATGGTGATCCTGCTATTTTATACTTCTTCGTTTTTAGAGTTAAAATACAATTATAATTGTTTAGAAAAGAACTTGTTCTCGCTGGATAAGCGTATTCGGGTATTATAAAAGAAGGGAGAACGCAAATCTGTCTCCCTCTGCCGTATTAACATTATCAGCTCCTTACCAGTTGTGGCAAAATATACTGCATGTGTAGGAGTCATCTCCTTAGTGCTATTCCAAGACAAAAAAGTGTATGTTTCATATAAATTAGCGGTTTAAAAAATAAATAATTTTCACAAATATATTCGTCACGATACCTCACAAGCGGTATAACCAGTTTTGAATCCGTTTTTGGCGATCGTCAAGGTGTTTAAATTGTAACAGGGGACTAGTTTGTGAAATCTTTCGATCTATCTAAAGATTTCCTCTTGGGATTTCTTGAAATTTACCACTTTGAATCGGTTCAAAATCACAGGAAATCTGAGTTCAAAAATGTTCTTCAAAACGCATGAATGTCCCATACTACGACACATACAGACAAAGTGACAGGTTTTGGCAATAAATCAGGAAAGCTTCCAGGATTTCAAAGTATAGACATCGGGTGAGAGCAAGATCTTTTTAAAACGGAGTGAGCCCAACAACTTCTGTATGGTTGACAACTTTAACATTTTCTTACCTGAAAGTTAAAATATCAACACAAGTGAAACGGGGTTAAGTTACGGACATTGAATTTGTCGCACTAATTAGCCATCGTTTCGCTGGCAGTGTATCAAGTGGAACCCTCCTGTGGGAACCGCATTCCAGGTCCATATGCGCAAGTTCTGCCCACAAAAAATATCTATTATCTCGCGATAGTAAATAGTGCTCGTGGTAACAGCATAGCAGACCGACCATCCGCGGACCATACGAGGCCCCCGGCAGCCCATAAGAAATGATTTTGATTTGAGCATCCATTTTTGTGAAATGTTTTAACAATATTAGAGCGCTGTTTAACCGTGTATTTTTCAATGATTAAATTTGTCAAATTTTAATACAAAGAAATTTAAAATTAAGTTCGATAAAAAATTGTGTGTTAAAATGGTAGTCACAATCGCGGCTTATGATTGGACCACCCTATTTAATACTTGACTAATTTATATAACATTTTAGCAAATGGTCTATTTACAATTTTAACCCTTGTCGAACTGATAACGTACAATTAATTGTACTTTTTTCATTATTATTATTATTATTATTATTATTATTATTATTATTATTATTATTATTATTATTATTATTATTATTATTAGTTTCAATAATTTTTTTCTTCATTTCAACTTAGATTTTTTCATACCTGCAATTTTCTAACATCTTAAAAATTTTAGTTGTAACTATATTCTTGAAATTTTAAAACATATATAGGGTATAAACTATTTTACACCCTTTGAAGACTGCACAGCTACAATTGTACCTTCAAGGACTTTGCATGAAGAAAAATTAGTAAATCAAGAAACTAAGTTAATTTTCTAACCATTTTATTAAAACTTTGGCTTGTTTATAGAAAAACTCTTGTATTTAATTCTTTTTTTTGCAAAAATGCATGTTCTAGTCTGTACGTTCCTCATACAGAGTGTTCATCCCAAATAGTTTTTATGCAGTTCATGCATGACTATCTTGTGTTACGTTGCGAATGTTCCTCAAATTCACACATGTAACAGCTTTCAACTACACGAAATACTCTACGTTTTCAATAAGGAACCTGTTTCTTGATTTAATTATACTGCTGCAGCTCGTCTATATACCATTTTTATAGCACTTAGACCAAAAGGATTGTTCATAATCGATTTATTGGTACTACGTTCTTCAATTGTTGGCGTACTTTAGCTGCTTAGAAATATCTTTCGGAAACTTTCTTCTTTGATTGTTTATTTTCTTTTATAATAGGTGCTTTCCTTGAATTATATATGCCGCTAATCCCTCGACTTCAATCATATTAAATAATATAAGGGCCCAACGCAAAGCACGTTGTTTTACTGTATAATCACCCTACATTTTGTCAATTACAACAAAACCTTCTCTGCTTTTATTCTAATATGTGATAATTTCTGGTTTTTCTAGTTGAATTTTTTCAACTTCTCCAATAAAATGAATGGTTGATTCAGATAGTTTTGGAATGAAAAAGTTATATATGTTGTAATAACTGAAAGAAGATACAATTGTACCTATTCAGTCATTTTACGTTGTAAAATTCTTCAGTTCGACGAGGGTTAAGGATTAATTTTAAATTTGTTGTGGTTTTCCCGCTCATTACAATTCAACTTTCCTTTCGAATATCACGAGGTTTGATTAAACACCACAATAAATAATTTACGGTAGAAAATCGTGTTAGAAAGTATTAAAACTATTGCGAATTCTGACTGAACTGGAAGTCTTTCGTAAATGAATGATGGGAAATAAATATATGGAGGTGTATTAAGTTATAGAGAAACATGCGAAGCTATTAATAAAGTAATCGCGTGAGTTTGTCAATTTAACAAGTTGTTACAGTCTATAGTTTTTATTTGTTTTCTACGATATTTTTGTTAATTAAAACAACAACGACTAAACTAACGTCTTAACATTTTAATAAACATTTATTTGTTGAGCATGAAAATATGAGAAATGTTTTGTGTTTGTGGGCTAATTTTTCTTGTAGAGTTTCAGTCAGGATGTATTTATATATAAAAAATATAGTTATTAGTTGTATAAATATATACAATAAAAGTCTAAATTTAGTTTATAAGTAGAAATTAGTCTTCAAACTGATGTGATCACCTCGTAATAATTAACAGACTATTACGAAATTTAATTAGCCGCTAAGAAAACAGCTCATTTCTAATTAGAAAATTCAATTAAAATTTACGACGGCTAACATATACCAACCAAGGCTTGTCCAAAGAGTTTTAGCCGCCTGACTCTTTTCCAAAATATCTGATAATTTTTAAATTTTGGATATGCAACACAAAAGCATTTTTTTAAAACTGCTCCGAATTAATAGAACTTTGTGATAGTATGATAAAACATAAAATTGTGTGAATACGCCGAATATCAAAAAATTATTAAGTAAAATGTTAGGGTTTGCTTGTGGAAGCGAAATAATATATTTCATTAGTAATAGTTTTGTTGTGTCATAATAGATTAATGCGGAGTCTAAAAGAGAGTCAGTTATTTACAGGTTCTACAAAATTTCCTCTTATACAATCGTCCTTTTTTGCTTAGTCCAGGTTCAAACGAGAAATCTTTTACTGATTAAGTTCTGTTAAAATCTGTTTAACAAGTTTTTGTTTGGTTTTTTTTTCAGTACTCTTAGGTTTTAAGTAGTTAATTTTATTCAGTTTTTGCTAAAAAAAAATCATTTAATTATACCCTTCACAAAAAAGTGAAACTAAATCTATGAAACTCATTCCGTGTGTAATTTCTTCGATATTATTATATATATATATATATATATATATATATATATATATATACATATATATTCTAGATCCTCATGAATAGCGATTACGATTGAGCGATGTCCGTCTGTCTGTACGTGAAATCGGCTTTACTAAGCCTCCATTCTTGTACTGATGGATTGAGATTCAGAAAACTTGGAAAGACGGTTCCAGAGCTGGGAAGCTTACACCTATTTCTCTACTCCAAATTAATACCAAAAACCAATTATTTGTTTGTTTATTTGTACATTGAACCTATTTTATTCTTTGGGAAGCCTCAATTGTCTATTTAAAACTAAAAAAATATTTTTTTTCCAGGGATGGGAAATTAAAAGTTTTTTTTTGGACATTTGGTATTTTGTGGTACATACAAAAACTAAAATGTTGAAACATTTTAAGCTCTTCTTAAATAAAACTGTTTTTTACATCATAAAGATTTGCATTGATGAAAAAATATTTAAATTTAAAAAAATTTTCATCCAGGGCTAGGAAATTAAAATTTTTTTATACATTAACGTAACCAAAAATCAATTAACGTCGTTTTTTCCTGGATAAACTTATTTATTTATTCTGGCAAAACAAAATTGGTATCAAATATTTTAAAAATTTCAAAATTTCAATACCAGGGTTCGATATTTGCAATATTTTATATCACATGAAAGTTACCGAATTTGTAGTTTTCCTTAAATAAAACCGCCTTATACATCATGAAGATTTGTATTTTAAAAAGAATGTTTAAAAAATAAAATTTTCGTTTCCAGGGGTGGGAAATTTTGAATATTTTTTTCTTTATAGAAGTAACCTAAAAATGCAATTGAAGTTTATAAATTAGAATGCACAAAACTGGTACTTAAAAACATATGTAATGCCAAACGTACGTTGGTGAAGGGCATAAAAGATTCGACACAACCGAACATAGCACTTTTACTTGTTTTTTTTTTTTTTTATTATTTTTACAACAAAATCAGTTTCGCTGAAAATATATCTTCACAACGGATCAGATAATGAATCGAAATATCAAATATTAATATTAACAAAAGCAGCGCAATAATAAAATAAATTTTTGCTAGGAAAATTAGAAATTTTCAAAAGTTGGGTATTTACGGATTTTACTCCATCTTGAAGCATTTGAGTTTTCATTAGACCTCGAAGTATCTAGTCCCCAGGAAGCGTTCCTGGTTAATTTCCAGAGGGTGTCACTAAGTCTATGAAACTCACTTATAACTCTTGAAGGCTGAATCAAAGCTAAGTAAAGTTGGTCTAAAAACTTAATCCACTTGTGAGATATCGGGAAAGAAAAATTTCTAAAAATGTATTCCTTTTGAAAAGCTCCCAAACTATATATCTTATCACCGCTTATCATATGGGAATCGATTGATTGTATATTCAAATAAAAATCTTTTGTCTCGAAGAGCTGAAAACTTAAAGTAGTTCAAAAACTCCAGGTTGAATAGTTTTGCGGTTAATATTAGTGAGAAGTAACATGGATAACTTTTAAGGTCAACCGTTTCCCAAATTTTTTTTATTAATATTTTTTTTCATTGCACCAGTAGTCAGTGGATGACCCCTACATTTGCACTATATTGCGCCAGAAATAAATAGGAGGAGAAAGAATATATAAGGATGGAATAGAAAAATTTGTTTCAGGTAATTTTAATTTTTACTTCGCTGGTGAAGTTTTTCTTGTATTCTGCTCTTCATTACAAGACAATAATAAACACTGTCGCTAATTTTCAACGCCCAGTGATATGAATTCGTCAATAAGACAAGTGAAACACATTTATTTTATTATCATGTCACTTTATTATCAACATGGATCCCATGAATATATGAATGCAACGGTTTTGTTTGCTTTTCTTATTCTTAAATACACCAGAAACTTGTTAGCAGGATTTAAGTAAACATTCTTATTAAACAACACGAATGTAAATTTCTTAATTGCAGTTTGTTTTAGAGGGTACATTTAAATTCATTGTTCTAGATTTTTTAAACCATTTTTCATTTCTATTGAATCAGTTGCTTGTTTTTAACAAGACATGGGAAATAAAAAGTTCTATGAAGTTAAACGAGTTCTCCTTTAATTAAACTATTTAGATATATATTTAAAGATACAAATACAACAATATCTTTCGTTGCTTTAGTTCTATTAGGAAAAAACAAGGAAACAGAAAAAATATATTTGAATTTACCAACCATATTTTGTTTAAATTTATTGTGTGGGAACAGATTTTATTTTAATAAGCCGGTTTCTAATGTGTTATTTTATTTGTGTTTCTTATTTTATTTCTTTCAGGACATCAAACGTCATGATCAGGGCATCTATCGTTGTCGCATTGACTTTCGTACAAGTCAAACTCAAAGCTTCCGCTTCAATTTATCAGTCATAAGTAAGTATTTTTCGAAACAACAAACTATTGCCCTTTTCATGTAAAAAAGAAAATATATTTATTTTACTGCGAAACTTAAAGTTTTTCTTTTTATATTGCATTGATTGCTAGTAACAACACAATAATGCCATCTTTATTACAATTTGTTTAACAAAGTACAAGAGATATTCTTATAAATAAAAAAATAAATTTCTACAAACAAGCACTGGTGCTTGTATTTCTTCGCATGCATCTGCACAAAGTCACATCATTAGGAAAAATAATATGTGTGTTTATTTAAAGAAAGAAGAATTTAATAATATTTTTCAAATAATATAACAAGTATAAAATTATTGAGGTAAAAGTTTTTAAAAAGGAATATGATGTGTTGCACAAGTAATATAACAAGAACATGATAGAAATCTCTGTTTAGAGCTGTAAAAATTCAACAGACTTCCAATAAAAGACTATATCCATATTCTAATATTTTGAATATCCAGCGAAAAAAAAATCAGTCCAAATAATCGTACAGATCCGGCTTCATGTTATTTCAAAACCAGCAGAGAGTTAATGGATTTTTTACAATTAGTATTTTTTATAGAACGACATAACTCTAATACTGTGTTCAGACATGCATTTCTAATTGATTCAATTTAATTTCAATTGGACAATTATATTTAGTGTTCACACATACGCCATTTAGCTGATTCAATTAATATTTGACAGCTAAAAAACCTCGTTTTTATCTGTTTCGTGACTACTCGTATTTGTAAATTTTAATAGTGGATGCATATTTTGATTTAAAAGAAATTTTATTTGCATATAATCGAAATATGGAGCTCTTGGAGCCATGACGATCGATATTTTATTCAAAATTATATGTGCTTAGAAAAAAGAAAACTTGACAATTTTACAAAGATTGAGATAGCAGCAGCTGTTGCTCCTTTCATTACTCCAGCAAGTTGTAACTCAAAGTCCACTCTGGACGTTGGTAGGTGCAACTAAAAATTAATTTGTTTACCTCTGTAACATTTTTCAATTCATAGAATCGCCAATCTGTGTTCTGGAAAGTCACTTTTAATTATAATCACCACCATTTCTTCATTTTCGTATGACTCGCGCTTGGTGAAGCCGCAGTATGGAATAACAAATTTTAAACAACTTTTCCAAGTATTTTCGGCCGTATTTAGCCGATGCCTCTTCGAATGTTCAATTGCTTGCAGTATATCTACGCAGAGAAAGGACTTAACATGACCCCAAAGATAATAATCCAATGGGAAACATTCACACGATCTGGTGGCCAATTTATTAGGCCTTTAAAAGTTTCCTTGACTAATCCAGTTGTAGCGCCCACTGTGCGTTATGTGGCTCAGTCTTGTTGGAAACTTATATCAACCAGATTAAAGCCACATAATTAATTACGAACAAATTTCGAAACATGTTCCTATACCGTTCACCATTGACTGTAATTATCTGACCATAATCATTTTTAAAGATATATGGGCCGATGACTCCGCCAGCCCATTAAACGCACCAAACAGTAATTTTCTGTGGAAGTGATAGTGTTTCGACAAAAGCTTGTGGATTCTCCTCATTACGAATGTGACAATTCTGCTTATTTACGTACTCATTCAACTAGAAATGGGCTTCATCGGAATATAAAATTTCGAATGGATGAGTTTGACGAATAGAAGGGATATTTTAATTAAAACTCACAACAATTTGTATGCGTTGCTCTAAACAAAAATCATCAGCTGTTAAAGGGCTGCTCAATGTTGTGACACTGTAAATAAAAACAGGTTATATATATTTAAAAACTAAAATGAAATAAAAATATTAGCCATGTGACAGGTTCCGTTTGCCAGCTTAACAAAACTAAAATCAGCTTAATACCACAGAGGAACATATAATGGCGCTCTGTCGATCCCAAATGCAATTTGAATATTTTATTTGTTAAACCTTTTTAATTTTATTACGTATTGTTTTATAGGGGTATATCCTACGGGCTTTGTGGTAAATAGTATCTCTGATCGAATATGAATCAAAACTAAATCACATTATCTTTTACCCAACGTTTCGTTTGTTTTTTACAAACTTCTTCAGGGGTTTTGTTTATAATTATTAATTTTGTAGTTATATGATTTAAGTCCTAGTCAAATTGTTTGTTCTTAACCGTAGGATATACCTCTATAAAATAATACGTAATAAACAATACAGATTGGTTACAAGAACAAAAAACTTTTTAATTTCAATTAAATAGGTTTTAAGGGAGTCAAAAAAAACCAACAAATTGTGAAACAAAAACGTAAGAAAATAATAAAGGAAAATTGAGCAGTGAGTTCTTGTTATGACTTTGATATTTGTCTTAAGCTTCTCACTTGTTAAAGTGGAAGTTTGAAATAAATATTGTTAGTTGTTCTAAGAATTATTGGGTAAAGGTTTCCTGATCATCTGCATTAGCCCGAGAAATGGGCATAGGAACTTGCTAGAACCCCTCAGTTGATCACTTTGAATTATTTAGTAAGATTTTTGGAAAAAAAATCAGGACATAATAAAAATTAAAGAGGTTTAAAAAACGACAATTCCTCAAATTTTGTACGAATTTGTAAATATTTTATCAAGTCAAAACCTATTTTGAAGTTACTCGAACGTGTACAGGAGACGGCGAGGAAGCTCATCGGAGACAGCAAAGTAACCAACTCTATTGACTCGCTGGAGCATCGTCGCAATGTAGGGTGCATATCGTTGTTTTATCTAATGAAATTAGAGAACTTGTTTCCGATACCCATTCCTTTGTACGACCAGCAAGGGCTCATTTACAGAGGTCATACGAACAGAGTGTATGTGGCAGAAATCACTTGTACAAATCTTCCCCACCTCTTTTAATTTGAGAGCGTTTAAATGGATTGTAAACAGACACCACTACCTTTCAAAGATACTTGTTTTTATAATTTTTGACGCGGAACATTACAACAAAGACTTGTTTTGATTATTGTAATGTTGTATTTGTTGCTGTAGCAGTGCCCATACCATACAAAATGATTTAGTTAAAACCACCTTTCATATTAATTTCAAATTGGATTTAGTAGGTTCCATAAAAAAACAGCTGAGCGGTGCCAATTCATATATTGGATATATCTGACAATTTGTGAAGAACGCACAGAAAAATTCACAACATCTGCATTTTTTCTTACAGACTTTACATGATTTTATATGACAGAATGTGTTATTAAAATATATATTCACTTTGTATAAGAAATTTCGTAAAAAGAAAATACTAATTTGAAAGGTATAAAATAGTTCCTATGCAAAGTTTTTTATATTTTCTCTACAAACAAAATCAGCTGCAGTACAGTTTGTTCACTAAGTATGTGCACTAAATGTAGGGGAAAAAACAAAAATTTATACACTGATTTCTGTGAGAGATTTAATGTATTGTGATTAAATTTGTTGGAAATCCGTTATGTTAAAACCATAATTGATTTAATCTGCAGTGTGAAAGCAAAGTCCCATGTTTACGATTCTAAGGATAAAAATAGGTTTTGACTTTCAGTGCGAAAATACAATTACTTGTTTATTGAATACGTATTGTATATTCTGCATAAATTTTCTAATAAAAGAAAAGATTTATATGAAACTTTTGTTTACCTAAATTTTCCCATAACTTAAATAAAATTGAATTGGCCTTCTTATTATTCACAAACGCCCTGACAACAACGTTCAAATATTAAATATCATTCAAATTAACCTCCCCTTTACAATGGTTGTCCACCAAAAAAGCTAAAATATTATGTTACCTAATTCGCTTGAAAAAATTCATCAACATAAAATTTTTTCACAATATATTTTATGTTAATCTATCAACATTTCTTCCCTTCCTTTGTTTTACACCAGCCTGCAACAGACACAACAGGCCAAAGAAAAATAGATCCAGTAAATTTGAAATTGATTTCAATTACCATGGCCAACCATTGATATTTGAACAATAAAGGAAACAGGGTGGAAATCATCAAGGGAATATAGAAAATGTGTTTGGCACACAGTTAAATGTAATTCTTTTATTTATCCTTCAAAGTGCAAAATTCAACATTATAATTGTAGTCTAACTACCACCAGGACCATCAGCATTAGAATAAACGAAAAAGTAAAATGAAAACGTAAAACAGCTTATTTAATTGATATTAACGAGCGCATTTAATAGGATTCAGCATGCTGTTGAATTTAAATGTCTCGTTTATTTGATTTTTTTTGAATAATTTATATAACTTCGTCTTCTTTCTTGATGTTATCTTTTATTCCGTATTGGTTTATAGCTTTATAAACTTATCACTGTTTGTTTTCAATACGTTTGAATTGTATGAAGTCTAAAAGCTGTGAAAATCTGCTGTAGAATATTTAAGATCTGCGAATGATTTTATTAGAAATAATTTTGATTGTTAGTATTTTGTCTCGAACAATTTGTTGCTATTTTTATCAATAATTATTATATACTAACGCTGTTATTCATAAACGATTATTAAAATTAAAGTTGCTTTAAAAAACGGATTTTGTATGGTTAAATATCCCTTAAAGCATTCATTAACGTTAATAATCGTTTATGAATTAGGGGGTAATTGTTTAAAAAGTGTTTATGATTTAGAAAGACATAATAAATCAACCAGAATCAACATCGATTTTTTGAGTATTCAACTGAAACAGCAAAGCAGAACGGTTGTTTTTGAAAGCCGCCACACTTTCATCATCAGTACTCATGTATAGTTCTATTTATTACAGCTCATTAGATGCCTGAGTTGAGTGTGGTAATAAAATCTCTTTGCTAAAATCTTATTGTGCAAAAGGGAAACGAGTTTGGTTTGAGTTTAAAATTTCATTATAAATTTAAATATCTTTCAAGTATCGTGTTATTAAAAAGTTATTCTTTGGACAAATATTAGAACTAAAAATGACAGAAATCTCATGTCCTTCTCTTCATAAATCATTTTTAATTTTATTAAAACAATATCCTTTTGGAATCGAATATATACATTTTACATTATCCTATATACGCTGAAAGGATTTTCAGCATCCTGCTAGGAAAATTTAAAGTTTCCATAAAACGCGGAAATATGGAACATAAAATGTTAATATAAAAAACCTCAAAACAAATTTTGAAATTAATGATAGAGATTGCTTAATGTGGAAGAGAAGAATTAAAACACGTTTATTTTTCAGTTGGTTTCAGAATTGAAAACATTGTGCTTGTTTTTGTTTAAAAATTATAAGGAAAAGGTTTGTCAAACATCCGTACACTGTTTTGCCACCGCACTGCTGGCAGCGACGATGTATCGGGAGTCTTCCGACTAAACGATCGACGAGATCATATCTCACTTAAATTTATGCTCTGGTAATCATAATCCTACTCGCATTTTGCCGATTAAACTTCATCACCATCAACTCGCATACTTCCACTCTAAAATCAAATTGAGACATTTGGGAGTTTTTCATATTTGCGACAAAAGTAATGTAACTTCCATGGGTGCACAAATCAGCATTGCTGACTAATTGCCAATAAGACTTTTTGGCCCGAAATTGAATGCGATAATTTTTCATGGCGTTATCGAAAAGGTTCACACCTTCCATGTACTTACCCCCTTATTCATAAATATTATGAGAGTGTAATAACAGCGTAATAAAACAAAATTTCATATGAAATTCTTTCTATTATACTCTTATAAGTCTCTCGTAATTTTTATGAACAAGGCGGTTAGTACATTGGTTGTTTAATTGCAGCTATTTTTCGAAATCTTCTTCCCTATCGGACCAGCTATCGAGAATTTCTTGTAATTTAGCAGTAGTACGAATTTTCTTACGACCATTTACTTTTATGTCGGTTATTTAGTATATTTTTGTTTCATTGTAAAAAATAACTCCTGTTCAGTTTGCTTTACTAAAATCAATTACATGCAAAAAGTTCAACAACTCCGTTGTTAAAGTCAAACTATTAAACTATAGATCTCAAAGTTGAACTCACTTTTTACTCCGTAATTTTATATATATTTGTAACGCTCTTCGGAGAAACCTTGTAAATTTTAAGTGGCACATTAAAGTGTACCGGAACTTTGAGTGGAAAAAAATATTGTTAACAAATAAATAGATTTTTATTTATACTATTAAAAAATAACTACAAAGCTATATCCTTAAAGACTGTTGGGCCCTTGTCCTATCTCAGGACAACCAAATTCTATGGACCGCATTACAATTAGAGTCGGAAAAAAGTCAACAAATTGTAGAATAAAAATTTAAGAATATAAAAAAAGGAAAAGTGACCAGTGAGTTCTTGTTATAAGCTTGATATTTGTTTTAAGCATGTCGGTTATTAAAGTGGAAGTTCGAAATAAATATCTTTAGTTATTCTAAGAAATATTGGGTAAAGGTTCCCAGATGATTTGCATTAGCCCCAGGGAAATGGGCATAGGAACCCCTCAATGGATCACTTTGAACTTTTACTAACTTTTTGGGAAAAAAGAATCAGCACATAATTTAAATTATGGAATATTTATCATCATGTCTTTCTGAGATTTTAATTAATTTCGAACAATTAGCCTATGAATATTAATTCAGTTTAACATTAAATTAAAGGGGTTTATAAAAAATTTTAATTCTTATACCACAAGCATATGAAATATCGTTGGAAACAAAATGGTTTCGAATCATTCGCTCTTCAACTATAGCGTAAGGCTTTGACATGTACTCGTGTCATTGCTTTCTTTAATTGAATTACATATAAGACATGTAGTTTTGATTATACTTAAAGGTTAAATATTATTTATTTTCTTAAACTTGACACAACATAATGGCGACAAAGAAAACACTCCACTTTAGATTGCATTTACTTCATCTATTTAGATTTTCCTTTTGCTAAAACCATTGTATTGTCGCTGTGTGGCAAAGGAACTGAAGCTATTGAACAACAAAAATTCAAAACACAACACAATTATGTTTATCGATGCTGACAAAAGATTTCTGCAAACTATAAAACTAAGAAGAAGATGAAAAAAATGTAGTTGTACATGAAGAAAACATCACCAATAATAAAATAGAAGATTATGAGGATAGCAATCAACTACAAGGACATTTGCTCATTATACAAGTCTTTTTTTGCTTTGCTTTGATTACATCTATTTTTAGTTCGGTGGCGTTGCTCGTTTTGATTGCTTCCTTATTTATGCATGACTAGTGACAGTGGTGTCCATGATGAAATAAATAGTGAAAATGTTTTAGTTTAAGCTGAATTAGTATAAGATTTTTTATTGGGCTAATAATGAAATTTATAGAGGGTGCGTTGAATTATAAATTGTTAATTAAGTGATTTTTAAGAAATTATATATTATTTCGTTTCCCGTGCTTTAAATATATCTCTGATACTCTTAACTACTATTTTTATGTGGTATTCAAGTTTGATTGTCACTTCCTTAACTTATCTAATTCGTCCCACTGTGCCTTATGTTTCAGTTCGTATGCAACGTACATAAATTAATTTCCTACTGGGTTTACTACGTGACATATAAAAATTATCATAAAATCAATTGCTTTTACGAAAAACATTTTTGTTATCGCTTTTTTGTTTTTGTTTAGTGCTATTGTTGTCGTTGGTTTTCTTGTTTAAATAACTCTACTTCATAAAGAAAATAAAGAATAGGCGAAATACATTCAGCAATAGTTAATAAGAGTACAACTTATAGACGTGTTTAGTTTGATAATGCTTTTCAACAGCTTTAAATGCAACAGCGCTAAATTTCTAACGCACTACATTCCTTAACTTAACTTCTGCAGACTATGAAAGCAGGATGTTTTTCCTGTTTCCTCATGGGAACAGATATTTATGGTTATTCTTGTAAAGATATTTTTAGCTGAGGTGTCCATGGCGATCACAATAACCAAGAAAATTATAAAAATCATATTCATCACTATTTTTGATGAGACAAGATTCCACAAATGATTTAGACACGAGACACTTTTTTGGATACTTTAAGTTTTAGTTTGATATTAAAACTGTTGTGGCAGATTTTGAATGAGTTTTAATTAGTATACGTTAGTTAGTCCGTATTTCGCTATCTGGCTACTCCAGCTGTATTTTGTGTTCACGTATTCACTTTTTTTTTGCTTTTAAAAATTACTTAATATTATAAATTCACCAATTTTCGGCACAATTATTAAACAGAGAGCGCTGGTAAGGAGTCTTTCTTATTATCGGGGTTTGAAAGGATATGAACTTTTATACCCTTCACAAAAGTGGAACCGTATATTTAGATTTGTCAGTCCTTGTGTAATTGCTTCGATATTAATGTTGGAACCTATAGAGTATATATTCTGGATATTTATGAATAGCGATGACGTTGGAGCGATGTCCGCCTGTTCGTCTGTATGTCCATCTGTCCGTCTGTCTGTACGTGAAATCGGTTTTCCCAAGCCCCCAGAAGAGCTAGAGACTTCATTCCTGAAATGATGAATTGGAAATGAAGTTAAATAGAGTGGTATTGAAAAATCCGAAAATCAGAGCTGCGAGGCTTACAACTATTTCTTGACGCAAAATTAATAGCAAGAACCAATTATTTTTTTGTTTGTTTGTAAATTGAACGTAGTTCACGCTTTGAGAAGCCTCAAATGTCTAAAAAACTAGAAGAAAAATTTTTTTTTCCAGGGATGCGAAATTAGAAGTTTTTTTTTCAGTACTTTTACTTGTTTTAAATACAGGTTTATAAATTAACCTATTGATTGACCTAACGATTGAGCAGATCGTGGAATCTGTTTTATTTTTAGAATTTTTTTTTAAATTTAATAAGAATTAAGCGATTTGCACTATTGAACTAAAAAAAGCACTTTGCAAGAGTTTTATTAATGTTATTTTCTATGAGAAGGGCCAGCACTCAGGGGACGACGCCGACATATGCAGCGCATTGCTTTGAAACTGGGAAAGGGGGGCATGGTAATAAGAAGATAAATGAAGACAGATTAGAGGATTGAGAACTTCACTGTAGGAACTTCTACTTCGCGGTCGGTATTGTCCAGCGACCATTGCAATGCCTTCATCATTGAGAAAAGCCAATAACAATTAATATAATCCTGCATTAATGCTGATCAGGAAAAATTTACAGCATCTCTGAGATTTTAGTAAAATTTCATGCAAGAAGTTACATAATAACTCAATCTTTTCAACAGTATTGCCTCACTTGCCACACCTCTGGCATCCAAAAAAGTTTCTAATATATATAAATCTTTTTCAGATTATATTACTTTTTTCTTAAAAATTTATAGCATTTATAAACTACACTCGTGTGAAGAGAATAACTAGTATAAATAAAATTTTTTAGAGTAACAAAATATTACCAAAAAAATTAACTCTCTTTGTTTGCTCTTAAAGTTAAAGGTGGAACGTCCAAATGATTAGAACTCTTTTTGTTGAGACGAATATTAAATTGGCAGAAGTTGTAAAAATACTAATTTAAAGAGCTATTGACTTTATGCAGCTGAACACAGACGATAATATTTAAAAATGAGTGCAGTTATATAAATAATTTGGTATCAAAATAATCTTTTAAAATCATGGAATCCTAAAGGATATTCTTTTAACTTTCCGCTAATATTAACCGTACAACTATAAAAACCTGTTTTTTGTCATATTCTATGCTTTTTCGCTCTTGGAGCTAAAACATTATTATTTTTATTTGAAAATTAGCCAAATTCTACGCGGTAAGTAATGATATCCAAATTGGTTCATATATGTATTTGGGAATTGTCACTTTTAAATCTCTTTAATTTTAGTTTTGTGCTGATTCTTTTTTCCCAAAATCTTACTAAAAAATTCAAAGTGATCATTTTAGGGGTCGTAGGTAGTTCTGAGGCTATTGTTCTTTATATCTTTTAAGACTACAATAAAAAAGGAAAAGTGGCCAGTGAGTTATTGTTATGACTCTGATATATGGTTTAGACTTATTAAAGTGGAATCTTGAAATAAATATCTGTAGTTACTCTAAGAAAAGTTGAGTAAATGTTCTCTGATGATCTGCATTAGCCGCAATGAAACGCGCATAGGATCCAGAACACTTACTGATTAGATATATAATTTTCTAGATTTTAAGACAAAACAACTTTTTTGATATCAACACGGTTGACGGTCATCGAAGTGGTTTTTAAATAAAAAAAAGGTGAATAGTTTGGGGAATCAATTGGTCAAGCCTTTTCTCAGTTTTTTCATATATCTTGATAAATACCATTTTGAATCGGTTCAATTTTACAGGAATACTAACTTCAAGAGCTCTCCTGTTTTGATTACTATAGAAACATGAATAACATTAACTGTTCAGAATTTTACAACAGGTTTTTCGAATTTTTTTGATTGAGGGTGCAGTTGGCTTAAGTAGTAAGACATAAAACTAAAATGCCTTAGGTCCCAAGTTCAACTTGGACCATCAATATGGTCATCAATATGGTGCCGAATTTTTCTGATTTTCTGTAGCGCAGGATTGTGTTAATTGTTGTCGGCATGTTTCAATGACGATGGCATAGCAATTAACACCGTCATGTAATAAAAGAGCAGAGTACAGTTACCCTCTTTCATCGGTATCTGTAGAAACAATTCAGCGACGAAATAAAAAAGTAAAACAGCTACAACAAGTTTTCTATTTTCTAACCCTTTCCTTTCTAGTTCCAGCGTAATGTACTGAATATTTAGGGGTTGTCCCCTGAGTGCTGGGTCTACTATGTATATATATATATATATATATATATATATATATCTTAAGAACGCATTAATCGAACGTGGTGCAGTTTACGGAGATCGACGTTGCTTATTAGGAGCTAGATTTTTTGATATAAAAAAAACTGATAAAAGGTTCTCTGTGATTTTTTGAATATCTTCCAGATTACAGAAAATCTAACTTGAAGAATATTTATTAGAACACTACGACACTTTCACTAGGTCTAGATGTACATACACACAGAAATTAGTCAGGAAAGCATCCACGGATCTAAAGAGGTGGATATCTAATTAGAGTTCGGTATTTCATAATAATAACTGCAGAATTATTTTTAACCCGAGTATGTTGATTGTATATGTGACAAAAAATTTATTGTTTTATAAATATAAGTTAAAGTTTAGTTAAAACTCTTTCAGACTATTTTTAAATTTTCATTTTTATATACATTTTCCCTTATAATTTACGAGACTATTTTTTTATATTTTTGCAGTTCTTCCAGAGCAACCCATTATCTTGGATAGATGGGGACGTCAACTAAATGGTACAAAATTAGGGCCAAAACAGGAAGGTGATGATATTGTTATTACCTGTCGTGTGGTGGGAGGTAAGTCGTTTGCAATTGTCATATCCGCAAAAAAAACCTGCCAGTTCCATTTCTTTTTTGGGGCTAAACATAAAAATATGAAATAGAAATTGTTGAATAAAAGCGATTTGTAAGAGCATATTTTTATGTATGGGAAGTGGTAGTAAACGGATTTATAAGTGGAGAAACTTGGACACCAGGTCGTGCATGTATTTAATAAATGCCTGCATGTGCGTTCGCATGCATGAATAAGTTGAGCAGTTGTACGTTTTATACATTTTGGTAGCAACTTTAGAATTCAATTTCCTTTTTAATTTCCCAAAAGCATTAAATGCACCTATACATACATATTTATATGTGTGTGTGTCTTAAAATATACATATTTTACTAACAAGCGAGCGTAGCGATTGCTTCTTCTGCACTGATGAACTCCCACTGACTTTGAGACGAAAATAGCACATGAATGCTAAAAAAAAAAATAAGAAATCGCCAGCATATAATAATAAACTACTACAAAAACAATATTTTGTGCTGGAATTTTTATTTCACAAATCGTTTCTTTTTTTTATAACGCTGCCAAAAAAATCCTAGAACAATTTCTTTTCTATTTCACTTTTAACATATTCTTCCATTTCTGTTTTTTATCTTTTGCCAAATTCTTCAATGTCTGTTATTGCTGCCGCCGCTGCTGCTGGTGTTGTTGCCAACCATGGAAATTCTTCCTTATGCTGGTGTTTTAACAAACCACACGAAAAAAATTCAATAAAAAAATATCTGCTGCTGTTTCTTACACCCAAAAAAACCGCAACAACGTCTAAAAACAATTTGAACAACTATTATGGAAAAAAACTAAAAAAAAACACTCAGGACGCCCCCAGCCACAAGTGCGATGGCTCGTAAATGGTCTACTGGTCGACAACCAATATGAGCACAATTCCGGTGATGTTATCGAGAATCGTTTGCTATGGCCATCAGTTCAACGTACTGATTTAAATTCCGTATTCACATGCCAGGCATTGAATACGCAATTAGATAAACCGAAAGAGAAAAGTTTCATCTTGGATATGCATTGTAAGTATCTCTATATTCATATATACAGGCGTACGCACGCATACATATAAACATAACTTTTTCTTATAATGCTTATTGCACACACATACATATACACCGTTGAAGGCCTTAAGACAAAATAACAGGATGATAATCAGCTTACAGTTTTTGTGAGTAGGATACGATTTAAACGGTTGTTTAATAACAAAAAGCACAAACAAATTTGCTTAAAAATAGAAATGATGAAACAAATATTTTTAAAAAATTTTAGATAATCCCTTGTTTTAGCATGACGTCAAGAAAAAATTTTTGCTAGAGAAACTTGTTTTTATCAATTTAAGGTTGTTGATGAGTTGCTTTGAGCCCTTCTATTGCTGTTGCCTGTATTGAAAATATATCAAATCAATTATAATTTAAAAACAAGTAAAAGTGCTCTATTCGGCTGTACCGAATCTTATATACCCTTCACCAATGTATGTCTGGCGTTACACATAATTTTAAGTACCAATTTTGTTCTTCCTAATATATATAATAGTTCTAGTTAGCAAAAATCTAATACCAACCCCTGAAAACAAAATTTTAATTTTTTTTCTAATACAAATCTTCATGATGTATAAAGCGGTTTTATTTAAGAGAAACTTAAAATTTTTTAACATGTTTGTTATTACACGTACTAAAATATACCGGATGTGAAAAAAAAACTTTTATATAACCATCCCTGGACATTTTTTTATTATTTTTAGTTTTTAATACACAATTGAGCATAAAATAGGTTTAACTTAACAAACAAAAAAGTGATTGGTTTTTGGTATTAATTTTGCGTCGAGAAATAGGTGTAAGCTTCCCAGCTGTGGAACGTATTTCGGATTTCTCTGCCAATCTATTTAAGTTAATTTTCAATCCATCAGTCCAAGAACGATATCTCTTCTGGTGGCTTAGGAAACCGATTTCAAGTACAGATTGACGGACATTGCTCAATTGCTATCGTGATCATAATGGATCTTAAAGATCCAGAAGATGTATACTTTATGGGGTCCCATTCAAATATCGAAGATTATTACATATTGAATAGCAAATCTATATATACCCTTTCACTCTTTTGTGGAGGGCAAAAAATATACATCTGAGAGGTCATTAATTAGGGTAATACAAAACTCTTTAAACGTTAATGTAGCAGACTGGGAATAGTGAGATTTATTAATTCTTTGTATATTTTGTCTGTTAATTTATTTATGAGACAGAGTTAGTACCAAAAAATTGAGGATATATGAATAAGAACTCTTCATTTTACAAATTTAGTTTCAAACTAAACAGTACAATAAGTATATATTAAATTTGACCCCAAATAATACTCAAAGAGACAACTCAGGCTGTCATGAAACTAAATTTTTCCAATAAAATTGTCAACACTTTATTTAGTTTTTGAATTATCTTGAAACTACATGAGTACATTCGGGCTTGGAAGTGAATTTGTTTTGGCAAAATATGAACTTTCATTTACTAAAACTTAATTTAATTATCTTTAAAATAATTTAAAATTAATTTTAAATCGATAATTCTATATATTTTAGGATTCAGGTAATTTGTTGTCAATAATTGTTTAATTGCAATAAATAAATAGCAACACAAGCTAAATGCCTTGAAGGTGATTTAGTTTTCTATCTCTTGGCTTTTCAGGAAAACAATCACCAAGTTGTGAAATTGACCGAAAATTTATCACAGTAAAATATGACATAAGAAAGCAAGACAATATCTAAGATTTTTCTTAAATTGTTAAGTTTAATTGATTTATATGATTTTCAAATAGAATTTAAATACCTACATATAAAAATAATGTATTTTAATATATTAGAAAGTATATTAAACCAGCACTCGTAAAATTCCCAGCGTAAAATGACACGTTACTTTTAAATATTGTGTTTTTTTTGTTGTTCTTTTGTAAGTTCAATTATTTACCTCTTGTGGTACAAGATCAAGAGCGTTAATGTAAAAGCGATCATTAATTTCAGGGATATCGCAAATGTGAATGACGAAATGAAGAAGCTTTCCATTCAGCAAACGACTTCCGTTTGGTGAGGAAAATTTAATTGTAAAGAGTACAAATAGTTTGGGTATTATTTTAGCCTCTATATTCTACACAATATATCGCATCCTTAGACCGAGTACACACCGTGGTACTTTGTGCCATCGCATACGAACTTAATAGCGTGTATTAATAGCAACGTATGTCATTTCCGATAATATTATTCGGCGGGATTAATGTGCAAATTAATTGCGGAGCTAATGTAAGCGACTGTTTACAAAAATTGGCAATACTGTCGCCAGATAAACAATTATTTCGGCGCATTAAATATATATGAAAATATTTTAAATATTGTTTATTTTACTGTCGTATTTCTATCTGAATATAAATTAAAATATTTCAGTTGATGCAAAACGGTCAAGTCAGTGGGCCATCACATAAGACGTTAGAAATATACCAGCGTCCTGAACTCTCTTGCTTCCGTAGAGAGAAATGCAGAGTGATCATAAAATTGTTTGGTAAAACGCAAATTAATCCATACTTATCGTTTATTCTTTTCCAAAGTCTTTATTTATTTCTATTTTCAAACATTCAATGACTATTTGTATTAAATTTGTAATATATTAACGAGCAATATTTGAAAAATCTTCGCTATTGCTAAAGGCGTTCCTTACCAATGCACTTTTTATTAAAATTCCTTCTTAATATAAGCGATCAGTTAGTGATCGAACGCTTGATAGCCACATTGACAGAAGAAAATTGTTCTGTCAATCGATAAACTTATAGTAAACCGTATTTCACACATTTTAAAACGACGCCATAAAATAATAGCAAAAGACATGCCTGTTAACCGGCAGTAGAAATTAGAACACCGTAAAAGTTTGAGTTATTTACAAACTGCGATACTAAACTAAAGTTTTTATATAAATAAAATTATGTATAAATTTTGGGAAGATCTGATATATATCCTACATTTTGTCGGAGTTATTAAATTAGGGGAAAATATTAAGAGGGCAGATGAGGTAACAGAGAATTTATAGTGATTTAAAAAAAATCAGGGGTCAAATTACTGTATGCAATACCCGGCAACATTTTAGTAAAATTTATATAAAAATATCGGTAATCTTCGAGTGCCGTAATATGCCCTCTATTCTTAATATTTTTAGGTAAATCATAAGAAACTTTTTATTTTATTTTGCTTTCTAGTAACTGCAAACGTTTTTTTTTTGTTAAATTTGAATTTGAAAATTTAATAACTCAAAAATCAAACAAAAGCTCGTGAGTACTGAAAGTGCAGCGGGTGGTTTTACTAGTCCTGTTTTAATCTACCATGTAAAATAACTGAATGTAGATTATTTCATTAATTGGCTGAACTGACATAAATCATAGACGCCAAAAAATCACTCTCAATAATTGTAATACGGCAAAAGGCCTTTTCTCATTCAATATATCATTCAATATATCTTACTTGGTATGGCCTTAAAAAGCTGTATAATATTTTTAGAACACTTTTAAGTTAAATCACAAAAAATATCCAAATTTTTGGCTTCTTGTAAAATGATATGAATTTATGGCTCATGAAATTCTTTTCTTATTTCTTTATACATTTAAAATATGTCTGTGTATACTTTAATAATTTATGAGCTAAACTTTTATATTCTTTTTCTTATTTCGTATAGAAAAATGTTTGACTAATAAGCCCCAAGGGAATGTAGCGATATGAGTTTATCCCATTTAATAGTTCTTGTGAAATTTTGCTGATATTTAGATCCATGAGCAGGTGAATTAAAGAAGTTTATTTGTGCGAAAAAACATTTAAATTAAAAGTTTTAACAATAAATGAACTGCATGAAGGAATGATTTTCGTGTTAGATTTTTATAAAGTTTCTGTTGTGTTGCACAATGGGATAGTGGAACGAATAATAGTTACGTTATTTTATTATATTTCATCTTCTAACAAGGATGAAATAACCATAAGTTTAAAATGTGTAAAATGTGCTACTTTAATAAGTAGTCTTCAACTTTCTTTTAAGTTGTCTTTGTGAACAGGTGTTTTATTTATCTTACTTTTTCATAGAAGAATATAATATTTTACAAAATATTAACTTAATTGTGCTGTTTTTCCCAATATTATGATATTTTATATAAAAAGAAGCCCATTTATTTTAGTTCTTGTTTTATTGTTGATATATATTTAATATTTTTAATATTTTCACTAGAACCTTCGCATAATATCTCTTGCTTTTTTGAGAGAATTTGAGAAATATAAGTCATGATTTGCATTAACCCTAGTGATATGCGTTCTGGCATTAGCTACAACCCCTGACACTATTGCTTTGATATATATTTCTTTTAAGTTATTAACTTTGAGAAATCAGTTCAATTTAATTAGTGCTTTTAGTATTTAAATATGAACAGCCATTTTTTTGCAATTTCTACAATATTACTAAGGGCCCCGTCTGGCTCCTCATGAATAACAAATTCGAATAAAACATGCCCTTCTATCGGTCTGTACATCTGAAGGTGGAACGCTGTTCTTGAAGCTCGCGAAGAATATAGAGATTTAGTTATTCGACTGATGTATTGAGAGTGGTCTTGGCTTGCTATTGAAGATTAGCAGGATTTAAAATGCTGCTTCAGAGCTAGAAAACTTAAGGATATATTCGGTATATACAAGTAAATACCTTAATCTTATATAATATATGTTGGTTAATTATATATAATTTATATATAAAGAAAAATTAAATTAGTATTAAAACAACAAACAAAAATGGTATTTTGATTCCAGAATTTTAGAATTAAAATTGTTTTCGTACATAAATTAATCTTAATATATATGAAACCTATTTGATATTTCTAATGAAATTTATTGCTGCTAGACTTAAGGTATTCTCTGAATGTTAAAGGAAATAAATAACAGCAAAATATTATAGCATTCGAACACATATATTAGTAATATATATTTAACTGGTATTGATATACAAATAGAGTCTAAAATGGGATTACAGGGTTGGACAATTGAAAACTTTTTATTACATCAAAGTAAAACAGCTTTTTTCCTTTATATATCATATATTTTATTGACACTAAAAATCAAAAAATTAAACGAAATTTGGTTAAATATATATATATATATATATATATATATATATATATATATATACAATGTAAAATGTATATATATATATATATATATATATATATATACATATATATATATATATATATATATATATATATACATATATATATATATATATATATATATATATAATTATATATATATATATATATATATATATATATATATATGTATTTATATTACTTTTAAATTGGAAGTAATGAAATTATTGTAAACCTTCATGAAAGTCATAAACTCAAAGTGATCAATTTAGGGGCTGTAGAATAAAAACGTAAGAAAATAAAAAAGAAAAACTGATCAGTGAAATGTTTAAATTGTTATGAAAGCTCAAAGAACATTTTAGAATTTGCTTCCACTGTTATACAATTGAAAAATTTCCTTGTTAAATAGATAATTCATATAGACAATTTAAATAGACGAAAAAGTTGTCCTTTTTTGGTTCACAACAGTAGCAGCCATACGTCGGTGAATGGTACTTAAGTTTCCTTACGAATATCTCACTTGGACTTGTATTAACTGAAATGGTAAAGTTTTGACCACCAGACGTGTTGCTCTTTAATTTATTATTATTATTTGGTCAGTGTTATTTCTATTCGAACACAAGTTTACTTAAACAGATACGATTGAAAAAAAGATGAATTTTTTAAGGGCATCTGTTTTTTTGAACACTTCCTGTAATTGTTACAATTTGAGCTAATTTCATATGCATATTTCTTTTTTCTACTTTTTTTTTGTCAGTGCGAGCCAATATATTTTGATCAAAAAATTTTCAAAATGTTATTAAAATTATTGGTAATTTTTATAAGAAATGTTGCTGCCCTATATTTTAAATTGAAAACAATAAGTGAATTTTCTCGTGCCAAGTTTTTAGTTGTAAAGATTTAGTTTTAATTTTACGTATATGATATTTGAATGTCTTCTATAAACAGCAAAAGTGATACAGATTTTTTCAAATGCTCTCCTGATATTGAGCTTAATGATAATTTATTTCTAATTTTGCATAATTTTTGAATTAAAAGTTAGTGGCTTTAAATATAAATGTATTACCTAATTAAGCGAAAACGTTTGCAAATATGCTAAGATTATTAAATCTTTAACTAGTAACTTTAGCCTAATGAAAGCTATTTTATTGCAAAACTAAAACAAGCAATTTTCCGCCAACAATCGTATAATACAACTGATATAAAACTAAAAGTTATTTGTGTGTAAACTTATAGTACTTAGCAGACATAAAAATTAATTTGAAAAGGGTTTGTTTTCTACTCGTTTCCGAAAAAATGCTTATTTTAACACAAAACTCCTACTTTTAACACATGCAAATACAACTAAAAATTTAAATGAAGAACAACTAGAACAGCAGTATAGATCCTTAGCTAAATGTTGCCAATTTTTCCTTATATTAACTTCCAGTTTTTTTTGTTTTTTCATACAACAACTCTTCAGGGATATAAACATCTAGACATTTGAAAACTAAACAACCGGTATAACAAAACAAAAAGTATACAACTACAGTATAAAACAAAAAACGTCTCTATTAAAAAATTTATTTATACCCTGGCAAAACTTAGCAACAATAAAAAAACATTTAATGTATTTACAGTAAAACCGCTTGAAGTGAAAATAATTGACCCGCCTAACTCGATGGTAGCTGATAGACGATATGAAGTAACATGTGAATCAACCGGTTCCAGACCAAATGCCATTATAACCTGGTATAAAGGAAAAAGGCAATTACGGCGAACGAAGGTAAGTTGGCTTTAAACAACATTTTTGTTTTTTTGTATATATATTTTCATTTTGTTATTGTTTAAATACAATTGTAGTCGTATCTGAGGTTAAAATTGTGGGGTATTTGTTGATGCAAACGTATTTGAAAGTACGACAACGTACTTATAGGTGATGGTTAAAAGTATTGTATTTGCTCTGTTCCAATACTACGGGTTGCGAAGAATGAATAGAAAAACTGTATATAAAAATTTATATACAAAAAGTTTTAGCATGTATTTATTTCTAGATGAGTACATATCGCACTATGGGATAGAGCAGCAGTAGATAAAGCGGAAAATAATTATATTGAAAAAAAGCATATATAAATAATGGTTTTTTTTTAATATTAAGACCACCACTTAGGGATTACCCCCACAATGCATTTCAGTAAGCCGGATAGATTGTGTCTAAGATTAACGTCGGCACCTACCATTATGGCCTACCCGACGGTGGTCTCAACACCGGGTAAAATTAATGTTCATCACCACCCCTGTCACCCTCAGGGGCCACCTGAGTGTCCCTCGAGGACACAAAGATTGCAATCTTAATCATTTACCTTGCTAAGGTATTCGGGTCTATCTTAAACCCTTGTTACTTCCGAGGAAAGCATGTCGTCAGCACTAAGAGGAACCAAAATTCAAAGTCGTAAGACTTATCCCTCCTGACACTCTGAGCACTATAACATACCACCACTTCCGCAACGTCTGCTGAATCTCAGCAGCCTATAGAGGCCACCATCAGCTGGGTCGAAGTTTCAGCATAGTAGGAATATGCCGGAACATCAACCCTTATCTGACAGCTCTCCCAGCGATTTTAGGTGTCAAACCAAAGCCACCACGTGGACTCATTGAAGAGACCTCAACCAAAATCTGGCCACAGAATCAATCGAAACCTCATCTGTTGGGCTCAACCAGATCCCGTGGTACCAGTGTAAAGATACTGGTTACGTCTCGCAGGTCAAACCAATGTAGGTTTGCCACCTACTATTGATTTCTGATCCATTGTATGGCGGGACTCAGGTATCCTTCCACCTGAAGCCTACTACTTTGCACCCCCGTTGCTCTGCTGCTTCAGAGAAAGGGCAGTAATATATAAATACTATGGGCTATCGGCAGAAGCAACGTCAGAAAACCGATAGCCCTTTTCCCCGAAAAGCACTGCAACAAGGCGTTACGACTGACCAAGTTGCCTATTGTGCCCCCCGGGGGGAGTTAGCCGGATAATGAGAAAGGAGATGATGGTACGGAGGATATTTAACGACAGACTGAAAGATAATTTTGTTTAGGTCTTTTTACCCGTTTACTTTGCTACGATGTTTTGATGCAGTTTACGCTGAATAGTCTGATATATTTCCGATATTTTATTATGGAGTACTGCTGCCTCGCTGAATTGAAGTTGTTACTGCATACAAAAAGTACTCGAAAATAGTTCTCATTACGGAATGTCCATTAATTTATTATTTTTACTTCGTTAAAAAACGAAACTATAAACAAAAAATATGCAATACAAATAAATTCCATTACACAGTGCTTCAGATGTTTACTACCATTAACAGAAGTTCGAATGCAGCACGTGTTTTTGTATCCTTTTACACATACACTTATACTTCTATAGCAGTCTTGCTATTAAGTACAAAGCGTACAAAAGCAAAAACATTTATATATCATGGAATGGGTACAAGAGTGTGTGTGTGTGTGTGTTTAGTATCATCTATTTGAGTGTGAGGTATTTATGGATGACCGCATGCAATTTGCAAAAATAAAGGCACGTAAATTGAACGTTTGTCTCTGTTTTCTAGCAATCCTGACGTGTTTTGTTTTTGGAGTTCTTTTATTTTTGTTCGTTTATTTCCTTGAGTATTTAACTATTTATTGCAGACACTGCTGTCTAGTTATTTATGTGGAATGGATAGAGGGTAGCCCAATAATGTTTAGAACGCATACAAACACACACTTAAATTCATGGCAATTGCTTATTTTGTTTACTATGTTTTGCAACTGCATATATGCCACCCTACAAATGCGTTATTTTAATAGAAATTTACTTCATTCAATTTCATTCTTTTATGCAACCTATTTTAATTAAGAGGGGAGTGTTTTGCATTAGTAAAGCTTAAGGCGATCAATTAAGGCATTAAAGCTGGTTCTATAGAAAAATAAGCGAATTTTGGAAATGTTTTGAATACAATAATAATTTCGTTTAATGAAGTTAATATATTCAAATTTTACACAATTATTATATATGTCAAACATACAGGGGTGGGAAATATGAGTTTGGAAAAAATATTAAGTAATAAATGCATAAAAGTACAATTGTAATTATTCCGTCGAAAGTTAAAGAATTTTAAATAATATTTTTTTCCACTGAAATGAGTTGTCAGCGGTCCTCTACTACTACTGCGCTTAACGGACGGGATAAGGGTTAAGAATTTTGTGAAAAAGCAGCTGCCTGCCGACTTTATAGACGTAGATATTTGCCCCGTATCATGCTGCGTTACTAATGGTGTTTTCTTTTCTACAAAAATATACTACATTTCCACGTAAAAAGAGTAATTTCGTGTTTGTTTCTTAAACAATGTTTTGCTCTATAAAAGGGTAGTGTGTTTGAATCAAAAATATCTGCCTCAATAAGGGTGAAAGGCATTGCACTTTATGCCCCATACAAATCGACAGTGTTGATAGTGGCCTGAAAAGTAATTGACTTTTGTTTATTAATAGTGTTACCAGAAGAATTTGGAAAGAAATCGCCTAGAACTACTAAGTAATAATTAAATTTTAAAAGTTAATATCTTTACTGTTTTATATAATAACTATGGGAAAACATTACATTAAGTGATATTAAATCTTACAAGATTTGGAGTTTTGAAATTGCGCTTAAAAAAGTCTTTATATAAAAAAATTCCTAAAAGCTTCGGGTCGATAAACTGACTGGCAGTTATAATTCAAATTTGCTTAACATTTACAATATGATGGTAATTATAATATTTTTTATTTACTTGAATAATATATTAATTCTTTTGCTTTTTTATCAATTAAAAACCGATACTATTACTAAACCGGTATTAATAATATGCAATTAAGATCATAACGATATAGTTTTAGGTGTTTAAATATCAATTGAGCAACAGAATTTCTCTCTAGTTATGTTGGGCAGACACTACGAACCCCAAGGTTTCGATTCCATAATCGTAAGTCATGATTATTGGAAATACTTCTGATCGGTATCATTGCATTGAATAAATCTAGTTTAAGACAACTAAAAAAACGCTTTTTAAGAAAATCGAGCGGAGAACTAAAAGTTAACTTTATAAGAAGCTTAAAGAAATAGTGAATTAAATTATCCTGTATTATTGTGAAAAAAGCGGTCAGGCGCTCGATATACGAAATATAGGACACAAGGCTCCCTCGCTTTATTTACAAAAATACCTGTCTCTCGATTTTCTTAAAAAGTGTTATAATAGTTTTTGTAAAAACAGGGTGTCCGCCGGGAAGGTATACGTATTCATTTTGCCGCCATTTTGGCAAATATTAGTCTTGACAGTTCATATTTAGCTGTCGTGAAGTAGACACGTCGCAAATTTATCATGGGAAAATATTCGATAATCCAAAGTTTCGTTAAAACAATGCAATTATTGCGAGACCTCTTTCTACAGCAAGTTTTCTCCAGAAATAGTGATGTTGATTGGCCTCCACGGTCACCTGATTTCACTGCTCTGGACTTCTTTTTGTGAGGATATCGGAAAATCAAGATTTATGTAAAAGAAACCAGAAACGCTTGAGCAAATCGAACAAAATATTCTTGTGAAAATGTAAAGAAAAAGTTGCTCAAAAGGGTTCACAATTATGAGGGTAACAGAGGCGGACATTTATCTGATATTGTACTCTATAAATAATTGCCGACAATAAATAAACTATTCATAATATAAACAAAGTAGTGTACCTTCCCGGTGCATGCATTCGAAGGTTGTAAAAATACTTACATAAAGTGGTAAGATAAGAACATGAGCCACACCTTGTACGGGTATACTGTGACGTATTAGTAACGTAATTAATTAATGATATAAAGTATACGCGTAGAAGCACAATAAATAGGAGAAGGGGACACAAACAAACACACACGTGTAGCCAATAAACTGCATATAGAAACTATAATACAACAATAAAATTACGCTTTAACCCTACGATGTTCTATAACCTTTACGCCACTAAGTGCACCACATGGTCTAGCCAGACCACAGTTGAAAATCTTAACCAATTTAGTAAACTAAACGAATATTTTGGTTTTGTTCTTTTTATTTGAAATATATTAATAAATTTTACATTTTATTTTATTAAATATTTATATTATTTATTTAAATAGTCATTGAAAATGTACGTTTTGGTTTCTTTAACATGTTGAAGGCATGACAGGTTGTGTTGCACATTTGAAGATTCGAGCAAAAATCAACAAACCAGCAAAAACATTAATTTCATTTTCGTTCCCATTTTACAAGTTTTTGTGTTTTTGAATTGTTGTACAAATCTAGATATATTTCTTATTCTTTTAGATTTGTTTCCCTTACAATTATATTTACCATACATGGTGTAAAAATATCTTTGAAAATTTGTAAGGGTTTGGCAGAAATTTACGAGATTGACCAGCTCTCATTGCAATAGGAACATTTTACAAGTCGTCTACCATCTGGTGGTGCTTTTGCGTTCCACAGTATGCCTGCTTTGCTCGAAACTCTTTCATTACTTTCGGCTTCTCTATCATCGTCATATTCATTTTCACCCAACTCGTCAGCTTGTTCCACTTTGAATACGACAAATTCTTCTTCAGACGCATAACACGATTGCGCATTTTTTAACTTCATGAACTTGAACTAATTAAGACTCCCAAAATCCAAAAAATTATGATGGTAGACATCAATTATAATTGATGTCATCATTTGTAGGAATATAATCGTTCTCCTCCTCACTCGTACAATAAGGTTCTTCATTATCGCTATTTCACAAATATTCCTTAATTTTTTTTCGGCCGCCTGTCTTTCAGCTGGTGTAAGACGCTGGAATCTAGCGGATCAATCAATAATTTCTAAATCTGAAGCTTTATCACAATCCATTGCTTGGCTTGATCACTTCAAAAGACAGACTATATTTTCCGTTACTAGTTTTATTTAATGAAAATATTTTACCTAGCAACAATACAGGTGCTTTTGAAATTGTTTTTGCTAAGTAAAGGGGATTAAAAATATACCAAGCGTTTTGTTTTTAGTCTCTTCAAAAGTGTTTATATTCATTTATTTGATTTCATATGATCTAATTGCATTTATTTTTATGCACAGAAAAATCAAAACATATAACAATTAATGAAAATAGCTTGTGGTCTAGCCAGACCATGAGGTGCACTTATCGAACTTTTTCTTGTGGGTAGCTTTCTGACACCTTAACATGACCCTATCAACTCCAAATCTGTTGTTTTGTATTAAAAACAATATGCTTGTAGAATTAATGTTTTTAGTATTTTTTTTATTTTTTTGAAAATAAAAATATTTCAAATGAAAGTCAAATATGGTCTGGCCAGACCATGTAGCAGCATAAAGGAGTGACATCAACCAACCAAAGGAAATAAATTGTTACCACAAACGTATTGGAATACGTCTGCACACAAAACTATTTTGTTGATCCACCTTACCTGTCACTACGAAATGCTTAAAATTGTCTTAATCATTCTCTTGAATTATTTTCAAAAGTCTCCAATAAAAAAATGTGTTTGTATTATTCGCTAACTTTAATTTTACTCCATACTAAATTCCCTTTAATTTTCTCAAACTAAACAATTTATTACTAAATGGAAATGCAAAGTGCAATCCCGTATACACTATTTTTAACTGCACAACCTCTTATTTGTTACGTATTTTCTATTTTTTTTGCAGTTTTGCTTTTGTTACAAATTGTTGGGGGTGTTTTTAAATAAACTATAAGTAGATTGTGTGTACACATTTGCGACTAAACTAAACAATGATAATGTGATTTAAATGTTTCCATTACAGTCAATACCACCGCTGTGGTTATAGTAATCGTACGAGTCATCATTATTTCTTGAAAAATCAAAAAAAAAAAAAACATCAACATGAAACTGAAATGAAAAAAGTTTCATTGTAATGATATTCAAACTCATCTCCTAAAAACTAACCATTCGTTTAGTTGCAAAAATTTAACCTCAATTTCAAACGCCAGCATTTAATGTTTACAGACACACACACAGCCAGACTAGATATTCCCACACACTGACTGCTATGGGATATGTACTTTCATTTCCGTTTACGCGTAATCTAAATACAGCCATCAAATAACAATACAGAAAAAGTAGTGAAAACTGTGTTTTATTTTATATAAAATGTTTGCTTAAAACAGGGGTTGGTTGTACAATTTAACTGTGAGAGCTTCAATCAACTTTTCGTTCATACTTGTACCACCGGGATCTGTCCAGGACCATCAGTATTGTATATAATAATAAATCCATATATCCAATCCACAAATCTAACGAAGGAATTTCATAAGATTTGTCTTTCACTCATTTAATGAGTATTATGAATATTCGCATCGAAATAGAATTTCACGAATGTTGTGAAAGAATTTAGTTGAAACAGCTTCATTTGCTTTCCTTGTTTCGTTATAATATTTAATAGAATTAAATACATTTTGTTGATCAATCCGCTAACAAAACAATTCTGAATTTTAAAAATTAACTAAGAAAACTCTCAAATAATATATATAAATATATATATATATATATATATATATATATATATATATATATATATTCATATCGTTATCGCAATGACTTCATAACGTTGAATAAATGAAGTTATTTCATTATGTATCCTCGAAATTGTGTTTTGGTATCAATGAAATTAGTTCATAGTATCAACGAAAGTATTTCATTTATTTGACGAAGCTTTCATTATGTGTCTTTGAGATACATATAGTGGATTTTTGTTTTGGCTTACAATATAGATAATAAGCTTTACGAGACACTGAAGTTCTTAAGCTTAGAAAGTGGGTTCCAGTATGCCCAATAATTTTTTAGTCATCACTATTTTTTACTTCTGCTATGAAAATATTTCAATTTAATCTGAAGCTTTTACAAACTTGCATAAATGTGATAAGATATACACTCACAAACACCAAACCTAAGTTAATAGTTTCAAAACATTTGCAGTGTAAAAAATATCAAGTAAAATAATAAATAATAAACTGTTTATTTAGTGTTTACTTGCCATACTTGCGATTAAAGCAATCATTTAACAAGCAAAAAAATAAAATGCATAAAACTTATTATAATAACGAGTTATTTTTCAAGGTATGAAACTTTAAGCTCAAATAAAAGATTAATAATAAATTATTTTTTAATATTTGTTCTTTTGAATGATGATTGTTTGTAATTTTTGTTGATGTCGTGACCAGCTAATATATAAGGACATGTTATCTATTTAGCAGTTAGTTAGATTTCAAATTATATATCCCTGCCCATCGACATTAATGGCTTATAGTTGTATTGTAAAAATGTCACTATTTACCTTTAACTTAAACATAAAAGCACAAATTTCCACCTGATGCACAGCAAATGTTGGGTTTTGAACGTTGTCTCAGGGGAAGTATTTTTATAAAAAATCAGCCGAATTTTCATATTAAGAAAGAGAGAGAAGAAAACATGGAAAACGATAGATCCTAAAGGACATACTTGTAACTTCCGGCATATTTTAAACCGCCAGGCGAAGTAAAACAAACAATTTTCAATTTTTTGATTTTCAAGAACTGGTTGATAAAACCAGCCATATTCAGTAATCAAACGAATATATTCATATTTTGCAACCCCTGATAGGCTACTTGAGTGAAATTCTTTGATTTGATACAAACAACAACTTAATGGAATAAAGTGAAAGAAAACAGTTCCAACCATGGAGTACGATTCGGAAACGTTTTCGTTCGAAACAGTGTTGATATCATTGTTTGATTTGAGGAACAATACTGATACAAAAGTTCCACTGTATGTGCGAAGCTAAAAAAATTTACTTACTCCACTACTACACAACTATTTGTTTTTGCAAGTAAAAGTTAGTGAATGAGAATCTTGGATTTCCGAAGTTATTAACTCTGACAAAAATGTTTATATGCCGTTAGATACGGCTCGCGAGAGTTTCCTTAAAGTAGCTCTTGTTTGTGATATAAAATTTATTCAAAAGTTATTTAATTTTTGGCACATTGAAATTAAAATACTTTGTTAATCCATAAGACTGACAATGTTGAACTCATCAACAAACAAATAAGATCATCTTTCTAATACTACTAGTATTAGAAACTAGTCGTTATGACCCTTGAGACAAGTTTTTTAACCCCCTTTAATCCTTTACTGTGACTGCATATACCCGACTTTTGGCTTCACATAAGAATTGGCAACAGAAGAACCCTAGTCTGGGTTATCTGAGGTGTGGAAATTAATTAGTGCGAGAGAGACTCTTGAAAGATAGTAAGCAATTATTGGCCTGGCTGAACTTATAAAATAATTACCTACTAAATTAGAACTGATTTGTGACTACATATATATTTAAATTCTTTGAAAATTATTGAAGTTTCCCATATATTTTGGTGATGTTGTCTGAAGGCTACAATGCCTTAGATCACGGGATCGAATCCACATTCAGTCATGAATATGGTGTCGGAACTATCTGATCTGTGGTAGAGCAAAATTGTATGAATTGTTTTCGGCTTGCCTCCACGAAGAATCATATCACTGTTCGTGTTGACCTTTTTCGACATCAATTGACACTATCGTGCATTTAAACGCAAAATATGGGTGACACCTTCGTCGGTATCATAAAAATTATGAAACCAAACTCTAACTTCTAATAACACTATCCTCTCACCGCTACTTCTGACACAGTGCATGGAATATTTAGATATCATTCTCTAAGGGTAAACCAGCTCTTTCAATAAATATATGAAAAATTTTATGCATTAACACAGCCCCTTGAGAAAAGTGCAAATAAAATCTCTAGTGAATTTTTTCCTCTTATTTAAGGTGCTCACTCAACTACTGTCTTAAAACTTTATCAGGCCTACAAAATATATATATATATATATATATATATATATATATATATATATTCTTCAGCCAATAAATTAGCAGTTCATATTATTAAGACAGTCGAAATAAATCACCTGAATTTCAGAGGCATTAAACTAATTATTTATATTTTATATTTAAAATATTCCGCTTGACCGGTTTACAAACACTTTCAATTATTAATTCATTTAGCGAATATATTTTGTAAATAAAACTTAATTAATAAAATTGTTATTATTTCAAATATTAGTCATGTTCATTTGTTTGGGTTCACTGAGTAATTGATAAAAAAAAGAGTTTATATAAACAATTTTAATAAAATAATTAACGCCATGTGTTTAAATTTCTGCAAACAAGAAAATTGTTAACATATTTAATTATTCATAAAGCTTCGCTAGTACTACTAATTTTAATCTGTTCATAAATATATTATATCCCAGTGAAAAAAAAAGACATTCAAAGGAAAACGATAAAATGCTAAATTTATGACACCGAAGTTGTGCAAATTTGAACCTTTTCTAAGGCTTTTATAATGGGTTGCCATTGCAAAAAGTCCTATTTTGGGCGCCTGTTCTGTGAATAGAAATTCATGTTGCTCATGTTAATTAAACCTGATTTCTGTGTTGTTTGTTATTCTAAGATAATTAGGAACTGGCTTACGTTGATCGCTCTAGTTTTTGAAAATGTTACTGTTTGTGAAAGGCATCAGTTTAAGCTGTTAAAAAGTTATTCGTTAAACGCCACTTAAAAGGGATTTCTGGGAATCTACAAGTTTGAGTTGCTTTCAACTCCCAGGAAATCTAAGTTAGTGTGAAAGTACTCTGTGGAATGCCTGCAGTTTGTTTTGATTCGGTTCAGCCGTATGAATGTTATAAGCTGGTCACATACCTACACACTCACGCACACACAAACACACATACACGCACGCCCTTAGACACACACAAATATACAAATTCACTTTCATTCAGACAGAGTGAACCAATCCCAAAATTACCCAGGAGTGTTTCTTAGGGACTGTAAACGTCAAGGTCTGAAGACAACTTCTAGGTTTTTTATGTTAAATCGAATTAAGATTCATTGGCTAATTGTTCGAAATTAATTAAAATCTCAGAAAGACATGATGATAAATATTCTAAGGAACAAAGGAAAGTCAACATCAGTTTTATTCAACTTACACAGCAGAGCAGAACAGCTGTTTTCGAAAGTCGCAACACTTTCACCTTCAGTGCTCATGTGTATATTGTGTTTATCACCACTATTTAGGTGGCTTAGTTGATGTTAACACGTTTTGTTTTTTATTTAAATTTTCCGTTTGCGAAGTTAAACAAATTTGTTAAAATATGTTGCTATCGAATTGCATCGGATGGACCTTTCCTAAATCGGTATTAACATCTACTATTACTATTGTCATCTAACACTTCGAATAAATGGCAAAGTTTCGCAGTAACGGTCACTAGACTAGATCGCTTATCTCGGAGTTATAGCAAAACAAATTTACTGGGGAAGTAATAAAAAGTAAAAACAGCAAAAAAAAATTTTCATGTGTCATTTTCTTATTTTATGTTAATTTTAAAAATATTATCTAAGTATGAATTATAAGACAGGATATTTTATCTCTGTTTTTCAGCGTCGATTGCTTAACTAAGAAATTTTTAAAATCGTTAAATATTTATATTTCAATACAGCGAAATTTCGTCGCTTGTTTTTGTTGCAACGGGGTATGTCAAGCAACAAGGACTTAAAAATATAGCAATTTAAAAATGGATTAATATTGCAGAACTCTTATCACTTTCGTTAAATATCAAGACACTGTGCAGCTCATTGAAATATCCCACGAAAATAGTTTGCATAATATTGTGCCATAAGTCCTCGAATAAATGAAAGCCTACGCATCACTGAATTAATCGACATAAAAAGTAAGCGTTCATAATTGTAATAAACATAATACTTTTCTATAGAATATTGTTGCTGGCTGTAATTGAAGTCTAGCAATAAAACACAACCAACCAAAGGGATTGTTCAATTGCAAATTAACGACTTTATTTTATGCTATAAAAATAATAATTTTCCATACCCAAAAATTACTGCCATACTTCCTTTTATACAATAAAAACTATCTGGAAATATGTGCATTAAAAAAAAATATATAAATTAATTTTTTCCTTATGCTGTAGCTTTAACCATCAGCCTCCATCTACCATTTTAAAGGTTGTCAATAACCAGATCGGAATTGATTTATGATTTAATTAAGAAAATCAGGTCATTTGTTGTAAATCTTGTTATAAAAACAAAACAAAAATAATTTTCCATTGAAAAATGTACGCAGAACAATAGGAAGGAATTATATAAAATTAAATGCAATAATCTATTGTTTAAATACAAAAAAAGAAATTTTATTCAATAAATATTTAATGCTCTGCAGGCAGGCGTTTTAAATATTTGCTTTTTATTTTCCATTGTTTGTCTTTAAAGGATCAAAATATGTTGTAACTTTAAAATCAGTTTTTGCTTCATTTCTTATTGTTTTTAACAATATTTTTCCATTGCAGGATGACATTTCCAGCAATACAACACGTTCGGAGCTGAGTTTTGTGCCAACAACAGATGATGATGGTAAATCGATAACATGTCGAGCAGAAAACCCAAATGTCAATGGTTTATATTTAGAAACCATGTGGAAATTGAATGTAGTATGTAAGTAAGAATGCTCTCAAAATATTTTAATACAACACATACTCTAACAAAATTTATTAACAAAAAAAAAAAAAGGAACCATAAAAAATGCTATAAATTGTGCAGGAAAAAAGTTGTATATATTTTGTGACAAAAAAGATGAGGCAAACAAACAATAGAACAATAGAGACCTGCTCTCACAAAATACATTTTTCATAAGCAAATTTTAATGTCCTATAAACCTCCATATAAAATATTTAAATGCACATGCTACATATTTGTAATACAGGGTGTTTTCTTCCGTGTTGTTCATCATTTGTTTGTGGGTGATAACATAAAGCTAAGAAACTTTTTGGACTTACACTCTGTCAGTTTGTGGAATCACTTTTTTTTAGTCTATCACTATACGATTTATGTCCCGGCGCTACTTCATCATATACGGTTATTCCAACGTATACAAGGAAGCACGAGGAAATTGATGTATAAAAGCTGGAAGTCTATTTCATTTAACACATTAAGAAATCGACTAAGTCTGCTTGATAAACGTTTGTCAGAAGGAAACTGTTTTAGTCGCTACAATGGAAACTATTATCTATTATTATCACTTTCAGCTCAATTATTTTACATTGAGTGCCCTAAAGCGTTAAGATCGTTCGAGTGCATTGAATATAATAAAGGTCCGACTTCAGACACGCCAAGAGGCCTTGACTATTTGCCTTTGATTTCGGTGTATTTTTATTTATTGCAAAGGAACCCTAAATATCGAATATCTTCAAGAATAACAACGGAAGGTGTTGACTGACTTAGTGAACACAAGACTACGATGCCATAGATCCCCAGTTCGACCACAATATAAGTCATAAATATGGTGTAGAATTTTTCTGAACTTCATTAGCAAAGCATTGTGCTGATACTAGTAGAATTGTTAGCTGAACATTATCGATAGCAATTAACAATGTCATGTAGTGCAAAAAGACAGAATACAGCACCATCCTTCGTTACCTGTAGCGAAGATTCACTGGCGAGTTTTACATTTTCAATTTTGCATTTTGAGGCGAGAACTGACGGCAGTGGTAGTGACTTTAAATGTGACCTAAAAGAGTGACAACTTTTTAATCAATATTATGTAAGCGACCTTGTCTGAGATATGATACTGTCAAAGGTTGCTTTATAAATTTTGGCCTGTGGGCTAATAGAAAAAAAGAAACCTAAATGTCTTATTACTGCACAATTAAGCAAAATTTCCTTAAATATTTTTCTGAAGAACATGAATTTATAACTTGTAAAATTGTACCTGCTTTAATGGCTACAATGAAACTTCAAAATTATGTTTCTAATGAGTGGCGGCTAATCTTAGACTCTTCTATTTTGCATTGGATATATAGTATTTCCGTTGCCTATTTCTCATTTAAAAAAAGTTTAAGAAGAATATAAAACTATTGATCTAGTTTAAGAACACAATTGGCTAATATGAATCGTTTTAAAGGTTGTAAACGTTTTCTTAGTCCAACAAGGTGTCTGTTACATATAAAACTAGGAGCCGTAAAACGGTTTGCAAACGATGTTGAGAAACATGAACATTTTTAATTAGTACACATATTGGGGAATGGTGGTATTTGAAACCTGTTTAATTTTTAAAAATTCAAAGTGATCAATTGATTTGTTTCATCTAGTTCCTATGCGCATTTCATTGGCGCTAATGCAGATCATCAGGGAACATTTACCCAACATTTCTTAGAATAACTAAAGATTATTATTTCAAACTTCCACTTTAAATGATCATTTTGAATTTTTTAGTAAGATTTTGGGAAAAGAGAATCAGCACTTAATTAATATTAAAGTGGTTTAAGAAACATCAAAATTGTTTTCTTTAACTATCAAAAAGTTTCAAAGCTGAGTGCAGAAAAGGTCCAATCGGAAATTTTCGACAGGCGACTTATAAGATCAACAATAAAAGCCTTAAATTTTACGGCCACTATGATGGACATTGTAAGCCCAGCATGGATTGACGGTGTTTGGCTGCTTGTTAAGAATTCTTTGATATACATGAAAAGTTCTGAATTTTTCTTAACTTGTCTATCAACTGATAGTCATTTTAAAAATATCGGATAAAACTTGAGCATCCTTCTTCTTCAAAACCACCTGGAATATTTCCCTGCCTTTCCTAAGGACCCAAGTCAGAACTAGGAACGCACACATGATGGCTGACTCTTGTTGGAGTATTCAGAATAGCTCTCTGACTTCAGTTTCCGCTATAAAATCATTAACGAGAAAATGTTTTTTATTATCAGAGTTAAATATATTAGAATTAACTTTATATTTATACGGTGCTATTCACAAATAATTATTAAGTTTAAAGTTGCTTTAAAGTATGGATTTTGTATGGCTAAACAACCTTTAAGTCATTATATAATTTTGTCAATCATTTGTGAATTATCACGATAGTATATTATTATAAAAGAAAAACTCCGCGTGATATATTTTTAGCTTGAGGTGGTACACAAATTTTAATCGCGGAATGGATATCATCATTAAAAACTAGACTGATTCCATGTAGCATAACGCAATTGTCAAAAATGTTGCTAAGCAATCTCAGGCATTAAATACAACAAGGACAACAGGATACGAGCTACAAGCTCTCAAAATTAGAATACACGTATTGAAATGGGAACGACTATATTAGCGACGATACAGCCACATGACTACCGACCACCGTTGTAGCTGTAACCAAAATTAAATTAATTTCTATTTTAGTGAGTGATAATGAGTAGATGCACTGTTGCCAGTATAACATATATCATATGAATAAATTCAATTATTGTAAACTTAAATATATACTGTTTTAATACACAAAAAAAAAAAGAAATTAAAAATAATTAAGTAGCTGACTGCGAGACAATGATTGTAGCCAACGGTCTGCTGTCGTTATTGTGTTTAATACTTATACATTTTTTAATATATTATTGTAAAATTTTTATTTAAGTTATATGGATTTCAGGTCGATATTTTTATAAATACCTCTAGTGGTAGAGAGGTTAAGCAGCCCTAAATAGAGCGCAAAACACATTGTCTAGTCCACATAGTTAAGCGTTTGAGTACATGTAAAATATGCAGGCAAAATATATATATATATATATATATATATATATATATATCAAGTATAGATGTACTTGAGACCATTCCCAGTTATAAGCTACTAAAAGAGTTCATTGCATGCTTTCCATTCTACCTCTTAAAAAGTTACCCTTTAACTTACATATTTTTTAATATTTCTAATAATATTACTAAAAAGTAAAACTCTTATGTAGTCTACAACTGTGTTCTTTTCAATCTGCATAAATGTATGAGCATATGGAACTTCAACGGATATTTTTTAATAAAAATTATTATTTTTTTAACGATTCCTCTTTGTCGTTTATACGTAAAGCGTATCCGTGCATATTGTGGCACCGTTGAGGCATCGACATAAGCTTTCAATACATGTGAGGAGTAGTAAATGGTGGGAAGGTAGTTTGAGAAATTTTTAAATGTTAATGGTTGTTAAAGTGAAAAGACTCTCGATACTAAAACTGGAATAATTTTAATGCAGGTCATTGTGGAAAATTTAAAATAAATATTGTGGATGGCTATTAATACTCTTGCACTTGTTTCGTCCCACAGCTGTTCATTTACTCTGGTTTCTATGTCCTTTTCAAAAACGCTTAATAGGGTGGTCATAATTCCAATCAATCACTTTCAAACCACTGAATAGCTGCCAGTTTTTCTGTTTTTCTTTTCTTATAAATATCTTTAAGACCCCTGTTACTTGCTTAGCAACCCTCCTATAACTTAAGCATACCCTACACGTACTATTTAAAGGAAAAAGGCCTTGAAAATTTATTTTATTACCAACACGTACGTTTACGTATTATTTGCCGCAATCACGCGTCTTTCTCTTAAATATTCATCCACCATGTCACTTGCATATTCTGGCAAAGTAAAACAGAAAATATTACGAATATAAACGCACACATGTAACACGGCGGTTAGTATTGCCTGCATGGTGATGTGTTGCCAGGAGTTATATTTGCACCAAAGAAACAACATTCTCTACATGATAAGAATTTCGAAAAAAGTAAAACTCTTATGTAGTCTACAACTGTGTTCTTTTCAATCTGCATAAATGCAGATTTTATAATATAAATAATATTGATTTAGCGGATAATCAATTATACATGATGTACATGGCAGATATTTTAAATAACAAAAGCAAATCCGCAGTTGTTAATCGCTATTTTGCTGCACAAGAGGTAAAAATCTGTACTCTGTTTCTCGTTAAGACTCAAGATTTTGTTTTACCATAAAAAGTGTTAAAATGACAAAATGTTGGTAGTTAATTATGGCCACTTAATACCTGTCATATTAATTGTTATATACTCAATATATTTTGCCAAATCACCATGAACACTATCATCTAGTGAAACTATTTGACCACTGTTGGTATTCTCTTCGAGCAATGTTTAGCACCGATTTTACTACCGGCTAACAACAGGTTCAGTAAACGATAGACCATAATTCAAACATCGACAATCTGTCTAAATATCAGTGATCTTCGTAAGAATGGCAAAGACATTGTTGTTTAATATATTTCATAAGAAAATTCTAGTTTTTCGTTTTCTAGTTTCAACTCTAGTGCCACTTTTATCTTACACAAGAACTATTTGTTTTAATTATGAAATGCTTTAAGAGTGAAATATATTGTTGATTCAAAATTTTAAAATAAAATTTAATTTTTTTACCGTGGAAAATTCGCTTATTTTGTAAATAATGATATTGTATATACATATTTAATATGTATATATTGGCTGGAACAACTTCTTTCATTTTATTTGTTGACGATATTTAGAAAAATGTATTTTTCTGTGTTTGTTAGCAGGGTCACTAGTAAAAACGACAAAGAGATGAAAAATATTATTATTCATGATGCATTTGGGGTATTCACACTGTGTGTTATTGTTATAAAGTCATAATATTATAAAGTTCTTGTTATGGTTCATATAAAAAAGACATAAAAAAAGCTCTAGAGATCTGAGTCGAACGATCTTTTAGAGAGTCGGCAGAAGTATATGCGTGCCGCCGTTTCTTATATATGATATACGGATAAAAAACGACTTAACAATTATTCATTATTTTATATCTTTACATGAAATAACATTTTTATGAAATAAAGTCGCAAAATCTATATATAAATAAACCAGACAAAAACTTCTCTTGTTAAAATTATGAAACTGGCAGCCACTGAAACTTTTTCCAATTGCCGCCGCCAAGAAGGTGTATTCAACTCATATCTAGACAGCAGCTGTTTTAGTTTATATATACAAATTCATATAGCAGACCAAGTTGTGACGGATTGTTCACACTAGTTACATATTTCGTGCTTTTATATTATGACTTATATCTTTATGCCTATAGTGTGAAAATCCTTCAATTGATATTTGCTTTCCAACCCAACTGAGCAAAAATTCCTTGCTACTAGTCGTCCAAAACACTATCATAGAGGTTGTTGTTGCAAAACATACTGAATACTGTACCAACTTCAAAGCGATCAAAAGTGCTCTGGTATATTCAAAACATGCAAATTTCTATTGATCGTAAGGATTATAAAATTAACTGCGTGTAGCCTTGATTTCCTTGATAATGTACAGAACTATTTGACATGTCAAATCAGCTTAACCCTCGTCGAACTGATAAGGTACAATTGTACCTTTTTCATTTTGAAATTGCAATTACTTTTTTCTCATAGACAAAATATATTTGAAATTTTCTGACATGTTAAAACTTTCAATTGTAACACTATTTTAAAAATTTCAAAATAGAAAATCATCTCCTTCTCTTTGATATAGAGCCTAACTATGTTACACCCCTTAAAGATTATAAAGATACAATTCTACCTTCAACGACTTTGTGTGAAGAAAAATTAATAAAACAAAAAAATTTATATGTTAAATCAAATTAAGATTCATTGGCTAATTGTGCGAAATTAATTAAAATCTCAGAAAGACATGATGATAAATATTCCAAGGCACACAGGAAAGTCAAGATCAATTTTATTCAACCTACACAGCAGAGCAGGAAAGCTGTTTTCGAAAGTCGCAACACTTTCATTTTCAGTGCTCAAGTGTATATTGTGTTTATCACCACTGTTTAGGTGGCTTAGTTGAATGTGATAACAGTTCCTATTTACACAAATTTTGTTGTTAAAAAGAATCCGAGAACTGTATCAATCTGATGTTAACACGTTTTTGTTTTAATACCAGTGTTACCATTTATTTACCATTTTACCATTTACCAATCTTACCAAATCTTCAGCGTCTTTTCAGAAAAATGATTATATATATTGCTCTTGTGTACTCCGTCGTTTAGAGTTGTAAATTTCGTCAGTTCGATGTGCAAGTCGATGGTCTATTAACTTTTAATGAACAATATCGCTACTACAATACACAAACATCTGGCCTTGGTGCTTGGGATTGTTTTATAAATTTATTAGTTCCAAGGACTCCTCCAATAAATAAAGATCTGAAATTCAAATGACTTCAATGTAGATTAGAGCCATACTATTGTTCACACCATTATTTTCTTAGCTGCGCCTTCTATAGCAGCTGTTGAACTCGCAACAGCAAACGATGCAATTATTACTAGAACATGCCACTTTTTCAACTGCTGCAATTGGTCACAAACTAAATCCATAACGGGCTCAGATTTAATCATGTTGACTGATACAGGAATCAACGACGTTAGCTTCATTATTTCACTATCAAAAAAAAATACACAAACGCAATTATCATCGCTATGATGATATTATGCGAATCTATCGACTCCTGTCTCTGAGTGATATCATCACTTTACCAGCTTAGGAAAGATTTCCTCTGCGCCGCATGCCGGATGTCGTGGTATCAGTGTTGGATCGCTGCTCCAAATGTGCAAGCAAATCCAAACTGAGTTTTTAACTTACAATTGCGCTTCGTTCCTTTTCGACTGAGCCTGGACGCACCTTCGCTTAATTTTCTTATCTCAGACCACATATTTCTTAAATGCAATTCAGTTGCCCTGTTCAAAGACTACGGCGAAGATATAATTTTTCATAGCTACAGGCAGAAGTAAAGCCTGAGAAAGCAGTGTACTGCAAAAGGTTGTTTGCTTATCGTAGCTGGGAGGAACATAACACAAGGATCTGTTCTTGCATCCTAAGGGTTTTTCAACATATCCTTGCTATAGAACTCTAACTGATGGTGTTCTTAACACTGTATAAAATTGGGAGGCCATATCAGTGAAGCTCTCAGTATGGTCATTATCATGCACACAGAACTTCCTTTGCTACATGCTCAAAAATTCTAATATTGATTAAACCGAAGTCCAATATCTGATAGTTGTTTTTTGTTTAGTTTGCTTTAAAATTTGATTATGAATCGACTTACATCAGAGTAATTATTGGCCCCATTAAGTGGTCACCAAGAGCGTGTTATTTAACCCTATTGGATTATTATCACGTGTCTACTTCGAGTTATCTGCAAAACACAGCCGCAAATTCCTAACCTAGGCTAAGCTTTAGCCTGTACACAACATTTCTCGCAACTATTTTCATAATTTTTATCGCTTCGAAATATGTTAATATAAACGTGAGAACTAAACTTTTTTCAAAGAATTTATGTCCATCAATGATTCAATTATTATTATCCTTAATGTTCTTTAACATTCCACTTTTTACGTTAATTTACATGCATATTTTTTTATATTTCGTTTTGCTTCTTAACGATTTGTTAAAATAAAAACACACTTTAAACAAAATAATTAATTTTTCTCCTTATATAAATAAAAATGATACAATAAAGCAAAACGTGTAGAAGATATTATTCTTCACCAAATAATTTCATATATTATTTTTATTCATGTACACTCAATATGTTTCTTAAGTACTTTTTAGAATTTTGTAGCTGCCTGCTTTCGATAAAATATTTTTTATACGCGTTGCTCATACTCAGTTTGTTATGACATTGTTAACATAATTTTCTCTCAAGTACATGCATCATATATTTTTATTTTCCGTCTGTGCGGAATTTATTTTAATTCAAAAGAAAAGTTTTATTAATTTTGTTTTTCCATATTCTACTTTAATGCCTCAAGTGAGCTTTCACAACGACTTCATATGAATGACGACTTATTTAAAAAAATATATATACTGTAGTTATTTATAACAAAAAGGATATACAATTTTAATACTGTATACGTTTGTTTAAAAAAAAGTGTTTAGAGGATATAATGAAATAAGAAAAAAAGTGGAAATTGCATGGGATACAAGAGTCAAGGTTATAGCAAACACATTCGAAATAAGTAGAACAAGAAAAATGTATATATATGGACTTCAAGTTGCAACTTCTGGATAGTACAGTAGCAAAAGAATTCTTCCACACTATAAGCGGTTGCTAAAGTAGTTTTCAATTACTAAAAACCATAGAGAACATAAACTGTTAAACTAAAATTTTTTTGCTCACGATATCAGACGATTGGATTAAACGATTTTTACCCAATTAAAGGCGATCGATGTAGTTGTTATAGATATTTTCTACCATCACTTTTATGCTTGCTTCTTTATATTGCGCCTCCACGCGTATACTTAACATTTGTAATTAACTGCGTTACTCATACTCCTACAATACTGATGGTGTAGATCGTGTTTATACTTTTCATTATTTTTAAGTACTTATACATGCAAAACTAGAGCTCAAAAGTTGAAAATAAATTTTATATTAGATGAAAACAACATACAAGTAATGGGTGTTTTTTTTATAGAGGGCACAAGTTTAAATCAAGTGATCAGTTTGAATCACAATGAACATGCTTTATTTGAAAGAAAATTTCATGAAATAATGTTTAGATGGTGCAATCAGGAACACCAATTTTCAATCATTTTCGCAGCATTTGCGGCTGTTTTTGTCGGTAACTCGGCACAGATATGTGATAATAATCCAATACGATTAAATAACACGATCTTGGTGGCCACTTAATGGAGCCAATGAGTACAATTATGTCTTCATCCAAAGTTTCTTTGAGTATACCAATTGTAACGCCAGATGTGTGACAAGTGGCTCCATCCTGTTGGAAGTTACTGAAAAATGAAAAGATTTCGAAATCTGAGGATATATATCGATAAAAGCTTGTTGATTCTCATGTCTTCAAATGCGACAAATCTGCTTATTTAATTATTCAATTAGAAATGTGCTTCATCGGCAAAAAAAATTTCAATGGATGAGTCTGACGAATAAAAAATTTATTTTGCATATAAATTTTAACAATTTGCTCGCGTTACTCTGTTGTAAGTCGATTCATAATCAAATTTCAAAGCAAACTAAATAAGAAGCAACTACCAGATGTTAAATGGGTGAGCAAATAAATCAGTGAAGCCAGCACAAAGTTGTAACACTCCAAATATAACACGTTTTATTATTGTAAAAATAAGCGCGGAGGCATTTGTGCCCTATTTTTAATACATCGAGGGCCAGAAGTTTTAAGGATTCATTTTTTTTTCAAGCTTTATTTTTACCTCTATGCTCCGAATTTTTTAAGAATTGTAGTTTTAGTTATATTTATTTATATATCAATATCATGGGCTGATTTGCATAAAAGATCGATTGGTAGGGGAATTTGAAAATGAATTATTTTCAAAGCCGTCTTTTCTTATTGTATCTTAATTTCCTGAAATATACCGCTTCTAATCGCTGTAACATAACAGAAAAGCTAGAACGTAAAGGACTTAGCATTGTTAGGTTTAGCCATTCACGCTTTATGAGCGGATCACACAAACACACACTTGCATAAGGGCTTGATGACACCTCTCAGAATTAGTCAGGAACGCTAAGGAGTACTCCATTTTCAATACTCAATATATCTAGCGGGAATCTAAATAAATGAAATCAGCACAAAAGTAATATTAAAGAGTTTAAAAGACAATTCCCAAAAATATGTGCGGGAGTGCCCGCTCAAAAACAAATTATGTTGTCAACAATCTACATAAATTTTTCTATTGTAAAACAATTTTTATTTGCTGTTGGTCTTTATTTATCTTACAACTACAATTAGAGTCGGAAAAAAGCCAACCAATTGAAGAATAAAATGTAAAAAAATAAAAAAGGAAAAGTGATCAGTGAATTCTTGTTATGCCTCTGAATTTTTTTTTTAATTTTCTCAGTCATTAAAATGGGAGTTTGAAATAAATATCTTTAGTTATTCTAAGAAATGTTGGGTAAAGGTTCCCTGATGGTCTGCATTAGCCCTCAATTAATCACTTTCAATTATCTAGTAACATTTTGGGAAAAAGAATCTTCACAAAATTTAAATGTCAATTCCTAAATATATGTACTAATTTATATAAAAAATTAAAAGAATCTCTCATATCAAGTTTTGCATGCCGACGTTGAGTTAAAAACACAAGTCGTGTCTCTTTCCTGTAGGTAACTTTAATAAAAATCAAAACATGCTTTTCATAAAAAAAATATTATGAGAAATTTCCAATATTGTGCAAAGCTATAAAACCTTTTGAGTAGCATATTTTAGAGCAAAGGAGAAATAATGTTTGCTGATATTGTGACTTTAGGGAACATAAAAGTGCCAACAAAAGGCAAAAATATTCATAAAAATATTTTGTAGCTAAATGGGGCGTATGATTAATATTAATTTTATTAGCATGAATATATAAGTGCTTATATTTCTTTTCTAAATTGTATAGAGCCATGTCATTTGATAGCGCTTTAAGCAATGTAAGTTACACTTTCAAATAAATAAATAAAAATATTAATTTCAGACTTTCACTTTAATAATTGAGAAGTCTTACAAAAATATCAAAGTCATAACAAGAACTCATTGATCACTTTTCCATTTTTATTTTCTTACGTTTTTATTCTACATTTGGTTGGCTTTCCGACTGCAATTGTAGTTGTAACAGAAATAAAGAACAACAACAACTAATAATTGTTTTAATATAAAAATTTATATAGAGTGTTGACAACATAAGTTGTAGTTGAGCGTGCACTCGCTTCTTATTTTAAAATTAGTAAATATTTTTGGAAATTGTCGTTGAAACTCTTTAATTTTTATTTTCTGCTGATTTAATTTCTTTAGATTCGCGCAAAAAAAATTAATATCGAAAATCGAGTACTCCTGACTACTAAGAAGTCTCATCATGCCCTTATGTATGTGTGACCCTCTCTTAAAGTTTGAATGGCTGAACCTAATCATGCTGATTTTTATTAAATAAAAGAGAATGAATCTCATATTGATAAATGTTTTATTTAATGACGGCTATTATACTTGGAATACAATATAAAATAAATATCCGCCTCTGTGAACCCTTTTGAGCATATTTTTCTTTACATTCTCACACATTTCACATGAATATTTTGTTCGATTTGCTTAACCGTTTCTGGTGTCTTTTGCATAAATCTTGATTTTCAGATATCCCCACAAAAAGAAGTCCAGAGCAATCAAATTACGCGACTGGGAAGGCCAATCAGCATCACCATTTCTTTGAATAACTTATTGTGAAAAGAAACCTTGGATAAACTCCAGTATAGTCCTGGCTGTATGCGATGTGGTATCGTCTTGTTTATGCCACATCATAATCAAGCTCAAAGAGTGCAGTTATGGCGTTAACGATTTGTTAATCACATAACGATTTCGCTCCCAATCCACAGTTCCTATTGCACCGTTTTCATTAAAAAAAAAGTAAGATCTAATTATTCCTCCTGACCAAATTGCACACCAGATTGCCACTTTCAGTGAATGCAAATTGACTGATGAATAATTTGAGGGTTTTCCATTACCCAGAACCAACTATTCTATATATGCACATGTCTATTCAAGTGAAAAGGTGCCGTCGAATCGCTCGTTATGATGTTTCCATGAAAATCGGGATTGTCTTGGGCAAACTGTAACAACCTGTTGGCACATGTACGGCGGTGTAAAAGGTATTGTGCAAGAAGCTCTTGTGTCGACTGAATCTCAAATGGAAACAAATTCAAATCCTTGTGTAAAACTGTGACCAACGTTGTTCTTTAAAGATCAAGCTCCTGAGCAAGGCGTCGAATTGGGGTTAAAGGATTGTTTTGAACCCCTCTTCTTCGAAATTATTTACTACACGATAAATAGTGCGTTTTATTGGCTCGTTGTTTATCTCAAAAATGTCACGTAACTTTTTCAGCTTCACAGTAATCGTTGATTGATTTTGATAAAATGTTTTAACAATTAAATTATGTTGGTTTATTGAAAATTTTTTCATAATAAATTTGCCACGTATCGACTTTTCGACTGCCAAATATGATCTGACAAGACTAATATTTACTAAAATGGGGGCAAAACAAAATAGTACACCTCTCGGGAGCACACCCTTTTCTCTCTAAATGGCTGTATTTAGACCATTTTTTGGGAGTATTCTAGTTGTTGGCTTGATTTCTTTAAATATCGTAGCAAATGAAATCTTCTTAATTTTAAAAATATTATATCAATTTTCAAACTATTACAGTTAATAAAATTTGTTTATCGCGACAAACTTATTGATTACAATAAATTATTTAACACAAAACTAGAATTTGTGGAAATGATATGAGATCTGAAATCTTCGATATTTAAAATTACGACAGCATAACGATACAGCATAATTGTCTAATCTCAGTTCTATAAAATAATATCGTATATTTTTTAAACTGAAAACGAATTGTAGTACGATTAAATAATCTTTATGAAGACAATCATGTCGATGAAATCAATAAATGGAAATCAACATGACAATGAAATACATATTTTGTTACTGTCCAGGAAACTTCAAAATTCATGAACGTGTAAGAACTCTCGTATGTGCCAATAAATATTTAAATTCAAAACTTCTTAAATGTCACTGTTTTATATATAAACGTTTTTAACGCTTGATATTAACTTCTTTCTATTCTCTGCCAATGAAATTAAACTTTTCAAAAAAGTTACTGTCATTGTCGCTCAATACCAATTAGTTTACAGAATGACTTGTCTTTAAGCTGCTTTTTGCTAATCAGGGTTTTCTGTAAAAGAGAGGAAAATATCAGAAAACAAAAAACAAAAAACCATAATTTAAACACCATTATTTTCTCAATTCCCTAGAACCTTAGAAAAACTAAAAGATGAACCAAAACACTTTATAACAACAGCAAATATTCCCCAAGAGCTGGACGCTTTACACAAGTACGCATATGTGCCAAATGCTTCAAATGACAAGGAATAAAAAGAAAGTATTTAAGCGAAAAAGAGTTAAAAGATATTCAGCTCTTGTTTTGTTCCATTTCAAACAAACAAAAAATATAAAAATTTTTGGAAATTTTTGCAATTTTATTTGCAGCCACTAAAAGGAAAAATATAACTCAAACACATACACTTTTACCGACAGGATAACAGAAGGCACCAGTATTGCCAATAATTCAAGACAATGACAAACAGCAGTATTAACTGACTCGGGCGGAAAAATAAATTGGTTTTTGGCTTTATGCTACTTCATCTTCTGGTTCTCAAAAGCACACAATCACACACACTTATACATCATATAAATATGTATACAAGCAGACAAATGTGCCGTCATGACGGGAAGTTAAGTAACAGAAAAGAAAAAAAAAACACAACAACCGTATAGAACACAGATTGTAATGAATAGAAACCAATCCTATTGAACAGCTAAAGTAACAAGAAGAAGCAACACAGTAAAATGTTATAATATTTTTTGTTTTTGGAAAGAAACTAACACCGTTTTGAAGGTAGAGAGCCAACAAATATAAAAGTTGTTTTTTCTTTTCAAAGAAATATGAAAATAAAAACTTATTACGCGGTTTGGTCTAGTAGAACTAATTTCTCGCACGTGTTACTTGGCAATATAAACTTTATATATCCTGTCATCTTGCTACTCAAAGTGAAATATTATGGCCAAAAGTAATGCTTTTATATCAGAAATGGCAAAACTTTTGACTTCTCAGCTGAAAACATTTTTTGATAAGAGTTTAAAGGATATTTTGCTTATAAGGAATTTAAATAGCATGATGAGAAATAGATATAGTGATTAGCATAACGGTCTTAAATTTGAATTTATAAACAGAAAAAGTTACTCTGAGATATTAAATATTTTGAGTATAAACATAATACTTCCCATTGTAAGTTTTTTTATGGCAATTTAAGTCTTACGGCTTTTCTCATTTAGTGCAAAAAATTCTGGAGAATTTGTGTTTTAATTCTCTTTTTCTTGGTGTATAAAAGTAACTAATAAGGCAAATTTTAGTGATCAGTGAGTTCTTGTTAGGACTTTGATATTTGCTCAAAACTTCTCACTTATTAGAGTAGAAATTTTAAATAAATATCTTTAGATATTCTGCGAAATGTTGGGTAAAGGTTCCCTGATGATCTGCATTAACCCCAGTGATATGCCATTAATCACTTTGAATTTTTTAGTAAGATTTTGGGAAAAAAGAATCAGCATATATTAAAGTTAAAAAATTTTAGTACGTTTTAAACTAATCCATAAACTATATAGTTTTACATCCGTAGACGGAATCAGCCATGTCTGTCTTTTTGCATGTGCAGCCAACCATCTGTAGTCTATATTTGAAATCAGTTTTCAGAAGCCTCCAAGAAAGTGGACACTTCGTTTTGGTTTAATGTATTGAAAACTGCTGGAAAACTGCAGTTTATATTGCATATCAATTTCATTAGCAAAAACAAATTTTTGTTCATTTAATCCTTTTTATACTTCAGGAAGAATTAAATTAGTGTTAACAATCAATCAAAATCAAAAACACGATTCTAGGGTTGGACAAGTGAAACTTTTATTGCTACATATAATTTACAGACGTACAGTGGTAAAAGATATATAACATTCGGTACAGTCGAATAAAGCCCTTGAAACTGTTGTTGATTATAAATAAATATATATATATATATATATATATATATATATATATATTATATATATATATATGTATATATATATGTAAGATATTTTAGTATTTTGATATCATAAAGGTTTTGTATTGGAAAAATTTAATTTTTAATAACAAATAATGATAGAGTCATATCGAATAAAAGTTGTTTGTTCGATTTTGATTTGTTTAAGTTTCATAGCCTGCTATACTTTTTATAATGTGATTTTTTGAAATATTTTGTGAGTTTTCATTTAAATTCTCATTTGGTCTTAAAAGTCTTTTCATAAGATCAGCAGTTTGAAACTTTTCAAAACTGTAGTTCAAGGCTACTGACGATTAGATAAAAGTGCCAATGAAATGCATATAGACATTTCTTAACCACCCAATAAATACATTTTTAAGCACTAATTTGAAAATATTTACCCTTTGAAACTAAGATTCACAACGAGATTGGATACAATTCAGGAGCTATAAAACCTTTTAAATATTAATGGTTGTACAGAAACAACTCATATATTTTTAGCTCCCACTGTGCAGTGTATTAGCGCCATTATTGCAGCCATTAGAAAGCGATATTAATATCTAAATTTTATTTAAACTAGACTGCTCTTAACACACAATACTTAGCTGGCCAGTAAGCCAAAATAAATGGATGGCAGATAAAGCAGAAACTCCTTTGCAATACACCTTGCTATAGCTAAAGCACAAACTCAATTACGTTATTTGTTTCTTACTCGCTGGTTGCTGTTAATGTGTGCCGCTCATTAAAATTCAATTAAATAAATGCAAAAATTGTAACAATTCATTATATTTCATTTTTACATCTGTTAGGGCAAGAAATCCTTTAAGGATTAGAGCTACACGTTCTTAAGACAATTATTTTAATTCTAATTTTCGAAAAATTATTATTTGATTTAATTTGCAGCATAAAACATTTCCCCAAACACCCGAATAGCAGAGGACTAACAATTGCATGGAGTGTGAATAAATAATTTTATCTTTTATGTTAATGAGAAAAGTGTTTTTTCAAATTGTTTTAAACTTTCACAGAACAGATTTTTAGGCGAGAGCTAAATGATATTAATTTTTGACATCAATTTAGGTTTTTTTATTTTCTAAATATTTTATTCTTTCCAGCTTTAATTTATGTGTTTTTTGCTTATTTCTCATGCTTACAGATCCACCTTTAGTCACTTTGCGCTTGGGCTCAACTCTGGCACCCGATGATATTAAAGAAGGTGATGATGTCTATTTTGAGTGTCACGTACAATCAAATCCTCAATGGCGTAAACTTTTATGGCTGCATAATGTGAGTATTCCTGCAACTTTTTTATATTTCCATTGAAGACGGTCTGTTGAAGACGACTGTACAAAGACTAAAGGACAGATATCTTGGAGTTGTTAATACATTTTGTAGTTGTGCATACATTTGTGTCTGTGTGTGTGTATGACAGTCTTGACATTTCCGTTGTGTCATTAAGGCGGTGTGATGTACGAAAGTATTTAAAATTCAATTGAAAGCTGCAGCAGTACTCTTTTATTATCAATTTTTGCCTTTATAAGACTTCAAATCTCTTTAATATTTATTTTTTTATTACATAAGTTTTTATGAAAATAACGAAATAAAAAAGATGAAAGCAAAATTAAATCCGTGTTAACAGCTTTAGTTGAAATCAAACATAATTGAGCACACGTTTTGGGTGTAACAAAATTGTTTGATTAACTTTTGATATAAATTGGAAATTCTAAGAGAAATTTCATTTTCAATTACAACTTTTTCTTATTCACCCACAAAATATATAAAAACAGCAGCGATGTTTCCTAATTGCTGATTAATGATTTTCTTTTTTGCTATTTGTAGAGTTTCCTTTAAAGTTATAACACTTGAATTTCAAAGGGCCCCATGTGGTTTAAAGGGGATAAAATATGGAGCTTTAAGAATATGTTTTATTTACAAGTGTATTTTCGTTAAAAGGTTTAGCAGAATTGCGTTAAGATTGTGTAAAATTTTACAGCAACAGAAACATATGCCGAGAACATTTCATTAGCAAATTGAGTTTAGCTGCTGTTTTTGTTTCTTCTGTTTTTATTACTGCCGGGTTTTATATGATAGGAAAACCAGAAGTCAGTATTAAATTTAAATAAATTTATTAGCATTTACAAGGGATTCCTGTTTTATTGAGGTTAGGTTGGCTTTAGGTCTTTAATTTGCCATAAAATTAATCAATTTGTTTCGTTTGTTTTAAAGAAGCTATTTGTATTAGCAGCAATTTATTAAGAAATTTAAGAAGCATATAAAACCAAAATAATTAGGTTAACATACAATTTTACCCCAATGGTCCTTTGAAAATAGGTTAAATGTTAAGTAGGGGAACAAAAATAATCTCAGCCGAGCCGTCGATATTTAATAAAGTGTCAAATGACATTCAAGTGGGGAACTTACGCAGAATGCTTCAAAGTCGGTTAGAAAATATCTTAAAAATTTCAAGCAATTTGTTTTATATGATATTTTACATATAATTTTATAGCTTGATTGCTCAAAAAGTATTTTAATCTAGAAAACCATTATGATGAAAGTGTGGCGACTTTCAAAAACAGCTGTTCTGCTCTGTTCTGTACGTTGCCTACATGAAAGTAATGTTGGCTTTCCCTTGTGTCTTAGAATATGTACAAAGTTTTCCTAAATTAAAGAATAATTTAATATAATCGACCAATTAGCTTATACAACTTAATAGAATTTTAAAAATTATTTAATCACAAATTCTTCTATATGCGTTCTTATATATTTTGTTAAATTGTTTCCAATAAACTGCGATTGAGTTCCTCTTTAGAATCTAAAGAAGGAAATTCTTTGGTCTTATTTTCTATTAATATTTTCTCTAAGTCCATTTCAGTTTAAAGTATTTGCTTTGATTTATTCAATACATCCGAAAAAGATAAAGGACAGTCCAGCAATAACGAAAGTCATATCTCAACGTTAAGTTCTTTACACAATATAACTTTTCTGTTTCAACTTTTAACGTATTAAGTTACGGAAAGGCTCGCTAAAATTAATGAAGCCTTTTACATAAGTGGCCTAAATTAAAATAAATTTTGCCTTTTTGTAGCATAATCGACAAAACTTTTATACAATTGGTAAGAAAGTTCAGCAAAACATGAGTGCGTATGCTCGCCCAGTTCATTTGTAGGCTACGATGCCTTAGATCTGCACTCACTCATTAATATGATATCACATATGATCTGCATCAGGGCATGGTTATTTGTTATTGGTGTTAATGACGAATAATATCTAACAATAAGGAATAAGGATTAGCACTATCATGCATCCAAAGGACAAAATACAAAACCCTTCTTTGTCGGTTGGAGTAGCAAAAACCAATACCGGCAAATTAATAATAGCTACAAGAAAATTATCTTTCTTCTGGCACAATAAATCAGTAGTTTTTCAAGTGTGAAACTCAGTGGACATATTATCTCAGATCGTGGCGATGCTAGTGCGCCGCAATTATTATGTCAATTGACACCGTTGGACTTGTTTCCTTAAGGTTATTTGATATATAAAATGTAGGGCAAGAAGTCAAGAATAATTCAACAGCTGAAGGATGAGATAACTCGGCACTTTAGAAATATTGAGCCTCTATTTAAGAGTCAATGCAAATGTGGACCATCTCGCTGCTTTCTTTGCACTTTTCATCTGCTGGATGGAACTTCGAACTAAAATATAACAACAAAACGTCCTGTTGTCTTTTTTATGCTTTTGAATTGTTGTATTTTTGCGGTTACTTACACATAAGCCTCGTGGTTTGTTTAAAGGAACATTTAAATTGTACTTTGCGCTCAACTCATACTTCAAGCAATATAATTTGCACTCTTTTTCTTTAATTACTTCGTTTTGAAACAACATGCGAAAAACGTAAATATTTCCACAATTTCACTTCATTCACATTTTCACTTTTACCGAATTAGCCGGCAAGACCAGAGTTGTGTCAATAAAAATAAAAGAAAATAATTAATCTTTAACTTTAATATCGTGCTGATTCTTTTTTCCTTAAATTTTATTAAAGTTAAGGGGCTTTAGCTAGTTCCTCATTAGCTAGAACTCATTGATAAGTGATTAGTGGAGTTCTTCTTATGACTTTGATATTTGTTTTAAGCTTCTCACTTATTAAAGTAGAAGTTTGAAATAAATATTATTCACTTATTCAAAGAAATGTTGGGTAACGGCTCCCTTATGATCTGCTTTAGCCTCAGTGGTATGCGCATAGGAACTAGCTAAAACCCCTCAATTGATCACTTTGAATTTTTAGTAAAATTTTGGAAAGGAGCACAATCGTGAAATTCATTTAAAGAATTTTAAACGAAAAAAGCATTTTTAAACGGAAAGAGAATTAATATATAAATTGGCCTAAGTACATTCTGCTGTGCAGGAGGACATATTGAAACAATTGTTGGTTTAAATGAAAACAAATATATATCTGATGTACCTCAATTATCGTTGAAAACCTGCGAGGTAAGTGATTCATTTCGTCGTATGAAATGACAACACTATTTCACATTCTCAGCTGTCAAACCATAGTTATAGATATCGATAGCTTTTAGGCAGTTACTATAAATACCAGACATGTGGACTCTGAATTAAGCAAAACCATTTCAGTTTTGTCATTAATTTTTATCATTGTTTTCATTTGTTTTTTGAGGATACAGAAGCCCTGAAAACGAGTATACTGAAGATTAAATTTATTATGTTGATTAATTCATATATCTAGTAAACTACGCTAATACTAATACCTTAGGCCTTAAAAAAATTTATTGACAAAGGGAATAATATCTTATTTATGCCATTCTTGCATAAAGCAGAACGTATTTTGTACTAGAGTAACTCGCATTCATCTCAAATTAATTTTCTACTGTGCAATCATTTCTGTCAAATTATTAACACTACAATGAATTTACATTAATAAGAGAGTACTATCGTAGTAAATATATAAGCTGAGCTTGTCTCTAATTCTTTTTTTATTAAATTTATTATATTTTCTGCACAATTTTGTTTACATGCTGTTGCAAACGGCAAAAAAAAGACTGAAAAAGAAATGAGCTAAACAGAAATTCGCACACAGCCAACCAACTTACCTTACCAGACATGTACGTGTATTTAATATGCAAAAGAAAATCTGTTGCATGCAACACAAGTAAATGCTAAAATGCAGATGAGAGAAAAATAAAACAAAATAAATTGAATTGAAAGAAGTAAAAAAAAATTTATTATTACTTTTAATTTACTTTGTTAGGGTATTCACCTGGAGCATAACACATCAGCGCGCGTAATACGTTCTAATCAGAGTTTGGTGTTGCAAAAAATAACGAAACACTATGCAGGAAATTATGCATGCAGCGCCATAAATGACGAAGGAGAGACTGTCAGCAACCAACTGCCGTTACGTGTTAAATGTAAGTTATAAATCTTTATGTAAGTTATGATATATAAATAGGGTTCTAGCAAAAGAGGTGTTATTTAATAATTTAATACCAAATAATTTATATATAAATTATATTAACTCATTATTATTTGAATAAATATTAATAAATAAAAAAATTTATTTAGTATAATAAATCAATTGCTGCTTAAAATTTATAATAACACCTCCTATGCTACACTCTGTGGCAAAAGTATGCTTTAATATTTTACTCAAGTCTAATTGTAAATATTAAAATATATGCAAACTATTGGATGTAAACGTATCTTAGCGTTTGAAAGACTATTATATTTGTTTGTATTCTTGTATGTAAATTTTTTTTCACGTTGATAAAATCAAGAAAATTGCATTTACAACAAAATTGTTGTGGAAGTTACACAAGAATAATATACAACTTAACATATTGTATATATTTACATCTTCCTTTGCCTGAGTTCAAATGAATGCATAAACAGATGAATGCATGAGTACAATTATGTACGCAAAAATCCAAGAATTAAGATGTACGAAGTAGCAAGTCTTATTACATTTTTCATCATTTACTGGAAAGTTTATGAACTGGAAGCAAGTAAATAGAGTAGGACTTTAAATGAGTGTGTAGATGCTGATATTATAGCACTGATATTTAATATCCAAGAGGAAATTTTAGGAAACGGCTGGCTGATAATTTTAGCAGTTATTGCAAGAATAACAGGAGGACGAAAAGTACAGAATGATTTTGAAGTTGAAAGGGAAAAAGATTTTTTGGGTATCAACTTATTCCTATTTTCAGCCTCTTAATTAAGATCTGAATATAAACCGATCGATTTTTTTGTATCGTACGAAAGAAGTTAACATAGTTAATAAAGTGTTTTTAACTTGTTTATTTTTTTAATATAGAAAGAGGTGTGCACACATGAGTATTTCGGATCTCAAAAAGTACATAGTGGGCAGCACTCCCTTTATTAGCGGAGTAGTTTTAAGACAGTTTTCTTCCAAAATAGACAACCAAAAATTTAAGCACAAAGTGCGGTGAAGATCAAGTGGGAATATTTCCACGCCAATTGACTGTCTTCAAAACGTTGCAGTGAGTACAGAAATTACTCAAGTTGACGTCTGTACCTGACTATACGGCCTTACCTGACGGTGCTTTCAATTACTCGAAATTAGGTGTTCACCGCCACTTCCATCACCTTTAGGGGCCACACCATGGCAACCCTTTGGCTTACAAAAGTTGTAACTTCAATCATATGGTTCCGCCATAAAACCATACTCATACAACTTTCTAAGGTGTTCGGGAAGAGGAACCAAAAGTCAAAGTCATAAGACTTACTTTTCTGACACTCCCAGCACCAACAACACACCACCCCTTTCGTAACGTCTGCTGATTCATAGCAGCCTATAGAGACTACCATCAACTTGACCGAAGTCCCAACATACTACTACTTACTCTCCCAGCGTCTCTTGATATCAAACCACGGCCACCACATGTACTCACTGAAGAGACCTCATCCAATTACCTAGTCAAGGAAGTAGAACGAGGTCTGCCACACGATACTACTCGGATAAACGTGCGCTAAGCAGTTTCGCTTGTGAAACGGATGTTCCACACACGTGTAGGAAAACAATTACGTGTATGGCAACATCGTCGCTTTGCCCCCAATCTAATATCTTCTCTGGGGCTGAACCAAATCCCATGATACCAGTGCAAGAAACTGGTATCACCTTGCAGGTCAACTCGATGTAGGATTGTCACCTACTATTGATTTTTAATCCTTTATATGGCGGCACACAGGTATTCTTCCACCTGGGGGATTGTAGTGAGCAAAAATATAAATCCTTATTTTTGGTATTCATGTCATTTACGTTGCGTATTGAAAGGACCCAAGAGAGGCTTTGATATTGTAAGGATGTGTAGAGGGATCATTTAAAATAAGTTGGGTTTAAAAATGAAGAAGACATACTTCGTAATCGTTTTACTAGGTTTATCTTATCCTTTCATGGGATATTTTTTATCCCAAACATTTCTTTTTATAAAGTTTTTGTACATGAAAGAGTCCTTATATTAAGTAGCAGTTACCTAGAGCATGGTCAAGGAAGTTTATATATAACTTGGGTAAGAAGTTACTATTCTATAGCATAATTCTATGTCACTCTTCCATCGACACAGACTTTGTTATCACTTCTAATATCTTTATCCAGTTGTATCCTTGTTTACTCGTAAGAATTTATTTTTTTGTGTTAAATAAGCGTGAAGAATTTTTAGAATTTTATGCAGTACTTGGATCGTATCGCATCACTTATTTATCTCTCATATATTTCCTAGATCTAAGAATACTTAAAGAAACTACCTCTTAAAGTCTTTGAGAATATTGTGATACTAATTACGCTTGTGGTCGGTTTTATAAAATTAAATATAATTTAAATATATTATTCTTACATTAATAATAAATCAACAGTTTTTAAAAAGTTCTTGCATTTTTGTTTGTTTGTAAAAAACTATAAAATTTTTAAATTTACATAATTGAAGACGAACATTTTTTGATATATTTTACATATTAATCTTAAGTCTATCAAAAAAAAAATTTCAAACTGTGAAACTCGAAATCAAAAGTGATGGTTGCTACCTTATACACGTCCCATTTATCAATAGTTCAACAGGTAAGAAAATTATTGCAGGAAACTTCCAGTAATTTAAGTAAAAAAGATGAAGGAACGCTTATGTCTATCTCGCAGTCTTAAGAGGCTGTAAAGCTCAGATGCTGCTAACTCTTTAGCAGAAGGATTTTACATAAACAAAACCAGTTGTTGCATGTATAAAATGTTATCGATTCTATAATTCTAAGAACGGAATATTAAAATATTGGAATGTTCCGCTTTCATTTCAACAAAATTATAAATCAGTTTTTTTTTTTGGCTTTTTGTTAAGACCTCCTTCTACTGTCCAGTTATACTATAAGTTTGCAGTTTTTTTCTCATATCGAATTTTGGCTGTAGAAAAACGCATGACTTACAGCTGTGACTCTGCACTAAATTATTATGCAGGTATAATACATGATCTATTTAGGTTTGATAAGGGTCAACTAGTGGCTGGTTAACCAGCTCTTGGTATGCCAAGAGAATGGGTTAATATGCAATGAGTATAGGATCTTCTATGTAAATGCCGCCAAAGAGCTAATGGAAGACAGCAATGGTTGGCTCCAACTTTTCACAATGAATACAAAATACTCTTAAACTATTATTTTTCCTAAGGTATACGAAATGAATTGTCATGTTAATCGGATAGTTGAAGGTACACAACTAACCTTCCAGGGTATAATACTGGGATATAATTATTGATCCAAATAGAGGGGAAACTGACATTTTAAACTGATGCAAGCTAATTTTACTTTTGCCTTGGGCCAGAACTAGATATGAGGTGATAGTAATACGAGGACTTTTTTACTTTGCTGGTGTCAATTGTCGTGAATCATAGTTAGAGACCAGTGGTATGCCTTCATCATTTACATAACCCAACGAAAATTAACCCAATATTGCACTAAAGAAGATCAGAAATATACGACACCATATTCATATATGACAATAGTATTCAGCTAAAGATCTATTGTAGGTAGTGTTGCTTTCCCTACTTCAGCCAACAGCACCAATATAATCTTATCTGTTGATAGCTGAAATATTCAATGATGGATACTGACGACGACTAAGGCAGCCATTGTGGAGACTACAAAGGCAAAGGTTCGCCACTTCATCGCTTGTTCTTTTCTATATTAAAATATGATTATTTTATTAGTGTTCAATAATGAAAGAGGCATAAAGCTTGTCGCTAAAAGGTATCGATAGCGATTGATACTATCTTATAGTAGCGAGAGCATCGGAACTTTGGAGTGAATTTGTCAACGATGTTTAATAAAAAAGTCCTTGTTTCCTGGCATGTGTCCTTCAACACTATCCCCCCCCCCATATTTTTGGTTCCGTATATGCAAAGTAGAGCTCAACCAATAAGTAGTTGTCCTGAGAACGACTCAAAATAAGTTCACCATAAAAACGAAAGGCGTAAAACTCAATCCTGTACTCAGAAAAGTAATTTAGATTAAATATATTGTTTCTGATCTGCTCCAACCAAGATAATGATTGTAGACCTGTTTATGTGAAAATGGCAGCAGCTGTGCTAAAAAAAATATATTGGCAAAGATCGATGTTGTCAATACTAAACATCGGTTTAAGTTTAAATTTTCTGACGGTATAAAAAAACCATTAATAATGGCCTCCATTATTATTGTTTCCCATTTTTTAAAAGCCTTCTTCTCAATACCTTCATTAGGAAAATTGTCTTATAACTTCAAAAGGGCGGTGCGTGAAATAGTTACGCGTTTTTTTTATACAATGAACCCCATATCCTTTCTAAATAACTGTACTTACTTTAGAATACTTACCCCCTTAAAATACTTACAGCTACAGATTAATTTTGAATGCATTTAATATCTTGAGTTTTGAAGAACCGGGATCATAAAAATCACTCGTATTTATGATATTAAAAATATTGCAAATAAATTACTTGATGCTTATTACTTAAATTCTCTTCGAATAATACTTACCAGACCAAATTGATATGAAGATACCAAATAAATATTTCTTTTCAATATAATTTCATGGCAAAGCTTTTCCTTTTGAGCCTTTTGCATTTTTACGCTATAATTTGTATATCCTTCGAGTTTTCAGATTTATTATTCCTTTAATGCTACATAAGCTAAAGTCTTAACGATAAATATTTTTCATTTCATTTTATACACATACACAAATACATGCATACGTACAGGCACACATCCATGCTGGCATATTTGTTTTAATTTGCTGCTGTTGCACAAAACTGAATCTTCTGGCATTAATCAAGAGTTACTTCAGATTGTAATTGCTTTCTTAGCAATAGATTGCAGTGTGTGCATAGAATGTCGGGAAATCAACAGCAATGGAAAATTCTCAGAATTTTTGGTATGCTAAAATTTAAAAAAAAGAAGGAAACATCAAAATTCCTTCCTTTGCCACTTAATGTCATGATGAGTTTGCAGGATGAGTAGAACTTCTATAATCTTTTGAAATTTCTAACACACATTATTTATTTTTTTTTTCGTTATACATATAAAATTTCTGCCTTGTGAAATGAATATATTTACGTGTTTAGATGTGTGAGCTGAAGTCTTATTTCTTTCTCTACGTTGCAAGGAGAACGAACTTTTATGGTTCGTATTGGAGTGTTGTGTGCAGGAATGAGCAAGAAACAATATTGTTTTGATGCATGCAACGTTCGTAAACAGATGTTGTCTGTTTTTGTATACATTTTTTATTTTTTTGGTTCATGTTGTGATTCTAAAAAGCAGAAATGACCAATAAAATTTGTCTTACCATTAAACTCAACAAAAGTTTTGAGGTTAGAAAGTAAAACACAAATTTTTGCACAAACTTCAGTTCTATTGATACCAAATAAAGCAAAAGTAAGGAACTTAATAAAAATATATATCTTACAACTACAACTAGAGTTGAAAAAATTGTAGAAAAAAACGTAAGAAAATAAAAAAGAAAAAGTGATCAGTGATCAGGGTTTCAGACCGCTTATTTATTAAAGTGGAAGTTTGAAATAAATATCTTTTGTTATTCTAAGAAATGTTGGGTAAAGGTTCGCTGATGATCTGCATTAGCCTCAGTGAAATGCGCAGAGGAACTAGCTAAAACGCCTCAATTGATCACTCTGAATTTTGTAGTAAGGTTTTGGAAAGAAAATAATAATTAAAATTAAAGAGTTTTAAGAATATATAATGTTAGTTAAAAGTTTGCTTACAGCGTGTCTGCTGGTGTCCACTTTTTTCGTAAAATTTTTAATCACATTTTGTCAAGGCAGCGCCGAGTTCCATCCCTCTGAGCGTCAGCTGTTTGTGGTTTGTTTACTTAAGATATGTCCTTCAAATTTTTCCGGAGAAAATATTCTAGAACGAGGCGATCAAATAACATCGATAAATTAGGCGACTAAGAATTTTCCCATGCAATAATTTTGTATTCAGTCGCTGCAGTACCGTCCAAAAAGGGAGCGAAAAGTGAGTGCTATCGAATCACTCCGATAGCAAAAGGCACAACTAATCACGAATGTAGATTAAAAGAATTCCGTAGCATATCCATTGTTGAGATCTCGTATTCGTAATTTTCGTACTTCAACCAGCAATACCCTGAAATATTTAATTTCTATGATTTAACGACAGCAGGTTACAAAAAATTGCATTTCCTTTGAAACTCAAAGCCATTATTCGGCCCCATAGAGTTGTTCATCACGGACGTAGCTTCTGCCATACAAAGATAAACTCAATGTCATATTGCAACAACAATTACAATAACAGGCAAAATATATAACAACAAAATATAGAAAAAATTGCCGAGAACAAAATTCTTTTTTCACATGCTGGCATTTGCTTGTTCTAAAATAACAACAAAATAAAAGGACCTGCACAGTAGCAATCGCATAGAACAGCAGTTGTGAAAAATTTCACTTTTTTTTTGGAAGTTCTTATAATAAAGTTAGATGAATTTACGACTTTAGTTAATGCAGAAAAAGAGATAATGAAAACTCACATGCCGTAGAATCATAGAAAAAAACTGAAACCATGTTGCTATGCAATCACGATTTTATTCACTGCTGCATAACGTTAGTTTCAGTTTGTATTTTCGTAGAGAAAGAATATGTGGTGAAATTTAAAAAAATTGTTTTTCAATAACTTGTTAGAATTTAAGTCAATAAAAATAGAGGATTAATCTGTCAGTTAATAATATTCATTTGGTAGTTTCTTTAAAATAATTTCGAAAAATTTTCCTTTCTCTATGTTTGGATCCTGTCACTGTTTATTTTTTTTTTAATAATTGATAACACAATAGTTAAAACTGCAATATTTTTAAGGTTTATTTCAATAGAATTTAAAGTGGACAACAGGTAAAAGGGGGTTAAAGTTGTGCAGTTCGTCGCAACTCAGCTTATTATCATTCTTTAATATGAAAAATCATGAAAGTTTTACTATGATAATAATTTTCGTATGGTGACTAAAAACACAACAAACATCGCTTTGCCTTAATTTTTTTATTTATAAAAAAGGGTTTATAATCATTTTGTATCTCTAAAAAAGGTGCTCGTTTATAATAGCGGTGGTCAATACATGTTGTAAGGAGCTCGTATAAAGAACGTGTGATTAATTGCTTCACTTAATGTTTTGTCATCTGCTAAAAAGCATTTTTGAACAGAAGTCAGCTCTATTTCCATAAATTATTATTTCTATGATCTAAGAAAAACTTTGTGCTGCATTATTAATATGAGTATTTTGGTAAGAACGCTGCCATTATCAGAAAAGCTTAAAGTCTTTATAAAATTCGCATTCCTTCAGAATTTAATCTCTCTTTTTATAAAGAAAATCTTACAACAAAAAACTGAAAACGTGATATAGACTCAGGCTTAATTAAGGTTTTGTTTAGGGTAGTTTATTAAAATTTGTCTGTTGTGTTCATTCTTGGCAATTTTTAATTTATTTTTAAAAGTAAAGATTCTATGAGTAAATCAATTCTAATTGGAGTTACATTAATGCTACGTATTTGAGGTATGAATGTACCATTCTGACCATCATCGATTTTGAAGACAATTGGGCCAATGAGTCTACCAGCTCCCTAAAACGCACCAAATATAGTTCTAGGGGACAAAAGCTCGTGGATTCTCCACACTCCAGATACAAAAATTCTGCTTATTTACGTAACCATTCAACGAGCTTCATCGGAATATACAATTTTGAATTAATGAGTGTGATGAATAAAACAATTATTTTGATGAAAAATTTCAACAGTTTGCCCGCGCTGCTCTAGTGTAAGTTGATTCATAATGAAATTGCAAAACAAGTTAAAAAACAAACTATCAGCTCTTAAATGGGTGCTCAAATAAAGCAGTGACGCTAAATGAAAGTTGTAACGCTATAAACAAAACTCTTGGTTATTGCGTCTTACTTTAATGATCACTTCGTTTTGTTTAAAAAATATGGAAAACGATTGACCTTAAAGTTGCTGATATAACTTGCTGCTCGATTTTTTTCAAAACAAGGTAAAAACAATAATTTTCAGATTTCCCTAGGATGACCTACATGGTCTGGCCAGACCATATTTGACTTTCATATGAAATATTTTTATTTTCAGCAAAAATTAAAAAAAAAAAACTAAAAATATGAATTCTATAAGCAAATGAAATATGTTCAAGCAAAGCAGGCATACTGTTGAACCCAAAACCACCAGCAGCTGTTAGACGACTTGTAAAATGTTCCTATTGCAATGAGAGCTGGTCAATCTCGTAAATTTCTGCCAAACCCTTACAAATTTTCATAGAAATTTTTACACCAGGTATGGTAAATATAATTGTAAGGGAAACAAATCGTTAAAAACAAGAAATATATCTAGATTTGTACAACAAATCTGTAAAATGGAAAACTAAAAACGAAAATGAGATTTATGCTTTTACTGGCTTGTTGATTTTTGCTCGAGTCGTCAAATGTGCAACACAACCTGTCATGCCTTCAACATGGTAAAGAAATCAAAACGTATATTTGCAATGACTCTTTAAATAAATAATATAAATATTTTATAAAATAAAATGTAAAAGTTATTAAAATATAAATAAAAAGAACAAAACCAAAATATTAGTTTAGTTTACCAAATTGGTTAGGATTTTCAACCTTGGTCTGGCGAGACCATGTGGTGCACTTAGTGGTGTAAAGGTTTTAGAACATCGCAGGGTTAATGCGCTTCAAGTCCAGCGAACAGCACTATTTCATCATTGAAACAGGCAAACAATAAATAGAAAGAATTGTGATCTCAATAAATATATGAAATTTTCATCTTCTGACTATAATTGCTCTCTTACTTAAGCCAACAGCATTTACTAGTTACGAGTATTTATAAAACTAAATAAATTTAATAATAGAATTATATGAAGGATGCGTAGTGAGGTGATCGCTCGCCTTTAACTCAAAAATTGTAGTCATGAGTGGGGCTTAGAGTATAATAATGAAGACAACGAAGTTGCCCATCAAAAATTACTATATATGAAAATTTTATAGTATTACATTTTGCTATTTAAAGAAAATATACAATCAACCAAATTAACAATAAATACGATTGCAGGCTATAAACTTATATAATTGTTGTTTTACCGTAGAAAGGGTTCTAATATTGTTGCTTATTACCGCATTATTTCTAAGAAAAATGCAAATTCATCATCATTATCATCATCTTTAAATATTTTGCCTTTCAGTATGGCTAAAAATATATATAGACGGAACTCAAGTGTCAGCACTAATATATCATATACATTATAATGTCTGTCCCATTCCCTTCCGAAAGTTTTTATTTTAAAGTTGGATTTTATAAAGTTTTTTTGTAGAGTAACATATAATAAATATCCCATATATTTTTATCCTCTGTGCAAAAGTGATGATGATTTATTATAGACATACTTTTTGAACATACATTTTTAGTTGAAAAAAAAAGAAAACTTCCAGCATTTGTATATGCATGTGTAGAGCTAATAAATTTATTACATATACACGCTAACCCAGCAAAACTTTTGCTTGAAAGTATGTAAAAAGTGGAGTAAACATTATTGAACATTTTGAAAAGTGGTATAAATACGAGGTACAATCTTCATTAATGTTCTTCTATAACTTTTAGTTTTACTTAAATTTAATTTTAGTTTTACTTAAATAAAAATAATATATTCGGCTGTGGCGAATCTTGCATATGCTACACCAAAATACATACCCCTATTACTTTAGTGTACAAACACAAGTCTCACTGGCCCAACCTTGGATTCATCTCCTTGGATTTGTTTAATTCTTAATATTAATTAGATTCCTCCTCTAGTATAAAAAAACTAGTTTCAAATAGTTAAACTTAAATTGCCCAGCTGAGGAACTCCTCGATTTTGCTGATTTTCAATTGTAATACATATATTTAGGATTATTTGCAATATCTAAATTCACTAAAACCGAGTTCAAGTGTACAACTCTGAAATCAAATTGTTTTCATTTAATTGTTATTCCAAATAATTTGATTTAAAGTATATAAAATAAGTGTGAATTAAAGAAATTAGTTTTATGAGTTGTTAGTTATTTTAAATCTCCACCTCTGGAGCTTATTTTATATATTCTGATATTTAGTAACAATAAATTTCTTTTCAATATATTAAATGTACTCAGCATATTAATAACAATTTACTTAAGTTGGTTACTTATATGTACCAAAAATAATGTCAACTGCCCAACCATGGAATTGATTTACCGATTTCATTTGATATTTGATACCAGTTCAAATATTTTTCAAACTCAAAATATGTGTGATATATGGAAACATAATATTAATTATAAATAAGTACATATTATGGAGAATTGTCGTATTTTAAACCTCTTCAATTTTAAATATTTCTTGATTTGTTTTTCCTAAAATCTTATTAAAAAATTCAAAGAGAGCATTTGAGCTGGTTCCTATTCGCATTTCACTGGGCCCAATGCAGATCATCAAGGAACCTTTAGCCAACATTTCTTAGAATAACTAAAGATATTTATTTCAAACCTCCACATTAATAAATGAGAAGCTTAAAACTTCTCTTACAATTGCAATTAGAGGAAAAAAGCCAACAAATAGTAGAATAAAAACGTAAGAAAATAAAAAAGGAAAAGTGATCAGTGATCAGTGACTTCCTGTTACGACAAGGATATTAGTATTAAGCTTCTTACTTATTACAGTAGAAGTTTGAAATAAATATCTTTAGTTATTCTAAGAAATGTTGGGTAAAAGTTCCCTGAAGATCTGCATTATCCCCAGCGAAAAGCTGACAAAAAAAAGAATCAGCACATGATTAAAATTAAAGTGAGACATTTTAGTTTTACTTGGTTTCTTTTATTACAAGTTTTTAGTTGTCCATCCCTTAAAATAAATTTTTGCCCTTATTGGTTTTTAATACGAAAAGTAAATAGTATATAGTTGATTGGTTGCTATATTGTGTTTCTTTAATAAAACAAAATATGTATAAATTTTCCAGCTCTGGAGCCATGTTTTTGGCTTTTCTATTTCCCAGTTTCAATGTAATGGTTAAATAAAGTAATAATATCAAATATGTGTCAATAAAAAAACAATTTTAATTTTTTTCGTGTGCAAAAAAAAAAATCCAATTGTCCCACCCTGGGTCTAATTTTTGTTTTGGTATTATATTTAATGCTAATTAAGTGTTTATGTAAGCATTAAATTAAATTTAATTTACAAAAAACTCTTTACTATTATATAACAAATTTTAGCTCAGGTATTCCAGCTCTGAACAATAATTTTAATTTGTGCTTATTTTCAATATCAATCTGTTTAGGACTAGGCAGGAAACACTGTTACACTTACAGATAGACGAATAGGCGGACATCGCTTATTAGACAATCGGAATCATGAGGACTTGGAAAATATAGATTTTATCGGATCACATAATTATATTGAGAAAGTTTCACATAAACTGACAAGCCTATATAAAAGCTTTGATATATTGTTAAGGGTATAAAACTGTTATCCATTTCCCTGAAGCCACTTGATGAGTACTTAAAAGCAAAAATATACACATCAATACTGATGACAAGATTAGAGTGGTTTTCGAAAACAGCTGATCTGCTGTCCAATTTGAATTATTAATGCTGACTTTAAATTGTATATTGGAATATACATATATACTTATATAGCATGTGTCTCTTATTTACTTATTTGAATAAGTAAAAAATTATATCTGTTTTCTTTTTTAAAACTGAATTTTACATTCCTTACACTTTGCAATAAAAAAGGCAAGATTGTGGGATTTAAAAATAAGTTAATCATTATCTCGAAATATTCTTTTTGTTTTAAAGCTTTTCCAAACTGCCATCTAGATTTCCCAGTCAATCTCATTTCATAACGTTTTTCGCCTTCTCTTGTAAATTTTTTAAAACTAATGACACGTCATTTTGCATTTTAGAATACGATATGTATTTACCAGAGTGTAGCAAAGAAATATCCAGCTTGAATGTGTAAATATATACAAACAAACGTATGGATTCATGACTTTATTAGAAATGTCACTGCCTGTTGTTTATGTTTTCCTTTAAATGCCCGTATGTATTTATGTGAGAGTATATCTGTAGCGACAGCAAATTTGTAGATATTTCTAAAAGTATAAGTGTTTTTTGCATAACTTTGAGATAGAGCCATTTTTAACTTTAAATTCTCATCTGCTTTTATATCCGATATGTTTTTATATATGTGTGTGTGTGTGTGTGTATGGCTGTGTGTGTTTCCATTTGTTTATGACTCGTATTAAGCACACAATAAAATTTATATTTTAGATTTGTTTTATTTTTGAAAGTTGTTAAACAATATGTCAAATGGAAATGATATGTTGCTCTTATAAATTTTCATGTCAACAATTTGTATAAAGTGTTGGCTACAAGACTTATGGGCTGAAATAGTATAAAAAATATATGTACAAAATTTAATGTTTGAGACATTAATAATCGTAATAAATTTAATAAATTTATGTTATATTTTAAACTATTCAAAATATACTCGTATCTAACAAGTCAAATTAAAGCAATTACCAGGGTAATTCATATCAGTATTAGGGGAGTTGCAATATACTTACATATTTATAGATGTGAAATCGACACTCATATTGTTTCAATCAATATTGGGAATTGATGGAGTACTTAAAAGCAAAGTTAGACAATGAAAAAAAATTGTTTAAAACTTTTCAAAATTAAATTTTATTGTTGTGAAGTACTTTTTTTTTATATGACATTTGTTGGGAATAATTTATATGACATTTGTTTTATGACATTTTGTATAACATTTGATGGGAATAACTTTCGAAAACTTTTGCCACCCTATGGTGTTATATCTCAGCAACGGCTTAAGGAATATTGGCCTTGAAATGCTTAATTGCCATTAGTTTGTCACCATAATTATTGTCTCTAACGGTGTCCCACAAAAATTTTGTAAAGGCGCCAAATCTCAAGTTCTTAGCACACAATTTACTCAACCATTTCTGCCAATAAAAGGCGAGTTTTACGCGATAAATCGATTGTGCTATAACAGCGAACTGTTTATCATGTTGCGATAAGTGTGTCTGTTGATTAAAGTAGTTGGGCCTTCTTGATTTTCAAAGAAATATGAGCCAAAGATGTCTCCGCACCACAAGCCTAATCAAATAGTCGCCCATAGCTGATTCATTGGCTTTATTAATACCATGTGTAGATTTTCAGCTTTTCACTAGGCTTTGAAGAGACCTCCTGATATATTAAGATTCAATAAAAATTCTAGTCTGATGTGGCGGCTTATGTTTTCCTTTTTAAGACAGATTTATTCATAAAAATTAAATTCTCTTATTTGTTTTTTAGTAGGACTTGTATTCAAGATTAATGATCTTTCTATGTTTTGTAAACGATTAAAAAATAGAATTTTAATAATTCTTAATGGATCCGAAAACGTTGAAAAAGTCAATAATTTTCCACATGGAAGCTCTATTTTAAAATCATTTCGTTCCATAAACGGCAAAGAGTTTAAGCAGAAAAAAGTTGATATTAAAGGAATTATAGTTTATAATTATCTTTGGTTTTTCATATTTTACCAGCACTCAGTGCACTTTGCCAGAACTAGAATGTCTGAGATAGTTTTGAGAGGAGAGATAAGAAAGATAAAGGGACTGGAAGCTTTGTTGTAGCGATATTTACTTTCTACTTCGCTGCTGAATTTTTTCCTTCCGCTCCCAATAGAGGAGGCCGCTGTAATCGACTCTTAGCTACATGATGACATTAATCTTTGTCGGTAATAATCAGATTATTGTGTTACGCTTTCGTAATTAAGTCAAGCAGACAACAATTTACACAACCATTCACTGACGCGGAGTAGAAAAATTCGATACCATATTCATGACTAAGTGCGAAGTCGAATTCGACTTCAGTCAACAGCAACCCACTTGTTCTAGCTTATTGGAAATATAATGTTTGTCTCACACATAGTGATGAAAAATATAGGAGCCAAATAAATCTAACTCAATAATCAATCAATCAGAGATCAATACAGATGTAGAATACAAGTGAACAAGCCATGGAGTGACACACTCCCCAAGAACGCGTTATAATCGAAGTGGACGATTTTTCGAACAAAATCATAATGAGCTATGAAGCTCATTTCTACCTGAGCGGATACCTGAAAAAACAAAACTATCACTTCTGGGGCACCAAAAATCCACGAGTGATGCATGAAAAGCCACTAAACGCGTAATAAAGTGTGGCGGTGGAGGAGTCATCCGGCCTTTTATTTCATGGACGCGACAACAGTGGACGGTGCACGCTATAGAGCCATGTGAACCGAGATTTTTCTGCTGCAATTGAACGAATTAGGACTGGAGAACGCATACTGCGCGAGCTACAATCGATATTTTGAAGGCCAAGCATCGGATGACTTGTTTTGGCCCAACTTGTAGATATGAAAGCGAACTTCATTATCAAAGCTCCCAAAAATTATGTGCTAGATATTACGGTCTTTGAGAAACCCACTAGCAGGCATTTACTTTAAAATAAATTATTAAAACAGACGAGAGAATATTAAGTGTAACATGCGCACTTTGGTGCGAGTGTTCCTGTTCCAAAAAATATTATCTAATTATTTCTGCTGATTTGTATATTGTAATAATTACAATAAGTATTAAATAATTGAATAACTTAATTTTGAAATAATTAAATATTTTAACAAATGATTTGGATGTACAAGTGGAAAACACTTCATTAGTTTTTGTCCTCAACTTTTCCTATTGCATGTGACTGACAGAAGTGCAAATTATACGTTTATGTGGTGTTACGTATTTGCATATAAATTAAAGTATAAGTATTTATATAATTACTTATTTATGCCCTCAAGTAAAATAGTAAAACTCATGTTGCAAAACATTTTGGGGAAATGAAAAATTTTAAGTGATTAAAATCTATTTAAACATAATTTTCATTATTCATCAATTTTCATTAACAAAATTAAATAATTGAAATCTCAAAGGAGACTTCATTAGTAAATGTTTGTAGGCTAAAATCTAAATTAATAAAATCATGTTAATTAACACACATTTCGGTACACAAACATTTGCAATCACATGCTATTGATTATGTTCAGAGTATGAAATAACAAATTGTGCTCTTATTGTTTTATGTGTCGCATACATAACACACGCTGACACATATCTATTGCATATATAATTATTTATGTACTATAAACTCCTATATAAATTTGAGTGTATGTGTGCTTATAATATAATAACAGCACATAATACACACATACATATCCCACACTCTTGATATGCTCATTAAATTGTACATACATACACAATTAATTATGTATAAGTAAACATGTTAACATCTGAAGGATTTTAATATACTTCTTCATTTTGTCTTTTCCTAATTTTCCAGACACACCAATTTGTAAACATTTAGATCGTGTCATCTTAATTGGTGCTTCAAAGGATGAAACTGTCGAAGTTGCGTGTGAAATACAAGCGGATCCACCACCCAGGTATTTTGTCACTTTCAAATTTTCATTTATACACACACACACATAGAAACATATACAGAAAAGTTGAAGGAAAACAGAACCAAACAAGCAGAAGCACACATTAAAGGCAAGCCAAAAGAAAACATTCGCTCACATACAGTAAACACACATATAAGAATTTTCTTGTAGCACATTTCAAACACAAGGGTTGTGGTTTCAGATATGAAAATATATGATATTTTTATAAAATACTGTAATAAAGCTATAGTGAAAATTTTAAGGCGATAACTCTTATTTGTCTTAATAATTATTTTACGAAAATATATAATTCATTCATTCAGGATAAACTTATTCTAACTAACTTAAGGATTTTCGGATGCTGTTGGCTAAAATAAGTATAAGCTTGATTTAGTCATGAATGTGGGATTGATCTGTTCGGTTATTATTTAGTCCGAGATGGTGTTAATTCTTGTGGAACTAAATTGAAAGGCTCTCTATTGAACTGTATCGACAAGTATTGCCAAAATAATATTTTATCACAGTGATCTCAAATATTTCGAATGTAGGACTAATTTGTGGTTCCATGGAGGCAAATCAGAATTTTTGTTTCTAAAAAACTTCTATTTAATCAAAATACTTGAAACTTGTCAATATGTATAATAAACAATTTCATATAAATGACTACCTCCAGATCTGTTGTAGCACTAGATCATTTAGAAATTGTTTCTTAGCACTTTCTTTAATAACTCGAACATCATCTCTACAAAGTCTATATAACCAAAAACTCAAAAAATATGTTAAAATAGTTCAATGAACAAAAATACACGTATTATCCGGAAAGAAAAGCGTTGGGCCACGAAGCGACCACGCTATTTCATCACAACTATGCATGTTTTCAAATAGTTTCAAAATATATTAGCTATTAAGCTCGATTTTCTTAAAAGTCATGTGGCTTAGTTTTATTCCATTTATGTTATTTAATATTTTAGTTTTATGTACCTCGAAAACGTGTAAAATTACCACAAGTCAAAAATGAACCACATCCAATAACTTATAGTTATACATTGTGACGTATGAGTAATATTATTAATACCTAATATTAAGTATACGCGTAGAAGGACAATACAAAATTAGAGTTAGATATAAAAATAAAAGCGAAGTCAATCAAAAGCATATAAAAAGAAGGAATTTAAACCTCTTTAATTTAATTATAAGCTGATTCTTTTCTCCCAAAATCTTACTTAAAAATTTAAAGTGATCAACTGAGGAGTTTTAGATAGTTTCTCTGTGCATTTCACTGGGGCTAATGCAGATCATCAAGGAACATTTACCCATCATATCTTAGAAGAACTAAAAATATTTATTTCAAATTTCCATCTTAATAAATCTGAAGTCTAAAACAAATATGAAAGTTATAACAAGAACTCACTGATCACTTTTCCTCTTATTTTGTTCTACAACTAGATGACTTTTATCTAATTGTGGTTGTAGGAGAAATAAGGAAGAACAACAGCTAATAATTGTTTTAATATAAAAACAATTAATAAGAAATTTTGTCTAGTTGAACAGCTCTGCAAAGCTTTCCAGGCAGATTTAATATTAGAAAAGATGAAATTAAATATCAGCAAATGCCAGTCCCTCTAGTCTTATATCCCCTAAATAGCAGAGCATGATTAAATATAATCCTCTTAATGTTGCTTTGTTTTAAATGGGTTTGCTTTTGCCGTTTTTCAAAAACATTTTAAAGAATCCATTGTTTTAAGTCTCTCGATTGTATTTCATAGAACTCTGTGATGGTTTTGTTAGCGATTAGGGGTGAGATACGGCACTTTTCCCTGTTACGGGTATTCGTGCGATGTAAAAACATTCTTGTGAGCCGTACTCGCATGTAGTATGGAAATGTTTAAATTTTCATAACATTTATTTTATAATACAACAATAATGCAAACCCACATCAAAGCCGCAGTGAAAATTTCCTGTTACAGGATGCATCTGATTAATGTGGTAAAATATTTATTGTTGTTTTTTAATATAAAAGCCACCAACCGAAAAGAGACCCAAATAAAGAAATCACACGTAAAAGAAAGACACTTCAAATGCGAGTGTTGTTTTTAACTCGGCTTTATATGCGGCCAAGTAGGAATATGTTTGAAATATTGATTTTTTTTAGATTTCTTTATCTGATAGTAATGATTTAAAGAAGGCTTGTTAACAGATTTGTTATTAATGAATTGCTAAATTTATATAAAGTAAAATCTTTTAATTATTGTGGTGTTAAGGAAATAACACATAAGACTAATATTGTTGTGGTAGTACAACAATATATTATGACTGTTATTTTTAAATCTCAGGTGGTTGAATCATCCACTAGATACTAAGAAAATAAATCTATATATGGTATGTAAAAATAAGTTGTCCTAGTTTCGTGATTTTATACCCCGAGAACCACTCAACCGATTGTCAATGTCTTTATTGTAATTAACAATGTTTAGGTATGAAAACTGTCACTCATTGATACTAAAGAAAATAATTCTTATTTTTAAATTAAGGCATTCAACACAATAACAACAGCAGGCTACCAGCTGCAACCTCTCAAAATTTGAATACGCACATTGAAATGGAAACGACTATTTTAGCGACGACACAGCTACACGACTACTGACCACCGTTGTAGCCGTAGACAAAATCAAACTAATTTCTATTTTAGTGAACGACAATGAGTAGATGTAATGTTGCCAGTATAATATAAATAAACTCAATTATTGTAATCTTAAAAATAAATTGTTTTACTTTACAAAAAGAAACAACAAATTAGGTTTCCAAGCTAATGAAGTGATATATTGTCATATATTGTTGACTTTACATATATTTTATTAGAATACCACTATTTAAGAGCATTAAATATATGAAAGTGGCGACACTGGCGTATGAAGAAAATTCTATTACTAACAACAACTAGTGGTTATTGATTTGGTGGTGTCGTTTTATATAAGTAAGGAGCTGACTACTGGGCAACGATTGTAACCAGCGGCATTTGTAGTCGGTGTTCGTGTTGCCTGCTGTCGTTATTGTGTTTAACGCTTTATGCATACAGAACTTATGTATTTACTTGAAATCAAATAATAGTAGCAAACAGACTATAGAAGCATAGGGTACAACCTTTTCTTTCATATTTAGAGTGTGTTTTTTATAAAAATTTTTTAAAGTTCTACAAACTTTAACTTTAAAACCGAACTCTTTTACAGCGCTAATAGTCGGTCATTATCTGGATTCAAAACTATTGTTATATATAACAGATGAAGGTAATTTTTTATTGTTTTATATAGAACTTTGAAATCGAATCGAAGAAGGAGGTGACATGAAGGTGACTGCTTTGGAATGATAATCTTCTGGCATTATAACAGCTATTGGCTAAAGTATTCAACACAAGGTTTCGAGTTCCATTCCACACTATTGTGATGGAATTGGTATCAATTTATTCTCGTCTGCATAAGTGCGGGATTACATATATTGTTGTCTACTTGTCTCAATGAAGAAGGAATATAACTGGTTGCTCATTATTACCGACAGCTATTAACAGCGTCAAGTTGCAAAAACAGCAGAATACAACACTCTCATTGGTCCGTACCTGAGGCATAAATTACAACGGCAAAGTATAAAGTAAAAATAGCTACAACAAAAATTATATATCTTCTCATCAGTCCTTATCTATCCTCCTAACACTATCCGCTTCTTGTTAGTCCCGGCACAATGCAGATCAAGCCCTGCGTACTAGTTCGTAGTGGTAACGCCGATATATTCTCCACTTGCATTGAGAAAAGTCATTGAAAATTGAACTTCTAGTCTAGAATACTTTTGAGCAAGCCGTGCATGTCCTCTGCTTAATTATAATGCCAAAATATGATCTTTGGAATAGAGTAAATTTGGAGTCAATTCAAAAAATTCATTTCATTCCATTTCATTGAGTGATTTTATGCTTTGTACTACGATTTTAGGACGGCGTCAAAGTTTGCTAATAAATATTATATTGAACTTTAAGTTACAATTTAAAATTAAAACAATATTTTTCCCAAACTTTCAACATATATAATTTTAGTTATAGCTAAACTACTATTCATACTAATCAACTTTCTATTATTTCTTAATCAACTTTGCTTAAAATCAAGCCAATAGAAACACATTCGCACTTATCAGCACTGCATTCTTATAAGTTTTAAGTTTTTGCTTAATTTTCGAGTTGTTGTTGATTATTAATACAATTTCCTCACTATGCTCTCTGATCCGATGTTGTACTCTAACAACATCTTTAGATTTTGAAAAAGAAAATTTAATTTAAAACTTCAAATACAAGTAAAAAGCACGCATATATAAATAATCCAAACAACATGCAACCCTTTCTGACGCCAACAAGATGGAAAGTAAACAAATGAAGTTGCAAATAGAAAAGATAAGAGAAATAAGAGCAGATAAAGCAACAAGTTCTACAACATTGAAACAATAACTTAAAGAAGTGGCAAGAAATTTTAATTGAATTTTACGGAAAGAATTCTGCTTATTTTCTTCCCCCTACTACAATATCGAATGATAGAAAGGGGGTGATAAATACGTTTGTTGTTGTTTTAAGAACACGAATTTTTTTGACTCACTCAGCTTCATTGATATCAATGGAAAGCAGAAATTTTGAAAAGTGCACGTCGACACATGTCCAATCTTTTCATAGAGTTCTGAATGATAAATTGCATTAAAGCTTCGCTGATCTTGTCAATGTAACGAAGAATTAAATTTTTAAGAGAGCCAATTGTTTGTGGTTTGTTCATGTAAGCCCAGACTTTCAAATGGCCCCAAAGAAACTAATCTAGTAGCGTTGAATCACAATAAAGAGGCAGCCAATTATTAACCACAAGTCAAGTAATTACGCGATCGGAAAATTTCTCAAGCAATAATTGAATAGTTAGACTGGCTGTATGGCGCTGTCTTGATGAAGCTAAAGATCACTGATGCTAACATTAGCCGACGGCGAAAAATCAGTTGTCATGGATTGGTGGTATAGAAATATCACAGTGACGGTGTTTTCTTGCTCATTCGATGTTGCATCCTGCCAACAAATCGCATTATAGGGCTAATTCTTTCGGGTGTTATGACTTTTCAATGATATGTTTTTGATTTTGTGTGCCACATATGCAGCAATTGCATTTATTTTGATTGAAAATGAACCTCATCGCTAGAGATGATTCTATCGAAATATGCGTTGTTTTCGACCAGTTGTAAAAACAGCCAAGTGTCCAACGCAAAAATTAACTTGCCCGCTTTAATTCTTGAATGACTTTCACTTTATTGGCGTTGCAATAAAGATATTTATGCAAAATGTTGTGCGGTGACGCTGCTGATGCCCGAGTCATGTGAACGTAGATAAGTCAATGTTCCAAGCTCATTCTGAACAGTTGGCCGTACAGCGAATATTTTTGCATCACTACGGCCACTGCGGATGTATTCTTTTGGTTTGTTGTCCCTAGCAGTACAGTGAGCTTCGAGTTCAGCTACTCAATCACTCAAAGTGGTTTTAGAAGAAGCCTGATTACGAGAAAAAGGCTCTCGAGTTTAGCGAAGTGATACAGTCGAATTCTAACTATTTTGATAGTAAGTTTTTATATATAAAAATATTTATTGAAGAGTGTAGCGATCTATAATAAAAAACTTTCAAATTTTCACTAAATTTATTTCAAAGGACAAGTAAATTCTTAGTGTTCCATCAATTGACACGGTGAAGGAGTGGGCTATTAGCTAATGATTTGAGTTATATATGGTCAATAACTATGCTCAGTTAATGAGTACTTATTGCGAATAGATTTGCTATTATATTTGCAATTATATTTGTAACTATATGTAGAAATCTAAACTCAAAGAAGAACTTTGAAGGGCTGACTAATAGTCGAGAAAAAAGTTATTGAAACTAGTGTTTCAGAAGACAACAATTGAAAGGAATTTCATGGTAAAAGGTTAGTTGCAATATTATTGACCACATGAGACTTACTTATTACTGAATATTAATAATAGTATTTTGCAGAAGAAAAATAGTATCAAATATTAAATCGCTTAGTACGATTAAGATTACGAATATGAATTATTCTAAAAGGTGTGCATAAAATATTGTTTTAACATTTACTTTTAAATTTAACTTAAACTAAAAAGTGGTAACAAATCAACAACACAAATTAGTGTTGATGTCGAAAGAAGAGCGGCTTTCAAAAACAGCTGCTCTGCTCTGCTGCGTTAGTGGAATATTTAAAACTGCTGTTGGCTTTCTCTTATGCTTTTTTAATCATATAGTTTTTAATTAAAAACACTTTAAACAATTTCACTCTTAAAGTTAATTTTAATATAGAATCATATAGTTCGACAGAAAAAACTTATAATTACACTTCCAATTATTTTAATTAAAATCTGATTATCTATACCATATATGTGTTACATTTTTGTATAAAATCTTTCTAGAACCTTTCGCTGGAAGTTCAACAATTCTGGTGAAACTCTTGATGTGGGCAGTGAACGTTTCAGTGTAAATGGTAGTCGCAGCATATTGAAGTACACGCCCGTCACAGATCAAGTAAGTGAATTATATAAGTTTCTAATTAAAAAGGGAAGGAAATATGTTCTGTCTATTATATTCTATCTATATATTAATAATATTTTTAATTACTTTTATTAGGTTTATTTAAGCAAAAGGTCTATTATTTTCTTTTGTTTTATATAAAAATAATAGGCATTGCTTAAACAAACCTAATAAATTAAAAAAAATGAGGTCTATAAAATAAATTTTTAATTAATTGTTTATTGTTTTATTATTTTTTTACAGGACTATGGAACACTTTCCTGTTGGGCTGCAAATGAAGTAGGAACACAAAATCAACCCTGCCTATTTCAAGTTGTTCTCGCCGGTATGTTACAAAACGTTTTTAGACATGATATTAATCAAAAGAAATTAAAACCGATATTAAGATTTTTGAAATATTGGGGACTAGTAACGATATTCACTATCAATCGAAATTTCTGTTTCAATTATTTTGAAATTTCGAGCTATAGCTCGTCGTCATTTAGCCTTTTTTGTCAAAAATATTTTAGACAAAGCAAGAGCCTGATAACTGCTGTACATTTTTTACTGCAAATATAACTTCGAAAACCGTTCAAGTGGTAGCCAGTTCAGGTATCGGTTGCTCTTTAGATCCATGTGAGCTCAAAATGAATATACATTGACATATTTTTGATAACAATCTGCTAAAAGCTTGTTATGTTTTCATAACTTCGGACATATAAACGTCGTTGATATGAGTTTCATGATCCATTCAATACAATTTTTGAATAGATTTACTTGTAAAGCCGGTCTGATGGCGTCATTGTAGCCTTGAATATATAATTCCAGTGCTCCAACAGCTGCTAATATGTCAGCATCAATCTGTAACTAGAAGTTAACTTGTACCTTGAATATGATTGCGAATATTTTGTTTTATCTGCGGTGTGGTCACTGGCATATTAACGTAAAAATTCATCCACGCACTTTCAAACAACTCCTAAAAAACAGCCAACCGCTGTTAAATGTGGTGAATGGCGGAGCTATTTAAATCGCTTCTGCTCGAAATAATGCGTCCCGTAACAGAGCCATTATGTCTCTTGCATCGTAGGCTCAGCGTCCTTCGATGATTGTTATATGGACCGATGATCCTTTCAGACTATACGCCTCTCCAAATAGTAAAATAGGTGGGTGTGATTTTTGCGGACGAACTATTTTTGGATTCCCTGTAGACCATATCCTGGAATCTTACTTGTTTATACAACTATTCTATTGGAAACATTCTTCATCGCTCAATATAAAATTCTTAATAAAATCGCGGTTTTCTTCTAATTCTTGTCGTAACAAAATGATATATTCAAGCTGTTGTTGCTCGTCTAAATTCTCTAACCGGATCAACTCGACAGTTCCTTTTGTGCCTTCTTGTTTATGTTTCTAAACTCTCCTTGACACTATCTCCAATACGTTACATATTTTCTTCCGTGTGAACTGTATGTGGTCTTCAAACAGGTAGTTTATTAACCTCTAAAATATTAATTATAAGTTAATTCTTTTTCCCAAAATCTTACAAAAAAATTCAAAGTTATCAATTGACGGGTTTCAGCTAGATCCTCTGCGCATTTCACTGGGGCTAATGCAGCAGATCATCAGGGAATCTTTACCCTACATTTTGTAGAATAACTAAAGATATTTATTTCAAACTTTTGATTTGATAAGTGGGAAGTCTAAAACAAATATCAAAGTCACAGTAAGAACTTTCTGATCACTTTTGCTTTTTTTATTTTCTTAAATTTTTATTCTACAATTGGTTGGCTTTTTTCTAACTCTAATTGAAGTTGTAAAAGAAATAAAGAACAACAACAAGTAACAATTCTTTAATTTGAATTAAATTAATATATCAGAAAAAAAAATTCAAAGGCAGTTTATTGTTGGTGCTGAAGGTCCGGTACGCACATTAAAAACGAGTTGATCCTTGATTTTCAAAATGAACTTCAACAAGTTTTGATTGCTGTTTTGTATTGTTCTCTTTGAAATTCCATAAGTTTTTTTTGCAAAGTGCTGTAAGAAAAATTAAAAGTATTAGTTAGTTTAAAAAGTTGTTGTATATACAAACCTTAACAGTAGTTATGCGACACCATGTATCGATCATATTTACTGTTAAGCATTTATAAGATGAGCCTGTACGTTTCCATCCAATTAACAGAAATAGATGACAAACTTCAGAACATTTCTCGAATATAATTGATACCTACTTATATATTTCTGCTTACAAGATGTCAATATAACTGCAAATATAAACAAATTATACAATTATGTCATATTTGGTCATATTGTCATAAAGTCATAATATATTACACCAGGTTAAAAGAGCTCTTATGGTTTAACATACAAAAAACTCATAATAAAATAATTAACGTTCATATTTGTTTTGTCATGGAATAGTGTGAAACTCTATAGGCGACACGGCGATGCTAATTATTTGCCGCCGTTAGTTATATAAAATTCATGAAAAATGGCTTCAAAATAATTCACAACTTCATTTCGGTACTTTAAATTATAGTTTTTATAACATAGAACTCTCTCTTTAACTTATGAAACTCGCATTCACTTAACGTTTTTTCATTGGACGCCACCGCGAAGAAAAAAGATTTATTCAGCTCATATCAAGGCAGCAACTGTTTTAGTTGAGATACATAAATTGATTTAGCAGACTTAACAATAACGGATTATATTAAATAGTTTCGCTGTAGTATTTCATAATCCATGACTTTACGACTACAGTGTGAAAACCCCAAATATTTATATATATATATATATATATATATATATATATATATTTATATATATATATATATATATATATATATATATATATATATATACATTTATAAACTTATATTTTTTACCTTTTCTATTTTTACACATGCGGCAAATCCAAATTTAAAAAACTGATGCTGAAATATTCGTACGATTACAATAACGAAACTTTTGATTCTTCTTCAACAACGTTCTGTTGCTGTGCAAAAACAAACAACATTCCGACACACTTCATAAAATGTATATGTAAACACTATTACTTACTTGCAACTGTTTGCTGCTACAACTCCAACTTGCGACATGGCAACATATAACAATAACTAAACCTGTCACTGCAACAATAACTACAACTGGGACTATTTGCCTAAACTCGGCAAATGCAAAAAACACAATTCATTCCTTCAACAATTTCGTATTTTCTTTTCACGCACTTCTTGCACTTCCAACTGTCAGCTCTACCCAATGCTGTAAGTAATTGTACGATTTTCAATCGCACCGAGTTGAGTGTTGACATCCAATGCATACCCGGCTATGACGGTGGTCTTCCACAAATATTTGTACTAGAAATTTTCTCAACACGCACCGGCATCACAAGGTAAGCATTTTAATGAATAACAAATATATTCCATAGATGTAAGTATGTAGTATGCATGCGTATGTATGCGTATGTGTGTGTGTTTATCCAGCTATCCGCAAGATGTCGGAACATGTGTGGATCCCAAAGCACACATGCATGCGATAGATGACTACGAATTTTTTTTTTGTTTATTTCCTTTTATCATTCTCGTTTTCATTCTTTGTCGGTTTCTTGGCATTTTCAATTCACACACGCATGATTTTCTGTGGCTGGCCATAAATATTAGATAAATGTTAGTATCAGTTTGTACTGAAATGTCATAGAAAATATATTTATTATATTTGAGTAGACAAACGGACATATTGGAACGGGGTAAATATAGTAAATATTTGTTTTCTATCTATCGCCAAACAACACCAAACTGATATTAATGAAATATTAAATCCCTCTTTTATAACTCAATTATTTTACCCAAGTCCTATGCTTTTAAATTGTTTACTCTATTTTTTTAAACATATTTTGAAAAACACTTTCGGGATGGTTTCTACGATTTGTTAGAATAAACCCACAACATGTCTTTATGCGGGAGAATTAGAGGGTTAATATGATATACAAATATTTCTCATGATATTTATTACAAAGTTGCTGAACATGCCATATAGCTCAGATGTAAGAAAAACATAGTTTTATATACCGATATGTTGCAAGAATTAGATAGAGATGGTAATTTTTAACCGTCTCTAAAATAAAATTTCAATGTGATCTGTCAAAATGTCGACACACTTATATTTTTTTATCTCCTCTACCAGAATCAATTGTCGGAACGCCGTATTTTTTTTTTCGTGTTGAGCAGTGTAATTAACACACTTCGCCCAATAAAGTTTTAAATTTGAAAAAGCAATAAAAGAAAGACGGTTTCTAGTTTTCAAAAATAAGTATTTTTGTTGTGAAATATAATTATTTTGGTTTGAGATAGAATATTGTTTTATCCGACCGGAGTCTCAGTTCTTCATTCGATCGGATCTATTTTCCAACCCTTTTTCTATTAAATGGGTTTGCATCTCAATAATGGTGACACAAACGTTGGCTTGCAAATTATCAATTGCCTCTGAGTTGTCGGCATAAAAAATTTCTTTTCCGGCGCTCCACTGAAAATATCCCAACGTCTTCGACTTGTAGCTCTATAGAGGCCAACTCACATCATCATTCTATTAATTATTTATCCATCGATAAATCGATTGTGGCATGAGATGTATGGCAAGTTGCACACAAAACATCGTTCACATCATTAACATTAACAGCGGACACAAAATGAATAAATGCTTTAAGTGTCTGCATTGACAGTGATGCTTGCAGTGTTCTCCTCATCTCTACCGGACCAAACAGTAACTAGTAACGACTGGATTGATCGTTTGTATTTTCTGATTCCTAAATACGGCAATTTTTCTTATTAACACACAAACAAAAAGAAAATGTGAGCTTCATTCGAAATTATAATATTTCTTGGCGGATCATTCAAAGAAGGGAGAAAAAAGCGGATAATCATGTTGCCACATATCTTGAAATAAATTGACTTCTCGCGAAATTTCATATAAACTAATACGTGATATGTTGAATTCTAGACAACGTTGATAAGTTGAAGTTGATGGAATCTCATAAACATACTCAGCCAAAGTTTCGATACAATCGGTGTGTACAGGCATTTTCGTGACTTGGGGTAGCAGCAACGACATCACTTTCGTGAATAATAAATTTCCGTATCCCGGTCACTGTTGGCCCTTCTGTGCAACCGAATTTCATACGACAATTTCGTGCGAATCCTGACCTATATATTATATTATATTAAAAATAAATTTCCAATAAATCCCAACGTTGCTTTAGCGCATATCGATTACTTTCGTTTAAGGCAGATCATGTACTGAATATTGTGACAAGACAGAAGTATATAAATATTGTCATGTTTACAATAGCCGCTGCTATAATTTTAAATCGATAGAACGCCCAACGAACTCATGGAAAATCTATTTGAAAATTAGTACATATTTTTTGGAATTGTCGTTTAAATCTATTTAATTTTAATTTTGTGGTGATTCCTTTTTCCCAAAATGTTAATATAAAAGTCAAAGTGATCAATTCAGGTGTTTTAGCTAGTTCCTATGCACATTTCACTGAGGCTAATGCAGATCATCAAGGAACCTTTATCCAACATTTCTACAATAACTAAAGATATTTATTTCAAACTTTCACTTTAATATGTGAGAAGTCTAAAACATATATCAAAGTCATGACAAGAACTCACTGATCACTGATCATTTTTCCACTGTATTTTCCTACGTTTTTTTCTACAATTGGTTGACATTTTACCGAATCTAATTGTAGTTGTTATTTGGAATGATGCTGGCTTTAACAACTGAAGAAGTCTTCCGGGTCACTTTCAATTTGAAAAGATTTAAGTCGACAACCCACAGACACTGTTTTCGGCATTATAAATTTTTAATATTAGTTTCAGACCGAATGACTTATTAGACTCATTTAGCTAAATTACCTATTTGTTTTCTATTAAAAACAAAACTTGGAGGTTGCTAATTTACTTTTACTTTCAAAACTGTCTTCTACTTTAAAGACATTACAAACGATATATCAAAACCTTGTACAAAAGCCCTTTAAATTCATCAGTTTCATTAAAACTAAAGTGCGCTTTGCCTTATATAACATCTCAAATTGCACTTCTACAGTCATTAAAATTTTTATCATTTCAAGTTAATCAAACCGAAATTACTTTTTCACTTTCCTGTTAGCACACAAGGCGCACAAATTAAAGCATAACTAACTTGAATATTTATGTTGTCCTTAACTTTGGCTATAAGGGTTTCTTCTTTTTTTCCTCAGTTGTATTTCAAATGTTGAATGATTTATGAGAAACAACAGTACGGTACTGGTAACCATAACATTTTTAAAATATTTTCCTAAATAAACACAGACTCATTCAAACATACATGCACTTGCGAAAGCATCTACAGTGTGGATTCTCTACTCAAAAGTTCAATTGTCACGTTTGATAAATAGCAGAGCGTGCATGTGTGCGTGTCATATATATGTTTGCGTATGTATGTGTGAGCGAGTGTGTATTACGTTTAAGTCAGGTAGTCTGTATCTTGTTTTCCAAGGCAAGTGGGAATATAATCCCCGCAAACAATTTCTTGGATCCTGCGATATTTTTTTTAATATAAAAATAATCGTTACTAAAAAAAATTTTCAATAAAGCAACTTGAAATTAATTTTCAAAGTAGTAAAAATATAAGCATATAGATAATTTAGTAACAATATTTTATTATATTTTAGTCTCTACTAAAAGTATTTGATTATATATATGGAAGTGCTTGTGTATACTAAATTTTTAACCCGACTGTATGTATATTAAATACAATCATTAAATCAAAACGTAGTTTTCTTTGGAGCATAAAAAAGCTTTTTAATAAATTCCGTCTGCCAACAAAAAAAAAAAATCCAAATACACTGTGTTTTATCAAACCCGTGAAGTTAAAAAAATAAAGAAAAAAACATATAAAAAACGGTTAACCCTAAAGCCGATTCTTTTAACATCCTGCCAATTTAAGCCTGGTTCTTGTGCTATTCTATGCTCTTAAGCGCTCTATTATTTAGTTTTTGAAATTAATCGACTTCCACACTATTTATTTAGTTCTCGATCACCAAAACTAAACGATTTCAGAACACTAATTGATCAGATATATGATGTCGGAGTTTGCGGAATCGATCAGTGATTACGTTGAAAACTTGTTCTAAAAACACTTTGCAAACTCTTATTTTTTCTTAATAGTTAAAATAGTGAAAATTAATAAATTAGAAAGTGATTTTTTTGAAATTTACAGGCTCGAATTGGTGGATATATAAAAAAGAGAACTTTAACTAATCAGATAAAAACAGAGTTTAATCATGTAAATCACTTCTTTTAGAATTTTTTCCTTCACGATTCCGGTTTAAAGTGACCGACGAATCGACAATTTTGCTTAAGACCTACCAAAAACTCACACTTTGAAAAGTGCTCATTTTCTCAGTTATTTAATTCACAGGAAGTCTTAATCTAGAAACACACTTTAGAATGTTTGGTTTGTTTCGATACAACCAATCAAAATCTATAAACGGATTACATACTTATACACACATACACACATAGACACATACTGACGTGCTCTCAGAATTAATCAGGAAAGCTTCCCAGGACCTCAAAACTTGAAGATCTTATGGGAACTTGATATTTTCTAAACGGGGTAAAACCAATAAGTTCCCGATTTTTAAAGTATTCCCGGTTTCTATTGCGGGATGTTAAAAAAACCAAAGCCTCCAAGGAAAATTCTTCTTAAATGTGAGTTCTTATATACAGTTGGTACAATCAAGGATAACAGCAACTTAGTAAATTATTTGGAAAGTTAATATACAGGTTTCTTTTACGTTAACTCGTCATGCTTCTACAATAAAGAAGAACTCTTGTTGACGGTTGGAATAAGTCGACTGTTCAAAAAAATGTAATGGCATTTGACACCAGACATTTAGTTCCTAAGTACGTAATGTTATGCAGGCAATTCCATCTTTAAGCCAGGGAAGACAAGGGGATATTAAATAATATAAATAAAAATACGTATAAGTAGTAATACAGAAAGTGTAGTGGCCTTTGAAAACAGTTGTTCTGCTGCGCTGTGTAAGTTGAATATATAAAACTGATGTTGACTGATTTTGAACTCTCGTATATGATATATATACAAGTTAAAAAACAGTTTTCTCAAAATAAGTCCATAAAATTAATTTAATATAGAAAATTTCGGTATTTTTCAGATAGACAACTTTAAATACAATTTGTATGAAAGTTATGTTTTAAAATAATTCAACATTATTTGCTATGAATAATATAGTTTTTGCTTATGTTCAGCCGCTGCATTTTATTACTGCAATGATCGGTTCTATCGCATTTATGGGAATGTCATTTAATCACTATCAGGATATTTTCTGGCAGGATTCAAATTTAAGAAAATTATTTGAAACTGGTACCTCCAAAATAAATATCTTAACATTTGGGCTACATATTTTTGGGTTTTTGTAATCTCTTAGATGACATTTTCAATAAGTCGTTGGGTTATCATTAACTTGATGTATGTATATGTGTATTATTCCCCTTTCCATTATATGTGTTGAAGAATTATTCGTCTTACCTACGCACTAATTGATAATACTTTTGTAAATGAAAATGTTTACAGGTATCTCGCAAAGTTTATTATATATGCGTTTAATTGGCTCTGCAAAGCATAACAAAAATAGCTTATTAAATTATGAAATTGAAATAAAATTAAGTGGAATCCTCAGTGACTTTAAATGCACTATATAATTTTCATTTTTTCTCTAGAGATCTTAAAATTTTCTTAGGTCTTCTTTTCATGTACCCAACACTTCCCGCCTGGAAAGTATTTACTATGAGCGTTAAAATTTTCTTCGCTTTAGAGTTTTGATACTTTTCTAAAAAAGCAGGTAAATTTGAATGCCTCAAAGGACTTTAACTGTATGCCCAATAAGGCCATGGTAGATATAAAGGCTAATACATACAAACATATTTTTACAGAAGAAGTTCCTGTCAAGATATTCCAGGGTACAAATAATTAATTTAATGAGCTCTTGCTTTAATTTTGCAGGATTTTTTTTATCCATCTTGGGGAATTTTAATATACTGAATTCCCTGTATTCGTCTTGGGGAATCCTAATTTAAATATGTATTTTTTTTTTATAAATAAATTATATAAAAAAAATCGTGATTCAAATTTAAGAAAAAAGCAAACAGGAATATGTTTTAATTACAACAAAATGATACACTCACAAAACGTTATTAAAAATTTACAAGCTACTGACGCGACGTTTCTTGTTTTAACTGAGAAAAAAAATTGGTATAAATATTCAAGCAACTTTCTTACTTTAAAATGTTATTAACTTAAAATTTAATGAGGCAAATATTGTGTCACACGCAACGGCGCTCATTAATATGTGAGGGTTCCATAGACAAAATTCAGCTAAAACATTCTTGGCAAACAAATGACTTTATGTTATCTTTAATTAAGTAGGAAACTTAATTGCATAAAGAATTTTTGTTGTGAATAATTCTTTGCTGTCAGCAGATATCACAAAAAAAAGAAGATTTAAACAAGAAACTAAAAGTGCCTTTTTCAGCAGGGCTGAATCCTACATACTCTTCACCGTTTTAAGAGTGTTATACTGCTTTTAGGAGATAGAGGTAACAAACTTAAATGTGTTCTTCAGTTTTGCTATCTACTTTTTTCGTTGTTATACACCGTTTAACTCACTTTACCTCTCTCTGCCAAAACGTCAAATCATGAATCTCATCTTTGCCTTTTGATGTGAAAGTGATTTCAAGTTTAAAAGATTATTAAATAAACTATTGAACAGAAAAATTTGAATGTCTAAATAAGGACTTATATATAATAACTAAAGGAGTAATCGGCTTTAGACTACTTTGCTTTTTAAATACCAATTTAACTCTTCGCCATATAGAAAATAATTTAAATTAAAGAAAACGCAAAAACAATTCTTTTCAATTGATTATCCTGCTGTAGGTATCGGAATCCTGTATTAGGAGATAATTTGGTCATACTTATTTTTGTATTTCATTTGATTGGATACGTTGATGAATATTATAAAAGGGATTATAAACTTTTTAAAAACTACAATTGTTTTGAGATGTCCTTTTTACAAGGATTTACAATTGAAATGAAGGTGTCAAAACTGACAAGAAATTTGATAAATTAAGGGAACACTGCTCTTTTCAACAATCTCTGCTTTAAAAATAAATACGACTCAAAGTTTAAATTTTATTTTCTAAGTGAAAGTTGAAACTGAAAAGATTAAAATGTGTTTTTTAAAATAAATCTTATGACCGCTTTGATCCTTAATAAAAATAAAATAATAAAATTTACAATTTCAAGTTGTTGAAATTGTTTAAATCACACATGTCACTTATATGGAAACGCACTATTACAATTTTATATTTTGGGAGCTGAATTATTATATTATTTACTATATACTCGTATAATGTTATATATTGAATATATAATCAATTCTGTTTAATTTGGATAATTACAATCGCTAGTCTTCCGGTCCTAAATAATATAGTAAAAATTATTTCTTAAAAGAATTAAATTATCATCATCATAAGATCAAACAATAGCTTATGAGACCGCGAAATGGATAAAGGTATACCACAGAGTCACGTAGGTTTCATCTTTATAGGTGCTGTAGGCTGAAGTAGTGATCACCAGACTACGTTGTCTTAGATCCCCAGCTCGGCTTCAGACTCAGTCATGCATATTGTATAAATTTGTTTGTTTAGGATTGTGTTAATTGTAAATCAATTTATCTCAAACCACTGGTGGATGAATACAACCAACAGTGGTTAACAAATTCTTGTACTAAAACAGCAGAATCCAGCACCCTCCATCGTCGTCACCTATAGCAAAAATCCACCGGCGGAGGAAAATGTGACAATAGCTACAAAAAAAACTGTGTATATTTGTTTTCTAGTTTCATATTTCTTCTAATCCATATTCAGCTATACTTTCAACACTCTCCTCTTCTCTCTAGTCGTGGCATAATGCACTTTATACGTAGCGGTTATCCCCACTGTGCTGGTCCAATACAAAAGAATCCTATGATTAAACGTTCTTATCAATACAAATTACATAAAAAACGAAATGCTTATGCCCAGATATCACTAGCCTAGTACTAGTTTGTGATTCGTTTCATTACAATCAACCAACACATATTTTTTTATTCGGCAGTAATGGGTTAAAAAATCTTTCACATACAGACAGCAATAAAGCAATAAAAAATATTTGTGGTATTACATTTTCTCCACTTTTTATTACGGTTAATCCCCATGAAATTATTAACTTGCAACACACAAACCTTTGAAACTCTCACTGAATCTATTAAACAAGACTTTGCAAAATCCTTTATTTTAAATTCATCAATAAAAATATTGTATCATATTAAATTCTATATATTATCTGATTTTATTACACTCATATGCATCTTTGGAATGTTTTTCATCCTCTATTTTGCCTTAAATTATATGGAAAAGAACTATAAAATGAAAACATTTCAGAACGGCCTGTAAATAAAACGAAAACCAATTTTTCAGTAGCTGCCATAACCACAAATGGTATGGCGTTATAGGATTTTAGGGAATTTTGTGTAGACCCTGGTTTGGTATTATTGTTATTATATCATTTATAAAATATTAAATATATATTATTGCATATATAAACATGATATTTTTGCTGTGTATGTGCACACATTTCGGTACGTGTATTAACAACTTTATTTTTGGGATTTTTTATTGAGATAACTTTCGGTATTTCCTTGTTAATTTTTAAATGTGCAGAATGGCATCCAGTTTAAAATATATTTTCTATGTATATAAGAAATATTTCAAAATAAAATATGAAATTCATACTTCTTATTGCATTATTTAATTAAAAATAAATTGCTTCCCCTCTTTACAGATTTAATGTCACCAATCCTGAAGAGCCACAATTCTCGTTGGAAAATTTAGATTCATTGACTTCTCTTATGACACAAGAAAACAATTCATTAAAGTTACGTATCTATGCTTTCAATCAAAAAGGACGTGGTGTTTCTTATCCTCTGCCTGACTTTATTATTGGTTCAACAGCTTTGAAAAATGGTATGTATGTTAGATATATAAATATGATTATATGTCCCCATCTATTGTTGAAACATTGCTGACATTGTTGCTGCATGGCGATTATAGACTCCTTTGCACTGCACATGGGAGAAATTCGCCTAACTGGATTGATAAAAATTAAATATTTCTAATATATTTATAAATAGCGTTCGTTATTGGCAAACATTATAGATACCAATCTGAACTTGACCAGCGAGCACAACACATTTGCAGCTATTATGTGTGATATACAAGTAGGCGAATACTAAACTCGGCAATAAATATTTACCAACATAATTTTGCTTGAAATATCAGTCCATATATATTGTATGGTTAGTAAAACTAAAACATATGAGTCAATAGAAGGAATTTATAGTTTTTCCTTTAAATTTTTATTTTCGTGCTAATTCTTTTTTGTTTTACCAAAATCTTGTTAAAAAGACTAAAGTGGTCAATTGACGGCTTTAAGCTAGTTCCTATTGGCATTTCACTGGGAAAAATGTAGGTGATCAGGGCACATTTACCCAACATTTCTTGGAATAACTAAGGATATTTATTTTAAACTTCCATTTTAATAAGTGAGAAGCTCAAAACAAATATCAAAGTCATAACAGGAACTCACTGATCACTTCCCTTTTTAGTTAATTTATTAAAACTAAAATAGTTTCATATGAAACTAAAATTTTGCGGACATGTTTCTTTCATTTTCATTATTAATTTATTATACCTAAATAAATTGTCACAATATAAGAATTAACATCTAAATAATTTTGTCCGGCCAGTTTGTCAAAATTCCCCAGTGTGTGCTGGCTCACGCCTAATGTCTTTTCGTATTGATTATATTTTTTTACGATTTTTTCGATGTAATTTCTTCTCTTTTTTTATTTATATGTCTATATATTAAGACATTTGATTTTTATGTTTTGTTTGTTTGCTTACGATTATGTCTCCTTTGTTTTTCTTACTCGAGTCTCCTTTTTCTTAGATTTGTATCGTTTAATTCACGAAACAATGATTGATTACCTGACGACATGATAGATTCGACAGGTGCTTCTGAGTAATGAAGTTAGATTTTGTTACTCTTGTTGTTTCTATTGTTGTATACCTCAAAGTATATATCAGTTCTTGAACCTTAATGTTTGCTTTTGTTGGTAACTTGATGATTTTTGTTTTAATATATTTTTTTGTCGTTGACTGTTCTCAAACTTTTGCCTGTGGCAGCATGTCTCCTTTGCTACTTATATACGAGTTTTCTTTGTTGCCGCAAGTCCTCCGTAAAGAGCTGAACAATTTTTACTACTTGTGCACTTTAGCAATAACTCACAAAATAAACTATTTGCTATAACGAAGCTATGAAAGCATATCTAATCGATATTGTTGATACCTGATATTCATACTGCGTCAAAGATTTTATAAATTAATAGTCATGTCCTTGTTGGTAGCTGCCAACTAGAAGTTTACAAAACCCTTCTCATTTATTTATTATTGTCTTCTATAATTGTATGTATTCGTAATATTGTATTGATATCAAATAGTGACCTAAATAAATCCATATCTTTCTTAGAACTTATCGCACAAGCCACGTGTTGCTACTCATGCATGTTTTGATTGGCATTAAAAAACAATTTTTGTATTTCAAAATAAGCCATTAAGTAAAATATGATTGATTTGGGCTCTTTTAGCTTTTCCGTCTTTCTTACCTTCTGTTACTTCCTTTAGTGCTCTGCTTCTCCTGCAGATGTACTCGCAAGCATATTGAGTGTTGATTTAGCCTACAGCTCCTGTTGGGCTAATATGCTGTAAACGATTTGAAAAATGTTTTATACCAAGATTAACTTAAAATATCTTTAAATGGCTTGTAAAGCCTTTAAGGAAAATTTGGGTTTAATAAAAGTACTGCACTTAATTTAGCATGTTTGCCAAAACTTTAGAATTATAAAAATATATATTAGAAAGTTAAGGCTGATTGACTACTCTGGCTTCAGTGTGAAGAACTATATTCCGCGAAAGGTGGCCATTTTAGGTTTTGCAAATTACTGCATAACTTCACATACAAGTTCAGTTGTTATGGCTTGAATTTCGTTGTGAAAGTTTTTCTTTTATTTGAATTAACCCCAAAAAAAAGTGTGGCTCCTTTGAATTCTCCGAATATGTGCGTCAATTGAAATCTCTTTCACTCTAAATATTGCGTTTGTTAAGGAGGTTCCATAACACAGCCATTGTATCCCTGGCAGTGTGGGCTATACTTCTATCTTGTTGGAACATAGTCCAGCATCTTTCGATATTCAGCACCATTAACAGTCAATGTAATGACACGTTTCCCTCTGGTTGATGGGATAGCCTTAGTGGTTTGTCCGGTGGAAAATAAAGACACACTTTTTTTCTCAACGTTATAATCGTTTATTGCCAATATTGTTGTAGGAAACGGTTCTAAGTAATGCCGCTTTTGTGACGGCCAGCTAGTTGATCTTTAGTCAATTTGGCACCGTCTGGGTGGGCACTTGTGTTGATAAAAGTCGCCGACTGAAGATAATAAAATTCGCCAAATGAAGATGGTAGAAGTCGCATGATGAAAGCAACAGAAGTTGCCTGTAGGAATAAATTCTCATATAGGTCTATCCACAACTCTGGTGACGAAGCAGCCGTGGGCAAACTGATAGAATCACTACATGTTTTTGGGAATTGTCGTTTTAATACTCTTTAATTTTAATTTACATGCTGATTCTTTTTTCCCAAAAGTTATATTAAAATTCAAAGTGATGGGGGTTTTAGCTAGTTCCTATGCGCATTTCACTGGGGCTAATGCAGATCTCCAGGAAACCTTTACCCAACATTTCTTAGAATAACTAGAGATATTTATTTCAAACTTCCACATTAATAATTGAGAAGCTTCAAAACAAATCACCCTTTCAGACGATACACCGCACTAAAGAGTACAATTAAGTCGATGTAAAAGATACCTGAAGAACCTTCTTAGATTCTTCTTAGCCCATATCCTGTAATTTTGCTTGTTTACGAAACGAATCAAATTGTAATGGGCGATAAGCTCATTATTAAATTGTATGAGATATCGCAATTTTCTTCTGCTGCTTGGCGAAATGAAATTTCATATTCAAGTTATTATTGGTAGTCGAATGGCTTCAATTCTTCGACAAGCTGAATTTCATACGGGAAATCCGCTATAGTCCCAGTTGTACCGAACATCTTCTTGTTGCTGTTCTGGACTGTCCTGCACAAAATTTTGGATATTTTCTTCCATATGGACTGTTCGTGATCTTTAAGCAGGTGGTTGGTTGTAGGTAGAGAAGTTCCAGTACGCATATGAAAATAGGACGTTAAGCAGGCTGTATTATCACAACGTAATCAGATAAGTTTCAATCGCTCTGCCATTGTATATTGTTCCATTTCAAATACCCTAAGTTCTGATGTAAAATATATATATATATATATATATATATATATAAATTAATTTTAAAAGTTATCAAACATACAAATCATATCGGTAGTTTTGCGCCACCCTGTTTTTCAAGTTTGCTAAAATAACTACGAGTATCAAACTTTAATATAAATAAATGCAGCTTGAAAATAAGTAATCAAGAAAGAAAAAAATATGGAAAATATACTGCTGTTGTGTACAATTTTAATAAATAAAAATATCACATTAAATTAAGGTGCGGTCACACTTGTCTTAAACTTGCCCAAAAAAAAAAAAAAAAACGTAGCCACTAAACAGTATAGTAAAATAGTTTAATCTATATAAAAGTATTATAAGTAAAACATTTTCAGTGCTTATCAGTGGCACAGAATTCAATATTATTTGGAACGGTTTAGCTCAATAAAAACTTTTCTGAATTAAATGTTTTTCATATATTTGCCCAAACATGTTTTCAGCCAAAGAGTGAAGTAGAAGAGACCACTTGGTTGGCCACCGAGCTCGCTTAGGTTATCGCTAAAAGATCCTTCTTGATCTTATTTTCAGGCTTTAGATATTTAAACACATAATAAAAACTAAATTGTATTATTCGACTACGAAAAGTTTAAGGCTGCTTTAAATTAAGTGCTGGCGAAACTTTAACAATTAATTAATACTTCGTACAAACTTTAATATTATGGAATAAAAAAAATCCATTTCAACTTTAGGCTTGCAATTACCATGTTCATCACGTAGATTTGGATTTCAAGAACTTGACACAGCAATCGCTTTTCATTCACAAGTGAAAATCCTATACCCGCACATGTATGTGTGGATCTGTGGGCTGAGTCTTCTACGCCATCACTAATGGTTTTATATGTCAACACACTCGCTGTATGCATACGCACATATTTAACAAACCTACCAATACAATTCATATGCTACAGAAAAAAAGAAGCAACAAAAACTTTATTGAACCTCTCTCTAGTGGCGAAATGTCTACTATCGGTGTAACTGCAAGAAAAAAAATCTGTGTGTGTGTATGTGTGGGTGCAGGGAGTAACTGACTACCGCATACAATTTGAAATGGATTAAATTTCGCACGTACAAGAATGAATTAAAATAAAAAAAACGCCGGGGCACACAAAATAGGAAAACGAAGAAAAATATGAAATAAAAGCGAGAAAAACAAACGTTGACAACCTTCCCATGATTTATGATTGTTTTTATTGATTGTGATGCAAAACATAACGATGTCAAAGCAACAGCAGCAACAGCAACAAACAATGCCACTGCAAAAACAATTGTAAACACGTTACAAATGAACAAACAAATACAAACACACTCGCTCGTAAATATTCCTTGTAAAGCTTTCTTTTCACAGAGAAAAAGTGAATAATTGTATTTGTGTGTTCAATTATTTCTTGGCGCGTAGGTGTGTAGGTGTGGTTGTATGCGAAAATGAGTTTTTATGATTGACGATGTACTGGATTGTGTAAAATGTATTAAAAAAGTCCAAACAAATAATTTTCAATGTAAACCCAGAGTGCACCGTGGGTTGAAAAAATTGTGCGAGAACTTTGGTTTTACATGTAAAATTATTTAAATAATTTTGCATATCAGGAGATGTGTGTATCACTGAAGACGATTTATTGTGATAGTTTCGAAATTGTTGAGAGTAACTATTTACAATAACCTATTCTGGATTCTATATAAAAGCTTTTTTGTTTAATTTTACAATGATAGTATGTGATATTAATAATTTTTATCCTTCCGCTAGGAAAATGTTATGCTCTAAAAAAATCAGGAAATTAAAAGTCTTAACTTATTTCTATTATATCCAGTTCTGATAAGGCACCGAGTTCCAGGAAGCTTCTCTAATTTGTTTTATATGCTTATTACCATATCGATATGTATGTGTGTGTGTGTTTCTGGATATGTGAGCCGCTAATAACCTAACCGAACTGGAAGCACCTACAACGCTCTACTAAATTTATAATGTCGGCGAATTTTATCCGATTGGTGACGGTATATTTTGAGAAAAACAGGAAAAATTGTTCCAAAAGTAGTTTTTATGGAATAATTTCTTTGGGATTTTTAGACCGATTTCACAAATTAATCGACTCTTAACACTGTAAGACAACGTTAGCTCCAGAACACTGGATCGAAATTGGTCAATACGTTTGTGAAATATTGTAAATGAAAACAATTTGAAAAGTGCATTTTTTCTTAAATCTAAAATTATACAACTGACCAATTGGCGTTCTCGAATCTTTCATAATAATCGGTGAACTTCCTCGATCTTCGTTCATGTGATCATGTGAAAATCGTTTGATTCAGTTTTAAAAATTTTAAATCCTAGGACAGCCAGGTAAACTGAAACGTCTTGGACGGAAAACATTTTGCCTGACAATTTGAGAATCGCCTGTATATCAAATATTTGGTAAATAAGGAATGTTTGAAAAAACTTTCTTAATAACGCAAACACAAAATAAATCTTTAGCCTGTTAGTCTAACATATCTGATATATAATAGATATGCATACGCGCTTTTTACACAATCAGCGCCATTGTGCAGTGCAAAACCGCACCATGTCAAGCATTGATGGCGAATACGCTCACACTATACCGCATTGAGTGACATAAACCTGGCATTATAATGGTTGATACAATGACAGCAACAACAATAAAAACAATAATAAATACAAAAACATCAGCAGCAACAATAGCATGTATTTGGGTATGTTTTATTAACGTACACAAGTGCGAATGTGTGTGTGTATATATATTACCTACATACAAAAGCTTTATTTTTTCATTTCGCATCATGTACTCTCAACAATTCAATATTATTTTATGACTCTATTTATTTTTTTCTCTTTCCCGCTGCCTTTTCACACAACAACGTATTTGTTTTCCCATTCAACTCACAGATGATGATGTATCCTTGACGTTGTCACCCGTTATAGTGGGGAGTGTCCTTACAATCGTTATTATTAGTTTAGCAATAGCTTTAAAAGTATTCATGATGACATTTTTACACAATTTACGTCGCAATCGTCAACATGGTACAAAAGCAACTGCCACAGCTGTTGTGGCACAAACGGGTGATGTATACAAGGTACGTATTAACTTTATTTGAATTTATATCTACAATCTGTATAATAGAAATATATGTATGCATATATTTAACATGTACAGATCGCAAATGTTTACTTGTTGATTTAGAAACGCGAATGTACGCTCGTTCGTTTTGTATATTTTTTTTTGTATTTGTATTTTCATATGAAATATATTTTGAAGGACAGTTATGGTCACATTCAGTTCTTTTATGAATATTTTATTTTTAATTCATATATGATTGACAGCTGAATAAAAAATAGCAACAACAACAACAACATCAAAAACAACTTCAAAAGCATGTGGTCTACAAAAATACATATCTCTCTATTTTTATGGAAAATTTGCAATATTTTTATTTTAAAATTTATTTTCCACTAATAAGTTTTGTAATGAAAACATAACGAAGAAAAACAGATTAAAAAACAAATTTGTAATGTGTTGCTTGTGGTAAATTGGAAATATGCATCGCACATAAAGAATTTTATGCGGGTCTATACATTCCTTAATTTATATTGAAGTTTTTAAATTAAACAATTATAAAAGAAATTTCTTTTGTGGGCACGGAATTAACATAGATTGTGAACAGAATTCATGTGGACAATTCCTGGTATTTATCTGGTATAAAAAATTAATATTTTAAAGGAAAAATATGTGGAATAAAAAATTTACTTCAGTTTAAATTTTGTTAGGAATTCGCGTCATTTATAACTGATAAGGATAAAATGTACTACTAAAGCCGTAGTTGTATTAACCAAATCGGTTAAAATATACTTGCGTTTATTTGCGAACAGAAAACACATTCTCCACAATATCTCTCCGAGTTCTTGCTGTACGTTCGGTTGCAGTTTGCTCTTGTAGTCATATAAAAGGTGGGGCAAAAAAAATAATAATAGTAAAGAAAACAAACTCTGAGTCCTTAATAAAGCAGGAAGTTCTTGTAAATTAGTCTAATATATTCCATTACGACTGCAGGATATATGGCAACTAGTGGAATAACTCTATCCGATGCCTCATATTTCCAATAGCTCTGAGATATAATTGAGTTTCAAAGTTGTTAATGGACATCCACTTTTTTTAAATATCCCCCAAAGGTAGAAATCCAACGGTATCAAGCCACAGGACTATAGCGGCCAATTAGCATCTTTGGCAGCCATTTAAGGACTTTGGAACTCAATTATATCTTAGAGTCATTGGAAATATAAGGCATCAGATAGAGGTATGTCACCAAAACTGTGCCGATATCTTGGCCAATATTTTATTTCACGTGTAGTTATTATATTGCCACCGAAAACACACCCTGCTCTAATGCAAGTCACAAGAAATCGACACGATATTCTTTATTGACTGCGGATCGAAATCTTTATCGAAGGCATCGAAATGTTGTGTTCACAATTTCAATATTGCGGGAGAGATTAACATCGTCTTGTGCAGATATAAAATAGAGCATCTTCTTTCATCGCTACCTGTAGCAAAAAGTTCATCTGCCAAGTGAAAACTAAAAAGACCTCTAACAAAATCCTCTATGTCTTCATTCATCCTCTTATACCGTCTTCTCATTTCTAGTTTATGCTACATGCACAAAATATGTAGGGATCAGACCTAGAGTGCTACCCAAGACAATAAAAAAAGCGTAACACCCGCCTTTTTGGAACAATATATCGCCTAGTTTTATATTCTCTTTAGCTGGCCAAAAGAAATCTGTTATCATCTCGCCATATGAAACACATTTCAATGGTAACTGCTCGGCAGAAGTACGGCATGATGACGCCGACAGCCTACATTTAACTGGGCAAGCGAGCACAAATATTTCCTTTTTTTCTAAAGATCCGGTTTGTTGAAAATTGCGAATACTTCGCTTATGATTATGGATACAATTTGAAATAGAAATGAATTGTCTTTACATGAAAATAATTTTTAGATGTTGTTGTTCTTTATTTCTCTTACAACTACAATTAGAGCCGGGAAAAAGCCAACAAATTGCAAAACAAAAACGTAAGAAAATAAAAAAGGAAAAGTGATAAGCGATCAGTGAGTTCTTGTTATGACTCTCATATTTGTTTTAGGCTTCTCACTTACTTGAAATAAATATCTTCAGTTAATCTTGGAAATGTTGGGCAAAGGTTCCATGATGATGTGCATTAGCCCTAGTGAAATGCGTAGAGGAACTAGAGAAAACCCCTCAACTGATCACTTTGAGTTTTTTATTAACATCTTGGGAATAAAAGTTTTGCACGAAATTAAAAAGGTTTAAAAACGACAATTCCTTAAAATATGTACTAATTTGAGAAAACCCCTGATATGCAATTTTATATGAACGCAGCTTTTTGTAAAATGCTTCTTCAATCTTAACGCGCAAAATTTTGTACCTCCTCATGGTTGAATTGTTCAAAAACTGAAAAAAATAAGTATGAAATGAAGTTGCGAAGAGATAGTGGATGTTATGGAGCGATTCGATTTCGAAGTCATTGTTGAAATACGCACTAGCACTAACACCGCCAAACCGATTGATAATTATTACAAAATACCATCAAAATAATCCAATTATATAAACGGCGTAACAGCTATTTAAAAATATTATGACATCAATCGCTAGGGTTTCGTCCGCTTGTGTTAATTACATTTTACATCAGTTTTCCTACTGATTTTTTCCATCCAGTTGAAAAGTTTGTTACTGAATCTTCTTTGAATCTGAATGTTACTATTAATTTTTGTTTTTTGTTTTTGTTTTTTTTTTTTTTTTTTTTTTTGTGTTTCGAAAACTTTTATTCTTATACTTTCCTAAGCGTATATATCTATGTTTTAAAACTATTACTCATTTTACTGCTCGAATAAAGTTAAAGACAGAATTGCCAGGAAAGGGACAGAGCTGAACAACTCTATGATCTGCAAGTTCTTGATTTAGTGTATAAACTCACTCAAATAAGAATGCATTTCCTTGAGGACAGTGGCACTGCGCTCCAACTTTCTACCAGTCCCAGATAGCCTGGCAAGTGTGGAGCTTGAATATCGGCCTTCCTAGCAACCACTGGATGGCGTAATGCGGCAGACAACAACGCATAAGTAGTCGTCTGCTTAAGAGTATCACAATGAGACCGAATGAACGGACCCAAGTGCATTGTCTCGACAATGGCCCTAATAACCTAAACTAATTATGGAAAATTCATAAATTTGCAAGCACTTTTACAGAGGATAATGATTTAAAATGGAAAATCATTTGCTTCGCTTTATAATTGTATTTCTTAGAGTTTTTTAATTCGCTCCCCATTAATTGATGATTCACTATCCGATTCTTACTTATGATATATGAATTATAAAGAAATATATGAAATATAAGAAATAATTTCGGACGTTAACAAAATATAAAACTAATGATTATGCGATGTTAGCAGAAAGTAGTTGTTTGTAAAATAGGCGTCCGTATATTACAACTGATTTTCTGTCTGGGGTTAGCACTTTCTCTCCTTAAAAGCGTTCAACATGAAAATAATTTTTTTAAACCAAATTAGTTATTTAAGTCCTATTCAACATTGACGATAAACACAAATAAGTAAAACTTCATATAAATATATGCACAAAACATGATATAAGACGATATTTGTGGGCTCTATATGTGATTTCAATTGCCTGTAGTGTGTAAGTTTTGACACAATTCTACGGTTGCTTAAATAAAAGCTTGTACACTAAAAAGACTGGACTATAATAATACAATATCCTTATAATTATGATTTTTGCAAAACCCTTAAACTCTCATATATATTATGAAATTCTTATAACAACACATGATATTAATACCTTTGACATGTTCTTTCCTCTTTATATTATATATAAATATTTTTATTACTAGGTTGGCATTGAAAAACCGCGTTGGCAACATACTGATATTAAATCTAAGTCCTCCGAAGATCTCGTAGAAGATGAACGTGACCCAGATGTTATACCATCACAATACGGTACGTGTTAAATAAAATCTTTAAAACAGCTTCCAACTCTTACAATATTTGCTAATTAATTTCTTTATATTTCTTTTCACATTATCCAAAAAAATAAAACAAACATTTATAATGAAAATAAATATATAATAAAATTCATTATTGCATACGGCCACAACAAATAAAAATTTTAATCAAATAAATATTATACACAAAAAATCAATAAACACTTTTCTAAAATAAATTCCTTTGATTATTTGTGTTTGGCAAAAAATCCATGTGAATGTATGTGTGTACCAATATTTGCTGGTATTGAAAATAACAACAAAAATTCAATTCAATTTTGTCTGAAACCAATTTAAACAATTTCAACCAATTCCAACCAATTCTGATAAATTTCAAACCATTGCAACTGTTTATGTTGGTCGTATGGTCGATTGGTTGGATGCTCCGTTTGACTGGCCGGTCGGTTACTTCATACATTCTCACTCACTTGTTTTTATGGAATATGTGCAACAAAAACTACATGAAATGAACATGGAAATGAAAATGAAAATACGGGGGAAAACGATATGTTGAATCCATATAAAAATGCCGTATGAAAAAATTTAAATCATATATTTACATACAACAATGTTTATATGCAAATACCATGTACGGCCTTATATTATGACCTCCATTTTTGTTTGACAAAACCAAAAATCAAATCTTCTAAAATTTTTCAAAACACACACACTATCGCCTGCCTGTTACGTTATATCATGCATTCGAATGCTACACGAAACAAAAATTTAATATATTTCCATCACAAACCAATCATTGTCCAACCCCAACACACATTCCCGTATCTACCCGAAATCATTCGCATTCAATTGTTTTATGCTGCAAAAAAAAAAAACAAACAAAAAACACACAAATAAATAAAAAATCACATTCATATGATCCAACACATACACACTGAATTCAATATACGAACAGTTGGCAGTGTAGGAAGTGGCAGCTCGACTAGTTCAGCTAATGCCAGTATTGGTGGAGTTAGTGGCAGCGGTGGAAGTGGCGTTGGAAATGGAATTCCAAATACAACTACAAATGGCAGTGTTAACCATCACTTTACATCAACATCAAAATGGTCACCGAGTACGACTGTAAGTATAATTGAAATATATATCATATGTACCTGTATGTGGCTGTGTATTCATATGCATGTCTATGCATGCATGTCAATTTTCTGAAGTTTGATTATATAATTGCGATCAATAAAACTATGACAATAGATTTTCCCTTATGATTCATCGATATTTGATGCTAAATAAAAAAAAAACAAAATTTATGCAAGTATTTGTTTGTCAATTAAATTATTTATTTATATTTTAGCAATAATAAAATTGTTGTCAAAACGTACGTGCACACAATCAGACACACACGTATATAATATGTGAATAAAGTGCATTTGTATTGGATAACAATTTTTTCATCGTCTGTTTATGGCTAACAATTTCCAATAAATTCTTTTACAAATATAAAAATTGAAATTGTGATTGATATTCATACGATGATAAATGTAACATAGAAATTAATATATCGTCAGAGAAAAAGCAAAAGGCTCAGCAGTTTTATGGAAGAAGCAAAAAGAAATATTTACTTAAACAACTACAATTAGTGTTGCAGAATAAAAATTTAACAAAATAAAAAGGAAAAGTGAATTTTTGTTTTAACTTTGATATCTCTTTTAGACTGACTTGTAACATTTTGGGAAAAAAGAATCAAAAAAAAATTAACGTTAAAGTGAAAAATAAATTATAATATGAAATTTATTTGTTGGGTGGTTAAGCAATGTCTATATGCATTTCATTGGCGCTTCTTACCAAATCGTCAGTAGACTTCAACCACAGTTTTGCAAAGTTTCAAACTTCTCAACTTATTAAAAGACTTCCAAAAACCATCTGAGAATTATGTTAAATAAATTAACTATAAAAATTCACAAATAATTTCAAAAAATCACATTATAATAAGTGTAGCAGGCTATGAAACTTATACAAACCATGAAATGCATATAGACATTGCTTAACCACCCAACAAATAAATTTCATATTATAATAGTACAATGACAATATGTCAAAAAATTAGTTTATTAACAAGTGAAAAATAAATTTTATTTAATGACCTAAATATTGCACAGAAAAATAAATAAGTAAAAAAATATAATAACAATGACAATTATAATAATAATAATAATAATAATAATAATAATAATAATAATAATAATAATAATAATAATAATAATAAATTAATGAGATAACCTCATTCAAGGCTGGAAATCTAAAACGCTGCACGGAAAGTACCGAAACTTGATCAATCAGGCTTATGTATGTAGTAAATACTAACAATTGGCTTAAATATAGTAACGTCTTTGCTGAAACCGAAGGATTTATTACAGCCATTCAGGGTGGAGTAATACAAACAAAGAACTACAGGAAGTACATAATTCCAGACAGTACAGTAACAGACGATAGTTGCCGAAGGTGCGGTAATACGTCTGAAACTATACAGCACCTACTTAACAGCTGTCAAACCCTACTTCCAAATCATTACAAGCAAAGACATGACAATTTTGGAAAAATAATATATATAAATATTATAAATAGACCAAATATTAATTAGCCAACAACACAGTACTACAATTATCAACCGATGCCAATAATTGAAAATAACTAATATATGATCTACTAGAATAGATCAATACTAACCAACAACCCACCAGACACAAATATACCCAATAGACCATTGACTTCGCCATACCATATGATACTAATATCGAAGACACCATAGCCATCAAAAAATTTAAAAATATACTGCTTGCCCAATACATTAAGAATACACACAATCTAGTCAAGGTAGAAATTCTACCAATAGTTATAAGCTCTGTGGGAACAATACCCAAAGAAACCACGTGCGCAATCGAAAAATTAGACCTTAATGTAAACGATCAACGATCGTGAGGGAAAAATTAGGATAACGGATATAAAAGATGAATTATATCCCCACAGAGCGTAACCTTTGGTCTTAGACCCGGTACGTCAATTCCAGCATAAGCTGAGAATGTAAAATTCTATAATAATAATAATAATAATAATAATAATAATAATAATAATAATAATAATAATAATAACAATAATAATAATAGTAATTTAGTGTTTCCACTAAAGCAATCCCCCTTCCATAATTTTTCGGCTCTGGAGTTGTGTCGTTATTTTTATGATTTTTAAAATCAATGACTTTCCTTAAAAAATTTTAATAAACTCAATTAATAAAAAAAATGCTTTAAGTTTCTTGCTTTTATGTATCCAAAAAATATATTTACTGTCCAGCCCTGAGATCATGTTTTCAACATTAATATTATTAATATTATTATGTATAAAAATTCATTTTGAGTCAGTTCAGTTTTCTTAGCTCTGGAAGTGCATTTTAAATTTAGCTGATTTTCAATAGCAGCATATTGAGGACTATTTTTAATAAATCAGTCCAAGAATGAAGTCTGTAAGTCATCTTGAGGGCTTCGGAACAGACGTACGTATAGATATGCATCGCTGATTAGATTTCCCTATTCAGAAGGACCCAGAACATTTACATCCTTTATGAAATCGTATGTGTATATTGAGGAAATCTCACTTGGAATGACAAACGTATAGATGGTATAACGTTTCCTAATCTCTTTTATGATTTTTGCACAAAATGCTGGGAACACAACTGGCACGCTTAACAAATTTTGCAGAGCGATTATTCATCGTCAGCAGATGAACTCATTTGGGTAAATGAAAATGAAAATAGCCACGGCGTCGTCGAAATTTGTCATTCGCTCTGAAAATTGCAATCAGTGCATTAAATTTAACTTAAAATTATTCACAAACGTCTAGAACATTTTGAAATTTTTTAAATGGTTGACCTTCTTAATTTTTTAAGCGGACAGAATTTAAAAACGTTTTTTATGTTAACAGTGTGTTTAATAACAATTTTCTCCAATTTATTTTATATTATATAAGCCTCTTCTCTGCCAATTTTCATGTACGTGTCTTGAGTTGTGATCACTTTTGACAAATATTTGGCGAAAAAATCATATTTACTAAACACTAACTGGAAAAGTCTCGAAAAACCATATTTTTCAAAATATATATCACTTTAATCACCTCTACTGTCATTCATTGCCGAATTAAATTAATAAAATTTGTTAAATGTCACACTCTGTGCTTGCCAGATGCCATTTAACATTGAAAAAATTCCTGCTTAATTTAATTTATAAAACATGTTCGCTTTCAAGAGGTAGAAATACTTTCATGCAATAAAATTTGGTCATTCAATATATAATATATCTTATCATTAATAAGAATAACTTAAATATTCAAACGCCCACTTGCATATTTACACTCGCATATATATTATTTACGTTGTAATTACGTACATTTAACAGAAAATGACCGACCGGAGAGAATGAAAAGTCGAAAAACAGAAATTAGTAAAAATATTTAACGTAAAACTTTTTAACAAACAAAACTTTAATTCATTTTTGTTTATTTTCTTATTTCTTTTTCATGCTTCCTTCCGACGTAAATCGTGAATTAAACAACGTTAAAACGTTGTTGGATTGAATCTACACATATTGTGTTGCCTGTAAATGGAATAAACTGAACATCATTTGGCATACAACACGGTTACGATCAACATCATTGTCGTCGTCAACATCTCTTTTCTCTTACTTTTTTTATTGTATTTTTGACAACAACGACAACAACACCAAATGCACAATTACTGCTTAAAACCATTTCGTGACGTCCCGTTGCCTTATTTTGCAATATATTTTGTTTTTATCAGCAACACAACAAAAGTTACGAAACAAACATGATGCAGCAGAATCCAACGGGTGCTGGCAAGGGTGTTAATGAGCCTACAGTTAGTATAGCCATACAATTTAATCAAATCAACACACGCACACATCTTATGGCATCCGCCTCAATGCTGTCACCTACAGCAACAACTTCAGCAACGGCAGCTACAACATCCGGTACAGCATTGTTACATGCAACAACATTAACGAGAAGTGGAGTCACAGCTGGGGGTGGCAATGGCGGCATACTGCATGAGGTGGGCAACCTAATTGGTTCACCTACATCTTTAGCTTCAACGTCAACTATAGCAGCCACCACTCACTTGCAGCAACAACTGCATTCTAGTGGTGTTGGTACTTTGCCACCCGGTCTTGGGACGGGTGGTGGCTACATATTAAATAGTCTTATTAACAGCAGCAGTGGCACAGCCATGTCAAGTTTGCATCACACCTCAGCCACCTGTTCTCCCTCTGCCACAGCATCAGCAAATGCTAGCAACAACGTAGGTGGCACGGTAGGTGGCAGTATAGGTCGTGTTAACTTCCATCACAGTACACTGCATCACCACAATACGTTGGGTGGTCGGAGCAATCACGGCCATTATACGGGTCATCCTTCGCCCTCAACTATGATGTTAACATCACAAACGACTTCGGCACTAAGTGGTAGTGGCAGTACACCGGGCTCTACAACTGGTGTTGGCCTACTTTTGGGCTCCCATTCACTACCATCGGCAGCACCATCCACAACAACAACATCATGTAATTCATCCAGTGACCTGGACGATAATATTAACATCATGGCCATTAAGGATTGTTTAATGACACAGCGTGTGCCCGAAAGTTGTGTCTGAGTTGTTCCACATTGTAATTTTAAATTTTTCTTCACCAGCAGCTATTGTAAAAATATCACTACCGCTGCCTTGCACCCATTAGCAGCGGCAAGAAGCTGCTACATCTGTAGTTTGATTTTTAGGCGCCTAAATGAAATATTGTTTGCAAAACATGAACAAAATCCAAGCAAAAAGAAAACACTTGAATGCAAGAAAGCCTTTCTCTTTCTTCCGTAAAACAAGAAAGAAATCTTGTAAAAATGAAAATTTTCCAAAGTATCTGAAAATGTGAGAGCTCTTGTTATTGCTTTAGTGTGTTCTTTAAAATGCTTTTGTATGTTTGAGTACGTTTTCATTAAAGTGTGTGTTGCATGCATGACTGGGTGAGTGAGTGTGTTTGTAAATAATTTGATTGTATGTTACAGTTTTAAGTATTTTGTGCGTGTGCTTGTTGCTGACACTGACAAGACTTTTCGTTAAGGCAAAAACAAAACTGATCATTAAAGTTTTATTGTAGAATAGCATAAGAGTTTTTTTTTTTATTTATTTAATTTAATTTTTTCGCTATTGTTTACCAGAAAATTTTTGTAATTTCGCGCTTGTCTAGTTTTATTTTATTACTTCGGCAGACAGATATTTACAAATGTATCGCATTAACTATATCAAAAGACATACTTAACCGTTAGTTGTTGAATTATAATTTCAGTTCTAATTGAGTCAACGTTTTTAAATAGGAGTACAACAAAAACGTGTTATGAAAAACAAATAATAGATTCTAGTCTATGCAAGGAAGCTAGTATTCTCAGTCCACTAAAAATTATTCAAATATTGGAACAATCTTTTTAAATGTCGGTCTAAACTTTCAACGTTTTTATATTTGAAACAAATAATAGTTCGGAAAGTTTTTGATGGATATTTAAATAATATTTTGTCAAAAATTTTTGTGTTATTTATAGAGTGACTCCAGTTTAAATCAAAACAAAATTAAACAAAAATTAATATAAATGAAACGGGTTTTATTTGAGCGAAATTTTATTATATGATTTCGACCATGAGGCGACTGGAACAGCTTTTAGTGTCCTTTTTTGCCGATAGCTCTTCAAATGCTGATTTGCAAATGTTCAATTGTTTGTGATTTATTGAGGTAGACAAGTGAATTAAACTTACCCCAAAGGAAACAATACATTAGGGTTAAATAACACGATCGTGGTGGCCAACTAATTGGGTAAAGTTCTGACCATCATCGTTTGGGAAGACTCCGTCAGCCCGTAAAGTGCACCAAACAGTAATTTTCTGTGGATGTAGTGGTGTTTCGACAAAAGCTTTTGGATTCTCATCACTTTGAATATGACAAATCTCCTTATTTACGTGCCCATTCAACCGGAATTGGGCTTCATTGGCAAATAGAATTTTGACTGGACAAAGTGTACGATAAGTTTGACGAGAATTTTGAAATTTTGATTAGAAATTTCCAAATTTTTCACACGTTGCTCTGGTGTAAGTCGATCCATAATAAAATGTCAAAGCAAACTAAACAAAAAGCAACTATGAGCTGTTAAATGGATTGCCAAATAAAACAGTGATGCCAACTTAAAGTTGTACCACTCTAGAAAAAACACCCTATATATATTCTTAAATTAATGATGGAAATTAAATTAAGTTTTATTTAATTTGTTAAAAACTTGCAAGTAAGTGGGATATTATGAGTAGAAACTATATGATGCCGAAGCAGGCTTCGATGCGAGAGTTGGCTACTTTTCGCTTTCAAGACTGCTCCCGGATTAATTCCAATTTTTGCTGGGAAACTTTGCAAGCTGTTTTAATTTTCTGTAAGTAGTGCCACGGCTTATTGCAATATATTTTTAATAACTTTTCGTGAGAAAAATATAATATTTTAAAATATATGGAAGTTACAGCTTTTATCCCATTTAGAAAAACTGTGTTCACATCAGACTATCTACTACCTGTGAGAGGCCATCACCATGTCTGTTCGTATATGTATGTGTGTGCGTGTGTTTGAGGCTGTGTATGTGTATGTAAGATGTGACCCGCTTATAACGGCTGAACCAATTTAAGCCAAGCTAGTAAAATTGAACCGATTTCATCCGATAAATTTCAAGATATCCCAAACAACGTAGCAGCACAAAACCCGGGTTATGATAGTTAAGCGGTTAAAATTAGCGGGAAGTTGAAGGGATGGCCTTTAGAGTCAATCGTTTTCCATGTTCTTTATATCTATACTAGCAAAAATATATTCGCTTTGGGCTCCGTAGCTTCATTCTCCGATGGGATACTGTACAGTATTCTACTCTTCTCATATATTTTAAGTAATTTTTTGTAGACATTTTAAAAACATCTCTAGACAATGACATAATTATTAAAAAAAAAAACTATCATATCAACTTGAATAATATCTATATGAACACACATTTCCTTTATACATATCGACAATCTTTTTACAGAACGTCCAATTTCTAGCATTTTATTTTTCTTATTATCAAAATTATTTAACTAAATTTTTTTCCAACAAAAATTTAACTGCCATTTTATATACTTACAATTGATTTTAAATAAAATCTGATAGCAGTATGATTTATTATTTAAGTCGTTAATTTTATAATGTAAATAAGTAGTTATTTGCAATATAAAAATGTTTTATAATAAATTTCCTGGAAATAATAATTCATATCCTATTATAAGTTAATACCAACATATATGTAAATATAGAAACTAATAATAATGATAACAACAGATAAGTCCCTTAAACTATTAAATTACTTTGCAATTAAGTAATTCTATAACAGAAAAGACTCTAAAAGTAGTTAAAATTTAAACTAAAATTTTAAGCGAAATGCCACTAATTATTAAATTGAAATCTATTTAGAAAATATAAATAGTAAATAAATTACTAATTGGTAATAAATTTATTCAAAACCAAAGAATTTATTAAATAGAAACAAACTTTTTTTCAATCTAAATATCTAAATAATTGTTAATTGTATATAAAATAGTTTTAAAAGTATTTATAACTACATTAATTAGAAGATGATCAGATTAATACATGAATTATAACACACCTTGTAGATTAATTAAAACTAAAATCGAATAGTTAATATTTAAGTGAAAGTGTTTTATATCCAAAAAGAAACTGTATTAAATGACAAGAGAAAACACAAACCGAACATATTTCCCGCAAAGGAAATAAACTTTTTAGTTTTATGTAGTTTTTATCTAAGAACTAATAATTAAATAATAACAATAAATAATAAAATTTTAGACCGAAATATATTAATAATATATAACATCTATAATTTAATATAAATATAAACGTTTAGTTATAATTAAAAAAGGAATACATGAGAAAAAAATGAAGTAAAACAATAATAAAGCTGTGTTAAGTAAATAATATATTAAATGCATCGTTTTTACTTGAAGTAAAATAAAAATAAAGAGGGTTATACATATTTTATTTTAAGGACTTATGAGTTGTATAGTTGACGTCTAAATAAAGAAGTTTTGATGAGAATCAGGAAGCCTGAAACCGGGTTTTAAATATCATCACTAAGGAAATGGTTATAATTAGGAATATTGGCGCAAGATAATGGAATTAGTTTATGTATAAAATAAAACACTAAAAGGTACTACATTTTGTTTTGTTTTTTATAAGCTTCAAACCTACTACACCTAGTATAATTTGATCTTTTGAAATCATTTGTGAGTTTTTATAGTTAATTTATTAACATAATTCTCAGTTTGAAACTTTTCAAAACTGTGGTTCAAATCTACTGACGATTTGGTAAAAAGCGCCAATGAAATGTATATAGACATGGCTTAACCACCCCAAAAATAAATTTCATATTATATTATTATGAATTGTTTGTTACAAATTATATTAAATGGGGAAACACTTAATAGTTGTTGTTGGTTTTTATTTCTCTTACAACTACAATTAGTGTCGGAAAAAAGCTAACCAAATGTAGAATAAAATTTAAGAAAATAAGAAAGGAAAAGTGATCAGTGAGTTCTTGCTTTTAGACTTTAATATTTGTTTTAAGCTCCTCACTTATTAAAGTGGAAGTTTAAAATAAATATCTATAGTTACTCTAAGAAATGTTGGGAAAAGTCTCCCTGATGATCTGCATTAGCCCCAGTGAAATGCACATGGGAACTAACTAAAACCTCTAAATTTTTTAAATGTTTTAGTAAGATTTTGGGAAAAAAGAATCAGCACATATTTAAAATTAAAGAGTTTTAAATAGGGAATATCTTAAGCTTAAATATTATAACCTGCTGGTGGTGGAAGTTTCCGACCTTGTAAATTCATTCACTTTGGGTAAAATTTCCGGTATTACGTTTTATTGGTGGCTTATTTAAGTAAAGCCTTTCGAAGGCGGGTGCCAATTGAAATCGTTTCTGTGGGGTATACCTAATGCAATCGCCAAACAGATCCCATAAATGCATCCTTGTAGTGTGGGCTGCGGTTCCGTATATGGGTTATTTTCTATAGCTGGCTTCAAAGAATTGTCCTGCATAAGTCGATATTCAGAATCACTACCTGTAACTCAGACGACATGTAAGTGACTGAAATTATCGCTTATCCAATATTATTAGATTCTCCGAAGCCTGTTACCTGGAATTTTATTTGCTTAAAAGACCATTTAAATAGAAATTGGCTTCATAGTTCATAATCACATTGATAATGAAATCACGATTTGCTTCTACTTATTTTCGGTACGAAATGGCATATCAAGCCGTTGCTTTTCTTTCCTGCACAAGCTGAACTTAACACGGGAACACAAGCAATGCAGCCAAAATCCTGAGAACGGATCACCCCAGTTATGCCGAATATCCTCTTGTTTATGGTTCTGGATTGTCCTGCACACTATCTACAATACGTTCGATATATTTTGCTGTACCTGGAAAGTTCTTAATGGACCATGTTGTCGAGCATTTTTTATCAGATGGTTTTTTGTTGGTTGTGAAGGTCCAATACTGTCCCATATAAAATATTACGATTAGCACGCTCCATAAAAAATATACAGCCATTGATTATCGCAATTAAATGCAACAACTTTTGATCGCTGTTATGTTGTCTATTGCTCCGTTTGAATTTCCCTAAGTTTTCTTCACAAAATTCTAAAATAAATATAAAACATATAAATTAATTTAAAAAGTTTATAACAACGGTATTTTTGGGCCACCCTGTACAACAAATTTATCCACAATTTTCAAAGAAAGAACAGCAGATAAGCATGACGATGCTCATCCTCTACGACCATAAATTAAAAATAATTCTGAAACGATGGCATTTTGTTTTGGATATCGAGATAGAGACCGAATCGTTAAAAAAATTCAAGGACACATATAATGACCATGTTTGGAACGTGTTCATGTGATGCACTTTGTTACTTCCTCCATGATTGATTGATTCTGTAACCAGATGTTGGATGAGGTCTCTTCAGTGAGTCCACGTGGTGGCTCTGGTTTGATACCAAGAGTTGCTGGGAGAGGTTTCAGATAAGGGTTGATATTCTGGCATATTGGTAGTATGTTGGGACTGCGGCCCAGCTGATACGGGCTGCTGCGAATCAGCAGATGGTAAGGAAGGAGTGGTATGTTGTTAGTGCTGGGATTGTCCGGACGGATTGGTCTTATGACTTTGGCCTGTGGTTCCACTTGGTACTGACGACATGGATGTCCTCGGAAATAACAATGATTTTGGGTCGGCCCAAGCACCTTAGCAAGATGTATGAGTGTGCTTTGTAGCGAAACCATGTGAGTGAAGTTGCAACCTTGTAAACTACACTTGTATGACCCCTGACGGTGACAGAGTTGGTGGTGGACATCTGATATCATCCGGTGTTAAGAGCACCGTCAGGTTAAGTCAGCACAGGTAGGTACTGACGTTAAGCTTTTGACATATCTTTACATGATATCTGATGACTACTTTGAATGGGGGAAAATAAAAATTAATTAATAAATTAGTAAATATTTGTTTCCAAAATTTAAAAAACTATCGCATGTTTAAAACCAATCTTGTACCTGCAGATTAAATCTTCACAGAAAGAGTAAACAAAATATTTTGTCCTCCTAAACACTCAAATCGTCACACTGTGCAGCTTTTTGAAGACAATATAAGTCAAGCTGGAAATTAATAAATAACTACATACAATTTCCTAATCCCCGGATTTATAAAGCTACTCCTATCACATAAATCTTATAAGTCTGTATAAGTAATTTTTATTACTCAAATTGTTTCATGCAACATAAATTATTTTACGAGCGAAATTGAAAGATAATTTCAAATTCAAGTTAATTTTATGTGTACATAAAGAATTGTTGTTGTATTATACTAAAAGCCATTTCAATGTTATCCTTAAGCCAAAATTTGCCTACAAAATTTTATAAGCCTTGGGAATTGTTGTGATTTTATAAACTCATTTAACAGATAAATTTCTTCTAATAAAATCGCTCAAAGAAGATAAATTTGAAACACTTAAGGAAAATTAAATTAAACACAAATTACCAGATATTTCTTTTATGAAATCTTAATAAATAGAAACTATTTTCAAACTGATTTATATACGCTCGTAAACACAGACAAACAGCCACACAGCCATACAATAGGTCGCACTTGTACAGCATAAATGGCTTTATCCGTTTTAATTGTTCTCTTCCTTTTGCTTTAGCTTTTATTATCATCATCTCATCTGTATCAGACAATAAGTTTTTCATGTACTTTAGTTTCTAATTACCTTCATCTTTTCTAATTGTACTCGCACTTAGTTTAATGCATTAGCTGTGTTATACTTTTCTCCTTAATACGCTATCAGATATGCCCGCGTTTGTATGTGTGTGTGTGTGTGTGTGTATGATTGTGTGTAGTTAAGTAATTCCAATAAATGCACGTGTCATTAATTGGGAAAATAGCATAAAACTCATTTGTTCACCGAAACTACTTTTTGGATTGCCAGCATAGCTCGACTAAGACTCCACTGCTAAGGAGAAGCACAAGACGAAGCGTGTTTAAGATAGATTTTAAATTAGAAATAAAAAAAATGTTTTTCTTATTCGGTTTACGCTCATTAAATATTAGGGATTTGATGGCAATCTACCCTCATAAACGAGGGTATATGTGATTGTATTTGTAATCATGCTTTAATTATAATTGAGAAATAAATATTTATTTATTTTTAGATACGCTGGTATTACTAACTATTCACAATTTGTCTGTTGTTATTTTTACATCCCAATAACTAAGTGTAATGAAGATAGCGAATTACAGTAAAATTGGGAAACTTAACTCAATTTCTAAGAATATCATAAATAAAACTCTAGTTTCCAAAGTGGAACAGAAATTGCAGTGTACTAATTAATTTAAATTTCCAGCGCACTTCTTAACTATGAATGTTTCTCTTGGTTGTAGTTTAATTCTAGTGTTGAAGAAAATTACATGCTTCGATGAGTTTGTTGCTGTTTCAACTCTATTTCCACTATAAGATTAAAAGATTGTATGAAATGGAGTGGATAAAGCAGGCAGATGAACTGTAGTTATTGACAAAATTATAGTTCCTTCCGCAATGACGCAAACTATTTTTCTGTGGTGAAAATCCTCGTTCGATGTCATTCATGGATGAAGTTTTGGAAGTTGTTTATGCTATAAGTGTTATTTTTTGGGACAGAGCAATAGTTTATGATATCTAAAAACAAGAAGTCGATCTCGGTTTTTTTATGCCTTTTTTAATTTACTAAATATTTCTTTTATACTAGAACTTAAACGTAATAATTTAAAAATGTTTAAAGACAATTGCTTATTTCACAAACATGTACTTTGTTGAGTAATACGATGGGAATCTTTGAGGTTAGTAACTAAATGGCCTTCAAAACTCCTATTTTTGGGAGAAATTTTGTGTTATTGTTACCACTGTAACGTAGAAATATGGGAATTGATGTTATTATGAATTCGTCTTTTATTTGCCAGTAGCACGCGGGCAGATGTCTAATCTCTTCACCAAATTTCTAACCATGTTTTGCAATACAGCTTCGCTAAACTCTACAATGTAACGCCGAGTTTTATCCTTCAGACCTTTATGTGTTTGTGAATCATTCACATAAGCCCAGTCTATCAAATGTCTCCAGAGAAAACAATCTAGTAGAGTTAAACCACAAGTATGAGGTGCCAATTGTACGGCAATAACTTAATTGTTTAGCTGATTGTATGCCTCATGAAGCCGTTTTGCCAAAGGACACTGATGTCAACGTTAGCCAGTTGTGGCTGCTAAAATTCGCCCTTAATAATTTGGTAGCACAGAGAATGCACTACGATGGCATTTTTTTGCTCATATTCAATTACATACGGGCCGAAGATGCCTTTTTACTACGAAATGCACCGTACGATCACTTTTTTTGATGTAAAAACTTTTTAAGGACTCTTTTTAAATTTTGTGACCCATATATGAGACAATATTGTTTGTGTTCATGACCGCTTAGTTGATATTAAGCGTCATCACTAAAGATGATTTTTTTGAAAACTGCACTGTTTTCCTTCAGTATTTTGATTCGCCAATTTATATACATTCGAGAAAACAATGATCAGCCGGCTTTAATTCTTGATTGAGTTGAAATTTATGACCGTGCATATGAAGGTGTTATACAAAATTATGCCTCTGGTGCAGCCCAAATGTTGAGAACGTCGACGAGTTGATTTTCAAGGATAATTCTCAATACTTTGCTGTAGAGAGAACACGTTTGCATCGGTTAGAACGATAGTCTCGAATTTGCAGATTATATTGCCCACAGTGGCTTTAAAAGAACCCTGATTACGAAGGAAATCTGCTCGAATCTTATAAAGTGTTACAGTAAAACTTTCACCGTTTTTGCAGTAAATTTTCACAACTAGAATTCTTTGTTTAAGAGAGTAACTTTTCATGATTAAAATCTTCCAAGTTTTTTTAAAATATATGCACACGAGATTCCTAAAATTTCATGTCCTTCTGTAAATATCCCTTTAGTCATAAACTCCCCGCAGGTACAATTTTTTTTGGTCCATCCGAACAGTCCTTTTATATGTTAGCTTTTCCAATAAATGCAGTATTCCCGGCGTAGGCAAAAACTTATCCAGAAACGTTGCACCGCAAGCAATAGAGGATCAGTGAACAGGGCCACTTTCGATATAAAGTTGTCACCGTATTGATTTTGCTTTAAACAAATCGCTGATTGATTCATTATTACTTAAATATTAAGTCAGAATGGCAAGATCGAATTTATATATCTCGGTTATGGCATTTTTATTTTAAAGGCTTGAGGACTTTCTCTGCTCCAAGCACGGCTAATAAGGCATTAAGACTAAAAACAATTTCTTTATAAAAATTCTCTCTAAAAAGCGGAAATTAGACCTTATTATGCCTACTGTTTGCTGCGGAGTGGCGTCGGAAGGAATTACTAGCCCATAAATAAGAACATTGATGGCGTTTTCATTAATAATGTTAGATATCAGGCAATATTGCACAAGTTTTAGGTACAGCGGTCGAAGTGTAATTCCAACGGAATCGAGCAATAGCACACTGTGCGAGGCAAATAATAGATATTTTACATGATATATTTGTGAATGAATAATTTCCCGTACAAGCGGTTTTATGTGACTTCTCCGCTCCCAGATTGTTTGAATTTGTGTCATTTGAAAGACAAAGTTGATGTTAATAAGTACATATAAATCCAGCAATTGAAAAATAATATTTGTGAAGAAAACAACAAGAAAACACCGGTGGTTCTACAAATGTTTATGCAAAAAGCACAAATATGTAATGCAGCTAATGGAAACCTTATATAAAATACCACATATAAAATATTTATTGAATCCATTAAATATATTACCCCTCAAGAAGAAGTTAATTATTGTATCTAAGAAATAAGAAGTCGTAAGGAATTTAAATTACATAGGTTGTGGTCCCGGATTTGACCTTTCGGAAAACAAAATATAGTGAAATCGTGCAAGAACTAAAACGATTTTAAATGCACTTTTTGCATATATTTTTATTACATATTGTCATAATTTTCGTCCTGGGTACCCAAGTTTGCAACATGAGGGTTAAATTTTTAATCCACATAATAGTTTTTTTTTTATAAAAACAACCCAACAACTCAAAAGCAATTAAATATTTTTTTTTACCAGTCTAACTGCTGTTTTCTTGTCTTACAACAAACAACCAGGGTTTTTACATCATAATTGCAACTGCTCGTTGTACTTCAATTTGTCAAAAATTTACTAAAACTTTTCTTAGTCGTTCTATGATAAAATTGTTAGTGTTCTTTGGAGGTTTTGCATGCTTAAATTATACTCTATTTTTGTTTTATACATTTTTACTTTCAAACAAATAAAGATTAATTACGGAAAGTTTGAAAATAAAACCAAGATTGTGGTTCGTTAATACTTTTATATTAACGAACCACAATCGTGGTTTATTTAGGGTTTGAGGATGGAACACATTTGCGTTGGTCTTAGTTGAAAGGATAATATCTAACAACGTTATCGTAAAATATTGATTTGAAAGCGTGTAACTGTTTGGAAAAAAATATATATTTCTGTTGCGTGTTAGCAAAAGCGATGAATTTGTTTCAGTATTTGATCCTAAAAGCTTGAAGACGCCCTTTTTGAATAGACGACAAAAAATATTTTATTTTAATATATAATGAATGGAACCATGAAATTTTCTTCTTATAAAAATTTATTTTGTCACTTAATATTATTATTTGAATACAAAAGAAGCTCTCCACAAGCAGCTGGCGTGGATAAACTTAAATTTGTTTAATATATGCATGATTGTGTAGGCATTTTCTCTTATTTAAGACTTTCTATATGAATATTTTCTATATTCAACTTTTTGTCTCTAACAATTAATCGTTTTTTATTAGTTATTTTGTTTTAATTACTGATATATGATATTTTAGTTTCTTTATAATATTATTTGAAAATGTTTTCCGTATCGGAGATAAATTTATACCCATAGTTTGACTGCAAGAATTTTCTAAAGATGCATTAATAATATCTAATTACTTTTTAAGAATATTTTCCTATATATTCCACTGACATTCAGAACATACGTTCTATTTATAATATACTAGCGAACCCCCTGCTTTATTCATTTAAATCAGTGATAAACTTATTTTATTGTACTGCTCTGTGGTAAACAACATTTGGTGTTTTTCCATTTTCGGTGTAAATATACAAAACCGATGGTTTGCCAACGCGCGAACAGGTAACATACAACTCTCCATGTGAGAAAACTGGATACCCTAGAGTCACTCCACAAATCGCAAACGAAAGGCGAACAGGAAACTGAAGTCATTTAAAATGAAATGGTAAATCAGAAGGATTCATTGGGATGCGTGATATGAATACATTTGCGCCTTTGAATTTTCCAGTTAAAATAGTAGCTTCAATTCTATTAGACGTCAATTTAAAAGCAATTCTTGTACCATTACACAAACGGGGTTGATTGATATTGCAAAGCATAACAATAGGGTCTTCAACTTTCAATTGGAGATTATGCGGAGGCAATACTGGTAAGTCCAACGAATTGAAAAATTCTGTTGGATAATTCACAACATCTTCTTCATTGGTAACAGTATAGACAGACTTCCACAACACCACTTCGCCAGGAATCTTTGATTGTATAGCCATGTTTAATTCAGTAGCAACGTTATTCTTTGCCGCTAAAATCGCTCTGGCACTCAACCATGCATGGCATGTATATTGTTGTGCTATTTTAGTGAAACACATTCAATCAATATCTCTGTACGAAACGGCAAAATCATTTGGCATTGTTATCAATCCAGTGTCATCAACAGGCATTGCACCGTTCCCAATTTTCAGCAATTGCTTAGAGAACTTATCAGCAGATGGATCATTCCATAAATATAAAGACCTTAAGAAAGCATTAATTTCATCGGCAGCTGTCGATCTAGAAATGACGGGCAATGGCAACGGAGATCTTTCATTGATCTTTCCAAAGCTTCAAGAGATTTTTTATTCGCGTACTCATGCATATGACGTGGGCTGTGCATAATTTTTTTTAATTATTAAGTATTTATTGATGTATTTATATGTAATTTATTTCATAGAACCCCGAAGTTGTGATTTAGAATAGCTAAGTATATACGTTGAGTTCATGGTTTGACTAAAATTGAATTGTAATGAATTTAAAAATGAATTGTATTTCAGTTTTTCAAAACAATAACTCAAATATTTCGAAATGACTGCAGTGTTCACTAAGATGGCTATAACTCATGAACCACCACACATACAAAACTTTGGTATTGACGTCACCTTTCATACAAACTTTGCAGAAACAAAATCGGTTCAGGCATTCCGGAGAACATCAATTACTAACACAATGCAACTTATTTATGTACATATAGATAAAAGCAGGATTTTTTTGCAGGAACAAACCCATCATATACCCTGCTTATGTGATAATAATTTATATTTTAAAAATGTATAACATTTTCAATGTACAAAAAAACGACGAGTTTTAATCTCATACAAAACACATTGAGTTCTACTGAATTTAATTTTTCAGGTTGTAAATGATAACTTTAATCGCATATTTTTCAAATGAAAATTTTTAAACCAAAATTATCGATAAATGACAAATGAATTTCTCAGAAAATCTAATAGCTGAAATTGATGGCCAACAATAAAAAAGTATTAATAAAAATTCAATGGAAAAATACGTAATTGTATCCAGTATAACATTTCTTTAGCATTAAATTGTTCACCAGTTGCTGGTTTTTCGCCATAAGCCAACGACGTAAACAGCGTCAAACAAAATAATCCTTAGGAGTTAAATAGCGTGAATAAGAGGGCCAGTGAACAAGAAAGAATGTGGTCTCACGATAGATTTTTCAAGAAATCAGCTGTTAGGCGGCCAATATTGCAAGTTGATGGTCTGGAAATGAGAGCAGTAAAATTATTGCATAATATTTCATTAACTGTAGGGGATCCTTTCTTACTAGTGGAATGCTGTCGGCTGAAGTAGTGAACACAAGGCTATGATTCCTGAGGTCCCGAGCTCAATTCCGCCTTCAGTCATGACTATGGTGTCGAGATTGGCTGAGCTGCATTAGTGCAGAATTGTAATAATTTTTGTAGGTTCCAAATTCGTCTCCACCTGAATTCATAATTACAGTGTTGAAGTTTTCTGCAAATAGCACATTCAATCATACTTTTTATTAGAGGCAGAATACAGAAAAGTCCTTTAGAGTCAACCTATTCCATATATATTTTACTAAAATCTTACAATTAAAATTTTATATGCAGCTGGAAAATTCTCAAAACATATGAATCAGGCTTTCGATTCCTCCTCTACAATCACTTCTATTTTTATAAACATACATTTTTGCCTTAGAAACAATTTTTTTTTTTTAATTTCAATCACGTTGCAATGAAATGCTCCCATAAGATCAGCAAATTGGGCGCGTTGTTCTATTATGTACCATTTGATTTCAATTGCCTCAATCTTTTTGGAAATTAGTGGAAAGATATAATTAAAGTTATAACAAAAATATATATAAGAAACACAAACCCCTTCGGTTATTTTGGGCCACCACGTATGAGTATTAATAGTTAATTATGAGATTGTTTCACGTATCCAAAGAGGATACGTTATGGAAAATTGTCAGCATTAGAAATTATTAAAACAGACTTTGAGGTATATATCTTTATGAATGAGTAAACAGCATATTTTACTTCAAACCAACTACAAGATCGACGTTACAGTCAATGATAACCGCTATAGAGACATAATTACTGACCTTTCCAATTGAACAGCCAACATGCCCAGGAGTTGTGGTTTCAAAGAGAAGACGCAACAAGTCAAACAGTTAGTGCGGCCATTGATTTATGGAACTAAATATCCAAACTATTTTTCAAGGAGGTATAAAAAGCCGATAAGCCCGCCATAGTTGACTACTTAGAGGACATTTGCAGCCTTGTTTTCATATACGGTGACATATGACGGTAAAACTCATGAAGAGCAGGACACTAACATTACACTTCATCCAGGACAGCCAATATATTTCATGTTTGTCTTATTTATTTCTATAGTCCCAAACCCCTATAAAAATCGTTTTTATTTGTATATGAATGTGTGAAAATATTTTGTTGGTGCTATATATTCTGCATAGTTTTTTTTGTTTATAACATTTTATTGGTTTTTAAAATTGAATATAAAATGGTTTTCATAATTTGATTGGTTTGTTATAACATTTCATTGCTTTCTGAAAATGATTAAAAATAGTGTTTCGGAATACTCGAAGGCGTGGAGAAATACTGAACATATATAAAGAAAATCTCAATATAATAACAACATAAAAAGATGCTAACATATTTCTTACTCACACCATAGATCCTACAATTTTATTGCACATTTTTGTAGCGAAAAAGCCAAAAACTCATTCTTTGCTACGTTACAACTTCACCAAAATCAAGTCCCATAAACTATAGGCGCTGTTTTGTTAAGTTCAATAAATATTTTAACACTTTTAAAAATATCCAATTTCATTTTAAAGTCTTAAATAAAATCACGGTCTTTCATAAGCGCGTTGAAGGCAAATTGAACAAAAAGCAAAAGTAATCTACCACTGAAGGACTTTGTTATGTTCGGCCTCGTTGGCCAACAACATTTTATGTGGGTCAATCTTTCTTTCTAATCATAATAAACAGTACAATTTATGTGTGAATTTTATTTACAAATGCAAAACTAAAACAAACAAAAAAAGTTCTGGGGCCACATCCTTCATATGTCATAAATTTATTCTTGTAGAAGACTATAAAATATAGGAAACACATAAAAAAGCAAGTAAATACGAATGATTTAAAGTGTTAATGCTTGAATTATAGCAAACCCTAAATAAACTTCCTTTATAGTGTTTTTTGTACAGTTTTTATTTAACAACACAATAGACTACAACTTACAGTGAAGTGGTAGCGGTTAAAATAAAGTTATTTAGTATGGGCATATGAAAAAAATAAATTCATTTTTGAAACTTCGTGGCTACGTACAGTGGAAGAGTATAAACTCCTAAAAGTTATTAATTTAACTTTTTTTGGTATCTACTAGAAATCGAAAAAGCCAGGAAATGGATCCAGATTCCAGGGGTTGGCAACTAAATATTTTTTCAAGTACATAAAAATAACTAATTAAAACCAATATTTTCCCATTTTTTATATATCTCATATATTTGATGTGTTAGAATAAAATTTATTGGCACTGGAAAGCGGATTATGTAAAAGGACAGTTCAAGGGGTGGATAACATAATATATTTGATATCACTTTGAAGAATATAAAAACGTATTTTTAAAATTTCTTTTTAAAATTAACATATTTTATATATTTTAATAAACATTATTAGTTATAGAAATCAGAGAAGGCAAAATGCATATTTAAAGCTCTAAAGTAAAATTTTTTTGGATTGTTAATAAGATTAAATAAATTTTATTTTTTGGATATCAAAAATATTTTACATATTAGAAAGAGATTTGAATTGGTATTAAAAGTTAAACTAAATCAAAATATTCAACTCCAGGGTTGGACAGTTTAATATAAAACTAAATAAAACAATTATAATACATATTTGAATGAAAATAATTGCTGTTATATATTGTAAAAACCGACAAGACAGCTCCAGAGCTGGAAAATTTAAGGAAATTTTATATATATTAAAGCAGCTAAAAAGAAATATAACAATTTTCCTTTTAAACACATATAATTGAATATTTAAAATCAATGAATATCGAAAATTCGACCCCGGTGTTGGAAAATATATATATTGTTTTGGTATATAAGTGTAACCAAATTAATATATTCATAAATTCTTTAATAATAGAGGCTAGAAAAGCCAATACAGCTGCAGGGGTAGGAAGCTAAAATTATATATATATATATATATATATATATATATATATATATGTATATGTATATGTATATTAATATAATATATAATAAAAGAACTATTCCTTTTTTTGTAATCAAACATACTTTAAATTTTTAAAAAGAACTTAATAAATACAAATCAAATAGAATTATACATCCAGAGTTAGACAATAGAATATTTTTATGTATTGATGTATTGGATATAAATTAGAAATTAGAAATGAGTTCTTCTTGACGTGGTAAATTCAAGCTGATTTACTGCCTAAATTCTTGTCTATCTAATTTTTGAAATAAACTTATTCTCTGCGAGAGTCATAAAGGATACAAATGTTTTGAGCGTTCTGTAATTTGCTGATGTCGAAATATTTGAATCATTGAATTTCAATAATTTTTTTTTAAGACTTAACTAAGTGCTCAAAAGCATACGGTGATTGCGTACTGAGTCAAGAGAACGTTGATAAGTGGTATAAGCTTTTCGAAGAACGTCAAGAAAAATCGTTTTACCTCTGCTTATGAATTCTATAAAAAATGTAAAAAAATTTGTGTTGTGACTCATTGAATAACTATAAACGAATTTGGTGAGAATGTCGCATTATCGATTGGTTCATTTCAGTGTTTGCATCATGACAATGCAAATGATATTTGTTTATATATATAATTATTTTCCCAACAACACAGTCGTAATCATAAGTGTACCGGCGTATGCAACTTTTTCCTTTCCTATTTAAGTTAAAGAGATCCATTAAAAGTAAGAATAAAGTTTCCATTTCTACATTCGATTCGTTCCTGGTTTAGTTATGATTTATTTATTTTTTTCGTCTATTTCTTATATTAAATTTCTTAAAATTATATTTGGTTATCGTAGTTTAACTCCAGCTTGCATATTATTTTATGCAGATTTTCATTGCTGTCCCGTTCCACTGTGCAACGTATGTGTGTATGTTAATCGTTAAATATGTGCATGTATATTTAGTTTTTGTTTGAATTGTTACTTCTTGCAATAAGAATTTATAACTTAACTGAAAAAATGTCTATTCCATGGTCTCTTTCTGAACTATTTCCATTGTGTTGTGTATTCGAGTTAGTGTTTATTTACATTTGGAATGCTTTTCCCGTTTCTTTATTCTCATGTAAAGTGTCATAAAAAATTCACAAATAAGCTATCAGTGGCATGTTGCTGTTAAAAAGAGTTTAACAGCGTATAGAACGGAATACAAAAGAAAGGGGAAAAAGCATGAAAGCAAAAAGTTGGAAATAATTTTTTGGGGGAAGAAAAACAGGAAATGCAATTTCTGTAAGCTGAAATACAAACATAAACAGACATACAGACTCGTACATATACGCAGTTATATATATATATATATATATATATATATATATATATATATAAATATATATATATACATATATACGCATTTATATGTGATTTCTTCATGCGTACGGATATATAAATTGCTAACAAAGTAGATACACAAATTATATACTAAATTTACGGAGCCCAACTCAGCCAAACAAAAATACTAGTGCGTGATGATAAATACAATATGACCCTTTAACTTCTAGAAAACATAAAACTGCTTGAGATACGCATACGAGGTTTGTTGATAAATCAAGTTGAATTAAAATATTTCTTAGACATTTTATTTTGCAATTTCTTTTTGTGCCAGTCACAGTAGTCCCTGTAGGGAATAAGTGTTCTTATAGGGGTTTAAAATTTCAAACCAGCGACACTTTTTTAATTGGCAGTAATTGTGTCAGCTGTCAAGTACTTTATTTTTGTTTAATGCATCATAAAAATAAAATAAAGCCTGAACAGATTTTCCAAGTTAAGGAATTTTTTTTGTGAATTGCGGCTCTTTACGAAATACGACTACTGTTTAATGAATACGTCCTTAACAAATCTGCCGTATTGGGAGTGATTGGAGTTATCAATCGCATGTCACGACAGCGTTACATTCAGAAAACCTGACCATTTAGTATGCTTTTTGAACTGGCGGAATCAATGCTTATTACTTCTCTAAAGATGATTTCGGTCAGAAAATTACAGTTAATGGTAAACGGTATGGAGATCATTAATTGAAATACCACGATGTGCAGGAGCTGTGGTTTTAACAAGACGGCGATATGTTACCACAACTGCTTTATTGAAGAATTTTCAGGTTGAGAAGCCCTAAATCGGTCCACAAGATCGTGCGATTTAACACTGACAGATTTTATTTTGTGGCTGCATGTGAAGCTGCTAGTCAACGCCGATAAGCACGCAACAAGTGATCAGTTGACTTCATCAAAAAAATAAAAGTTTTTCTATGAGTTTGACTCAATTCTCTAAATTATATTGTGATTTTTCAATTGGGAAAATTTAAAGAATTCCTCAACAGAAATATAGACTGCTCCTTAAACGCGTGAAAAGTGTACTCCACAAGGGACCAGGACTAGTCCAAAAGTAATCCAAATAAATGATAAGAGCATGCTTTATTTTACATTACAATATCCTAGGAAAGGACCATGTAATCCAGAAAAACATTAAGTCCATATATTATTAACACAGGGTTAGTCTTGAAATTAGTTCCAGTCATTACTCCATGGATTTCCACTTACAACTAGTTTGGAAACAATTTCATACTATTAAATATTACTTTTTTGTCATGATGTTCCATATTGCATTACATCGGATCATGTTGTTACTACTCCTTTTTACTTACAACGGATCATGTACTCCAATAATTTAAGCAGGGTTGTTGAATTAATTTAGTAAGTTTAGGAATGTAATCTTATATCGTCGTCTCATAGTAGTTTTAAGAAAATTAAAACTCAGGAAATAACTTTTATTTCTTGATGAATAAATAAAACGAAGGAATGCCAACTCTCACTAAATTTATTTCGACTTAAAAGTGTTAAAGTTTTAAGTTTTTTAAGTTTTGTTTTTAAGTTTTATTTGTAAACTAAATATTTATAGCCACTGATTGTTACGCACCGTCAAAGTATAACTCAGATTAAGCTCATGTAAAATATATATATTTCTACTTACGATTTTTGCATGATACGGAGAAAACTACGATATTTTCAAATATTTATCCGACTATTAAAAATTTTAAGATTTGATAACTCAGATCCAATCAGCAATAAACACTCCCCACTCTGGAAAGAGTCCCTTAACCGGTCTTCTTTCCTCGCATGAAATCCTTTTCACTCAGTTGCAATGAAATTCGTAGAATATAAGAGGATGGTTACCATTTTGAATTAGCTTTTAAAAAAATTGGCCTAATAAACTTACAACACATTGCAAAGTGTTAGTATAAAAACTGACATTCTTATCACGCCGGGTACTCTACAGCGATATGAAAGGCTTATTGTAACTTTCTCGCGCTGTCGCTTCCACAATCAACTAAAATCACTGCCAGTGCCGGTAGTGTCAGTTGCTGCAAAAACTTATAGAGAAATAAATTTCTGCACAAGCTGATATAGAAATTGCAACAGCAGCATCAACATTTTGCCAAAAACTAACGGATGTATAACAGTTTTTTGAAATAAATATTTACTTAATATTGTTATTGTAGACAAAGCAACGAAAGAGAACGCAAAAACTTTAACAAAATTAAAATGAATTTTTATGTCATAGAAATAAATTTGAGTGTGTATGTATAAATTTTTAAGCAAACTACGAAACACATACACATGCACAACTAAGCATTTTCAATGCATTAACGAAATGAACACATCCCTGCAGTGCCCCACACACACCATCACAACTATTGCACTCGCAAACTAAACTGAATGTACTCAAGCACATATCACAATTGCGAGTAAAATTCATAAACTAGCAGCTTGTGTTATGCATGGGAAAATTTTCTGTTTCGATATCAAAATGTTTAAAATTTTTATATAAATAAAATGGAAAACTGGCTGTGTTTGCCTAAATAAGAAGCGGAATTATAAAAAAATAAATATTTTTTATTTATAATGAATTTATACTGCCAGAATTAACGTATACATGCATAATTAAAAGGTAAAATTAAATAAGTTTGGAGCCCTATAAGAAGGCCTCTGATGGGTATTCAATACCTGTGTTATATATATTTATTTTGAACTCGCGCTAGTAACTCCTTTCTAGTGGTCCTTAATATGCTTACAAACATTTTAATATAATCTTGTACCTACAATCTATCATCCTCCAAACTTAAAGATCCATCCATGGACTTATGGAAGCATTTAACATATATGTTGCAATTATCATATAAGTTTCAGTGCTCTTTGATGCCAGGCAGACTTCGGTTCTCATTATACCACCCATACCCAAAATATTATACAATCTTACATACTCGAGAGGTCATTAACCCATATCCCTAGATACTTTTTAAGGTACTTGAGTATCATTTCATACTATTCCTTCGTAATCTTCTTTTAAACCATCTGTGAAAAATCACCATCACTTACCTTAGGAATAATTCCTCATGTCTTTTTAAATATATTTGGGATTTAATAACCATCATTTAAGCATAATCATATTTGTGTTGTTAATAACATCATATAGAGAGGAATCAGTTGCGATTCCTTTTAGCAAATTGGGTCAGGTACAAAGATCGTCGTCCTCGCTTAGTTTGCTTCTTCAATTAGATATTTGAAAATGTCAATGGTTAACCATTTCGTGACTTTTATTTTATCACACAAGCTGCCTCTAAAGGCATAAACTGAAATGGTACTTAGAGGAGCTCCTTATTTATTCTTAAAAAAATCTCAAAATTAAAAGGCCGTTTTATTTATATCGCTGAGTGTATAGAAACATACTTTTATTTCCAGACATAACATTTATATCAACCGATACCTACCCAGGAATTTTTTTTTAAGCCATCATTTTGTAAACCTTATAGCCTCACTAGTAGTGGAACACTTTTTATTAGATTCACTTGTATCTTTGTTTTTTTCGATTTATTTTGTCTCGGACTAGCACTGTGAATATGACCCTTACAATGCACCCAGTGCATTAATGCAGGTCAGAAAAATTTGATGCCATAGTCATGGCTGATTGCGAGTTCGGCCTCGGGATGTAAGGTATCATAGTCTTGTGTTTACTATTAATAAAAAGACTTTTCTAAACTACCTGTTGCTGTCTTTCGAGCGAAACCTTGAAGAACTTTTGCTATCAAACACCCGACTTCACACAGTCTCTGACGTGGCCCGATAAAGCGACATATAACGGCGGAGAGTTGGATAATTTTGGTCGCCAAGGATATCGGCAAATTGAGATTATTCGCTACTGATTCACAAATGTCGTAATAAAAATCAAAAGAATTAAACGAGGAATTTGGTTTAATTTAGTACATAATATTTTAATCTATTAATTCCGTATGCTAAATAGAGCTAAATTACGTCTTTAATTGCATAAATTTACTAAATGGACTATCAAGGTCCTCATAAATAGACGAGTAGTTGCAATAACAGTTCCCAAATGAACAAAACAGGTTAACATAAAATTAAGAAATTACGTTTGCTTTTGCATATGTAGCAATACCGCAATTACAGCGGAAATAAAATTTTTGGCGCAGCTGAATATAAGTTTTTTCTTGATGTCACAAAATATATATTCACTTATAAAAAGATTTGTTTTATTAAATATTTTCTGTGACAGTTTAATATATTTAATTAAATATACTTAAACACACAATTGTGTAAAGATTTTTTCATTAGCCTGGTTAACTTTCATTAGGCAATTTTTTGCGTTTATTTTTCTGTTCTTTTTTTTAAATATTTATGTCACAGAAAAGACTATTGTGACTCTAGTAAAATTTGCTTAACAGTCGAATATGGAAACAAAAAATGTTAAATTAACTGCATAAAATATTTTGATCAAAATAACAAATAACAGATAAATTAGTTCCATCTCGCTTGGGTCAACAATGTTCCCTTTTTTGTGGTAAAGGTTGAGAAAGTAAATATATGAAATAAACTATAATTTGTTGTAATTGAAAGCTAGAGGAAGGGAGAAAGTATACGTCCTTATGGGAATCAGCTGCAAGACCATTCTCTGTTCCCAGCACAGAGTCTTAGTTTCTGGAGGCTGGCTCCTGAGAGCTCTGATAGACTGCTGAAGGTTGCTCTATCAAAGAATTGTAGAAGTCGATCTTCCAGAGTAGAACAGAGCCAGGGTATATGCACAATGCTCTCCTTCTCCTCCTCGTCATAATGCAGTCAAAATTCAGTGTCCAGTGAATATAGCCAGTGCAAAAGATTTCCAGTTCTGCAGGGACTTAGGCAAGGCCACAGCATCCTCGCTAAAGCAGTGGTAGTTTCTCTGTATCTTCTGTCCTGATCCATTTCAAGAAAAGTAGCGTCAAAACGTGTTCAGAAGGATGAGACTGGGACCCCAAACGGCTAATCAAAAACGTCCTCCTGTATTAGAGAATCCCTCTTTTTTAGGTGCGTATCCTCACATGCAGTTAAAGATGACGCTTGAAATTTCCCTGACTCCATCAAAAGCTCTACAGTATCCCTGGAAAAGTTAGGATGTAAATTACGCCTCTGTGATATATATAATTGCTGCTTTACGGATATCATGGTGAGATATTCTATGAAACCCATAGCTTTGTTTTTTTTGAGGGCAACTACTCCTTCTTGTTTTATGCTACATTCTTGTGGGAATCTAAAGGCCATTTCAATTTCGAAATATAGACGCCTTTTCCGACACCATTTCATCAGCAAAAACCTTTACAGATCCATGTAGTGAGGAGGGAGCTCGTATTCTAAAGAGAAGCCAAGTTCCTTATGGAAGAAGGATTTCGTTGTTAATAAGATCTGGTGTATTTTCTATTGTGCCCAAAATGCGTGCATGTCTTCATGAACTCCAGTTCCATACTCCTGTAGTTTTCAATTTAATTGCACTACGTAGCGCTGGTTTCCTATCCAATAACTCAGCTGGAAATCAAAACATGCTAGCAAACAGAACCTGTGTCGGTATCATTGTAGGATCAGATACATATCAGGGTATGTTTTGAGCTTAAGCAGTCAGAATAAGATGACACAATTTTTGTTACTACAGTGTAACGTTTAAAAAAAGCATATTTGTTATTTATCAAACGGAAATATTAAAGATGATTTAAAAAAGATTTTTTATTTGTATTCCTGTTTAAGAATAGATACAAGAAAAATTACTCAATTTATTTCTTTCAGCAATTATAATTAATTTTATAATATGAGAAGCTGTTGCTCTGAATTAATTCATAACTTGTTAAAATTTGCACATAAATCTGAATATAATAACGAGCTGGTGCTTTAATCAGGTAAGAAATTTGCATATTCGCCATTTAACATAAATTACATTTTATAAGAGCTAATAAAATTTCGTTACTTTATTTTGGTTGTATCTGCTTTCACGTAATTAGTGATATTAAAAACACCGTCCATATTTAATATTTTTTAATACTCTGCCAGACGGCTCATTCATCCAGACAACTTAACGTGCATGTATACATACTCGTGCATTAAAATTTAATATATTCAAGAGGGATAAGACCCAAATATAGTGTTGCAAATGAGTAAAGAAAATTTTACAATTTAACATTATATACGACCATGATGGCGCACTACAAATATTTATGTAGAAATCAAAGGCAGTAATAGAGATTCCTACGTTTTATCTAATCTGAAAATAACATATATTGATACACATAAACAAAGTGTTTTTTTCTGTATTGGTATGCAATAAGTATTTAAATGAGGCTTAATAGTTTTTCTAGTCATGCTCAGTATAAGAAACCTACAAAAGAAGTCAGTGCGATCCTAAACTTGTGATCCGGAAGTTGTGCAAGTCTTATGAATAATTTTTACAAAGGATTTTTTTTGCAGGAAATTCTCTTTTCTATTATATTAACAGTGAATCTAAAGTCATGTTCTTGATGCTAATTATGTCAAAATTTTTCTATGATGTTAATTTTAGTTTCTTTTCTTATATTTCCATTACTTCTTTGGAGATAGGAAAAGTCGGTCACTGTATATCGTCGGAAGGTAAGAGAACGTAGTTCATATTTCCATGAATTTTAGCTTCAGAATAGTGCTCGTGGTTTTCGTTTCATTTGTCTATTCTGTTAATGTTCTGCTTCAGCTTCTTCAGTAGGTTAATAGTACTGCACTCTACATTGAGATGTTAAACGTACTGCTATAATTCTGTCGGATATCCTTATTATCCTTCTATTTATGTAGAAGCCCATACCATTGACATAGAGATCTTTTTCATTGGGCATTCCAGAAAAAGAGAACAACATCACCCTAAGCAGTGTGCTTTTAACCTCATGTGTTGACACCTGCTTTCGTTGATGATCAATATGTCAACATGAAGCCTTTTGGACTGAGATGTTAGCTGAGCGGGTTTCCCGGCCTAGTTCATAGCTCTAACGTTCCATTGTGCAAATGGAATCCTTTTTAGTTAAGACATAAGTCGTCATGAGGAAAGGGGTTTGGTTTACATCTCTTATTAAAATGTACATAAATTTATTTTTAGAGAATCAGAATATATCGTACTCATGGCCTCCAACTTAGCCACGAAACCCATTTATGTTGTAACTATTTCATATTGTAGTGCGATATTTAGCGCGGTTACTTCATCATATGGTTTGTCGCCTTAACCTCTTCTATAGAAACGGGTTGTGCCAGATGAGGGCAGAAGTTGACATTAAGATCGTAGAGGCTGAATGTGGTACGCTTTTCAATACTTCACACCTCACATATACAGGAAATTAGTAGTAAATCAAGAATATAAAAATTAATATAAAACTTTTATTAATTTTTTTAAATCTAATAGTAGTTCTATAATTAAAAATAGATTTTTATAAATAATATGTACTACATGCGAAAACTACAAATAAATTCCATGTTTCTTTAAGTAAAGTATCTTTCAATTATGTATCTGGACAAGAACTTGATTAAAATCTACTTAATAAACTTCAATGCTGATACTTCAAAAATTTCTCTTAACCTAAATGAGGCCATGTATGTGTTCATAATTGCTGTAGCATAAAAAGTTTATGGAAAAAATCTGCATTATGCAAATTTTCAAAATGCCTTTTTATAGACTGTCTGCATCTGGGTTGCAAATATTAATAAACACAAGTACAACTTGTAGCAGTTGTGGTTAATAGTGCAAGTTTGTTGTTGTAGTCCTGAAACACATGACCACTACCCAAAATGAACTGAAGAACGAATTAAATTTTTAGCAGTAAAATTTTTTCCCTGTAATATAAAATTTTATATAAACATGTTTTGGTTTATAAAAGTAATAAAATGAAAAATGCTTTGATGTGTTTTCTTATTTTTCTTCTTAGTTATTGTATCATAAAAAGTTAATAAACAATAGGATTAAAGGCAATGACCCGTAGCTACATATTCAACAAACATGTTTAAAGGGATTTTAACAAACTCACACACATATAGTTTCAGCTTGAAATGAAATTTACTTAAGCTGGCGCCGGGGGAATGGGTCATAATTACCTATATACTTTTCGAATTGATTGTGGTTTTAAAAATGTACTTATATTCTCTACGCTCTTCTCAGAGGCTGGAGATAGTGAATCTCTCTGAATGTTATAAACTTCAAATCAGTCGCAAAGCGATTGTACTTCGAGTAATACGTGCTTAAAGTTAAGAAAGGTAAATATGACCCATCCCCGCAGTTAACGTAGCCATTTGGCTCCATTTGTATTTCATGTATTTTGCATATTAAATACTATGACGATTAATGATGTTTCTTGATGATTTTTTTTAATTTTTTAAAAACATTAATTAGTCATAAAGGCATAAAAATATAAATATAATTTAAAGTCGGATAAAATAACATAATAAATAAGTGTTTATTATATATAAGCTAGAAGAACCCTCCTTTCTTAACTTTTTTAATATTACATGGTCTTTGTTTAAAAATAAAAATAAAAACGTTATTTTTTAACACAGTCATGCTTTATTTCCTTAATAAGGTAAGATTCAATCTAAATTTTATAAAGTTTTTGGTAAATGCAGCAAAAAAGTCAGAGTTTAATAAGTGGGTCATTATGACCCAACCACCATGTTCATGTAGCTAAAATCCATGAAGGGAGCACAATTTTTTAAATTCAATAGATTTTAGAAAACAACTTTTATTTTATAAGGTAAAAATAAAGGTCAATGTTATTATCTGATGAGTATATGAAAGTTAATAAATAAATTATATAGCAAAAACAGATTAGACACAACGTAATTCTTAAAGAAACTCAATGAAATACCTCAATTGATCCTTTTTAAATTTTCCCACATTTCGCAAAATCAAACCAGCTTTATTTAAACTCAAAAAAAGGAACAAATTTGTGTCATTTTTCAGATTACCAAAAAATTATAATATTTCTTTATATATAAATATATAATAATTTTTAAAGTCACTTAGAAGCTAAATATTCAACACATTTTCGCATTTTCCTAACATAAATCACGGTGCCAGAATCAATATTATTCTCATGCGTTTAAAGTGTATTTATTATACAACTCCAGGCGATAGTAAATAACGCGTTCTAATCCGTATATAAAAATTTGATTTCTTTCTTTTCTAATGTTTGTTGTTTGTTACACATTTTGGGACAAACGTTTGTGTATTTACATAAGCAACTTACACGATATTAAAATAAAGAACAAAAACGTAGAATATTATACCTGCAGGCCTAAAAATGTATGAGAGTAAAATATGTAAATGTATATAAAAAATATAACCACAAACATTATCTAAACACACATCAGTGGAAGAAACCACAAGGGGGAACAGAATTCGCTTTCTGTCTTATACTGTTTAAGGTGAAATTCATAGATAAATTATTCAAGGAAACAAATTTAAGCGTGGAAAATTTTATAAATTATGTAATTAAAGGGTATGATTAACACGATTTTGTATTATACACGCGTGCTCAGGAAATTAAGCATTTTGTAATCATCCATCTACATCCCAGAGTATTGTGTTGTATAAAATCAATAACATTATATCTGCTTCTTTATTCAATAAAATAGTTGTTCTTTAATATGCTGTACACGATTTCATGTGCACTTCATAGGTCATTGACTTTTTATAGATACGAGGGTATTTTGACAGGTATTATAATTAAAACTATTCTCATAAAAAATTTTTTTTTCATAATAGACGTTCTATATTTAAACATAAATTTTTGTAGATTATTCCTTAAAAATATTATAGTTTCTTAAGGTCCTCAAAAAGGACTCTTGCTTGGGGTAGGACTACTTTATTCGGCCCAAATTTTTATTAAAAAGCCATTTCTTTTAGTTCGAAATAAGAAAATAGTCACCGGGTTCTAAATGTTAGGAATATGCAGCTCCAGTTTATGGATTTTTGATATATTGGCTGCATACACATGCCCTCGACCAGAGCATTGCGATTCTCGTATTTTCCTATTTTAAATGGACTAATAGAGTCAAAATTACTATGGGAGGAATTAAAAATATCAGAGAATCATCCTCGTTTTTATTATAAGGATCAGTTCAAAGAATTAAATTGGTTCTGCAATGAAACAGAGGGAACGCTTCATGAGACATTGTGTTGAATAAATAGATTTTTAGAATTTTTTGTTTCAAGATAAATCGATTTTTGATATACTTTTTTAAAATAAATCGGTTTTTTATTTTAAGGGTTTGGAAGGATCCATTAGTGAAAACATAATTTAAACAAATAATTGGAATGAAAATTATTCAATGTACTAGATACCAAAAAGAGTAATACATGCTGTGCTAATAAAGGCTCCTTCTTTGGGCCATGTGTATAATACCAGCTACAGCTAGAATAATCCCTAATGCAACTACAGACTCGAATTACACATATACAACTTTTCGAAATTCTTTAATATTTTATTATAGTGAAAATATTACCCTATATTAAGAAATTAAACCATATCTTTGTAGTCTAGATGAAAATAAAAACTAATTTAACCCTAACTTAGGCACTATTTACTTATGTAAATATTCAATTTTTAAAATAGCTATAATTTTTACATTTTCGGTCCTATAAATTTACGATTTGGACACAGTGACCATTTTTTGATGTTTCTCCTGCTAATAGAAAAATATTAAATTAATTAACCACAACTTTTGTAAATATTCTCATTTTTTTCTTCATAATCGGGCACTATTTACATATGTAAATATTTTTTTTTGCATTTTTTAAACAATTAAAATTATTTACTTTCAATACTAAATTATGTGTTTATAAGTAAGAAAAATAAGATATACATAAAGAATTGCAAATTTAGTTTTTTGTACATGTATTGTATTTTGTTTGCAATTTGCAGTGTTCGATGCAAATCGGTTTTTTGCACTGGCCACACGCTTTGCGTGTTGTGCGCTTCCTTTTGCCTTATTCTTGGTAGCACATATAATAAGTAGCGTTTCGTTGACATAGCTGCCCGATACAAAGGAAATGCATTTTGTTGCCAAAGTGCTTCCAGTTTCTCATTGCTGGCATTATGATTACCAATAGCTATTAGTATACGATAGAATGTACCAAGCTCGTCTTCAGAAATATCTTCACATATATATTTTCTGAAATTGATATAAAACATATATCTGTGTGCGGATAGAAAGACTAAAAGAATTATAAATTACCTTGCACTTGCAAATTGTCCTTTCACTCGCATTTAGTCTTTCGTATTTCTGCCTATAATTGTCTGTATTTTCGGGTGCATTGTAGCGTGAAATGTGTCATAATTTTAGTTTATGGATTCGGACAAAACTTTCGCGGAATATGTTTTATATTCGCATGCGCTGAAATTCAGGTTCGCTTATTTTCTATTTGGTCCCATCCTTAGAAAGAAAACAGTTTTCTTCGCCAATGATTGGCGTAGCTACTGCTTTTATTACATCGTGAGGTTCCAAATCATTTTCCGAATCACTTTCGTGAATCAGTTCCTCTGGATGTGCCACCATTTCTGTATCAGAAGCATTGTCATTTAGTTCATTAATTTCATCTTCGTCAGATACAACACTCGGAGCATTGTCCGTTATCATTTCCTCATCTTCGAACCCTATTTCAAAATATAATACTTACCGGGACACTGATGAAGTGCTCAATACTTTAAATTTATTATTATATGTAGCTGCCATTTTCACTAAACAACTGTTTCTCAATGCATACACAATTTCAAAATGCCACGGTTTAAAAGTTTAATAACCAAAGTCAATAGCACATATTTCCAAGAAATATATTACCGTTATTCCAAACATAAAATGCCAAAAACAAACAAAAGTTACTTTCTTTCTCTCCCTAAATATTAGATTTTTAGAGAATATGAAAAATAAGTTTGTTTGAAAATCGCAAAGACAATCAAATTCGTAAAATAACATATAAAAGTGTACGTATTTACAAATGTCAATAGTGCCCGAAATCGTAGAAAAAGTTGGTGCCCAAGTTAGGGTTAAATATTGATAATAAAGAAAACAAAAGACTGATGATTTTTAATAATAAACGAAATGAAAATCTTTTGGTCTTAAAGCTAAAAGAATATAGAGCACATTTGCTTAATTAATCTTCTGAACCATCGCACAAATGACACTATTTACAAAAAGAGGTTAAGGATATGATATAAAATATCAATTTTCACCACCAGTAAAATTGTTTTTAAATGTGTTGATAATAAAAAACCAATAGACTTAAAAAACTCGACTATACATTTACATACTTATATAAAATATAGAAGGTTTTCTCATAAAATACGATCATTAAACAAATTTTACTACTATGATATTTATTTGTTAGGTGGTTAAACACTGTCTATATCCATTTCATCTACGCTTTTACCAAATCGTCAGTAAACTTCAACCAGAGTTTTGAAAAGTTTCAAACCTCTCATCTTATCGAAAAGATATAAACCATTTGAGAATTTAAATGAAAACAATTGATTTTAAAAAATTATATTGTAATAAGTATATTTACTTATGCAAACCAAAACCCAACAAACAAATTTTAATTCGATATGAATACAAATTTTTCTACAAAATAATTTTTTGTACCCTTCACAAAAAAAGGGAAAGTATATATATATATATATATATATATATATATGCATATATTTTTATCATTCGGAATTTAATTTCTTCGATATTAATTAGGAACCCCATAGAATGTATATATTCTGGATTCTTATAAATAGCGATGACGATTGAGCGATGTCCTTCTGTCCGTCTGTCTGTACGTACCCGATTTCTTCTTATGATTTTGATATTTGTTTTAGACTTTTCACATATTAAAATAGAAGTTCGGTATAATATTTTTAAATATTCTAGGAAGCATTGGATAACAGTTCCTTATGATCTGCATTAGCCCCTTGTGAAGAGCGCATTAGAACTGGGAAGTTTATTTTTTAATCACCCGTAGTGAACCATTTGTAATTATGGCTCATACTGGATGGAGTCACAGCGCAAACCGCGAGGGGCACAATGATAGCGAATTATTACACATACAAGCGATTGCAACTGGCACTAGATTTTTTGCTACCTAATATTTCTTAAAGTAGGACCAGCACTCAGATGTTGATCCTTTTGAGATATTTAAACAAAGAAGTCTAAATTTGAAAATGTAATATGATTTAGCAAATATAATTAGTAAATGACGATATTAATATCTGAAGTTTAGCGAAAGTTTATGAAATAAATTTCGTTAAAAGTAGGAAGATTGAAGCAGAGAATAGTCACTTATTTCATCATATCAAATTATCCTAATTAAATTGAAAATATTATTCTTTTACGAGTTGTATTTAAAAATATAACAGTTTAATTAATATGTCGTAAATAACAATTACAAAAAAAATTGTATTTAAAAATATAACAAATAATAAATATGTCGTAAATAAAAAGCTTAAATCGACTGCTACTTGATCAGTTATTTTGGGCCATTATGCACTTTCTTTAGAGAGAAAATGTCAGCTGCCTAATTAATTTAAAATAATTCAAACCCAATTTTAATAAAAAGCGATCACTTTGAATCTTTTCATAAAATTTTGAGAAAAAAGAATTAGCACGACATTAAGAATTAAGGAGTCTTAAAAATATATTATATAGTAACTTTAATATACAACAAGATTATTTTTTTTTGGCTTTCTGATTTTTAGTAGTAATAAATTTATTTAGAAAATATCAGGTATGTGAAATTTATAAAAGAAAAGAAAATATATAGTTCTTTAAATGGCTCTCCTGCAGCAAATAAAATTTTAATTGTCCAACTCAGGACTAGAATTTTAATAATTGCTTTAAATTTAATTCTAACATAAAACATTTTGCTTACAAAAACAAATATATTAACTCAATATATTGTCAAAAGAAAAAATAGCTTTAGCTGCTTGCTTTTATAAACCAAAAACTTTTTTAAAATATTCCAGCTCTGAAACCGTACTTCGAATCATGATGATTTCCAATACCCCTCCATTTCCAACACATCAGTCTACGAACAGAGACTACTTCTTCCAGAACCTTTGGTATATGATTTTACAGACGGGCATCGTTTGTTCGATTTTTCTGCTCAAAAGGACCCAGAATTTTTTAAGGGATCGCACATTGATATTGAAGAAATTACTTCTATTATTTGACATATTTTTTTGGTATACAATTGAAATAATATATCAAAGCAATCAAGTGGTCAAAATACAAATTGATTTCTTTGTGCTCTTTTTTTTTGAATAGGACCAGCTCGCAGAGATCAACCCTTAAATATGCAGTGCACTGCGCTGGAACTAGGAAAGGAGTGGATAGTTTTTAGAGGACAGATTATAATATAGAAAGTTAGTTGTAGCTATTTCTAATTCATAAGTGAGCTTCTTGCTACAAATACCAGCGAAGAAGGGTGCTGTACTGTGGCTCTGACTTCTTATTTTACAATTTTTTTTTGGTCTTGCACTTGCACAAATGTTATGCAAATATTTGATAGATTTTCTCCATGTAGTCTTTTAATTTATTTACTGTAGAAAACTCTATTTTTTCTTAAAATAAAATTATCCGCTTATGCACATACGACTGCTTATAGATTGGGTTAACGTTTAGTTCAAGTTATTAGCAAAGCATATCTCAAATGGCATCTAAAAGTTAATGCAACTCGTTAAAATTTTTAATTTGTTAAAAACAATTTTGTACATGTTCTTTTCCATGCGGCATAAATGTACTACTTAAAATCTTTTGTTCCTATTTTTATACAAGTTTCTAGCCATTTCCTGCTACATCTGTTAAGCGACAAAGTAGATCTCATTTCAGATAAATCTTATAACTGAAGCGTGTGCTGTTCTCCTAAAGACGTGTTACAAAGAATTTATAATGACTTTCTTTCATTCTTTTCTTACTGTTAATGTTCTTATCTTTGGTACAGTCATAAAAGAGTATTTAAAACAGAAATAAAAAACCCAGAGTGTTAAACTCATATTTATATTATAATTTTCATTAGTTTTTTTTGCTGTAACTTAGAAGTAGATAAAATTAATGAATTGCTGCTATCAAGTTTTGTTAAAAAATATTATGTTGTTTAGTGCACTTGCTTTAACATAATTAAATTAATAAAAATGTTACTAATTGTACTTTATTACACTCATTTAAAAAAGTATGTGTTCATGTGTCAAAATTAAATGTTGCTTGCAAAAAAGTAATAATTCCAGAGGCTGATTTATTTAGGACAAGATTCATAAATTTCTTTTTTATTGCTTAGCTGAGGACTTATATATTCAAAAGTAATATCAAGAGGATAATAAAACCTTTATCCTGCAAGACTAGTATGGCGTCCGTTTATGGTCTCATAAGCATGAAAATTATTAACACTAAAAAACTTATGATGTTTGAAGTAACTGTTCTTAATTTTAGCAGAAATCGCATGTAATCGTAGGCTCTTTCTTGTCTTATCTCTATAGCTTATATGTTATAATATGAAAGACATCATTGTTGCTGTAGAAGTAGGGCATGGATTCTCAAGTCGTTAAAGCTCTAGAAAATGTTCCAAAATAAGTATAAGAGTTTTCTCTTCTAGAAAACATGTAACATTTTTTCACTTGTTTTGAAAATAGTGGAAGTTTGGAGTAGTTTTAAAACAGAAATTACTTTTCGTAAGTGATGTTGGAATAATTTCTAATAAATTCCTTAATTTAAAAAACTAAAAAAGTGTGAAAAATGGCGTACTCTTTTTTAGAAAAGAAATCAGCTTTAATTAACCCTCATACGTTCCTCAAAATATATTACAGTAGAGTCCCTCGGGTGAAAAATCACCCATGTGTAATATTTATTGTTTTTGTAATGAAAATATTTTATTTTCAGTCTTGAAAATAATCTTCAGTCTTGAATAAAATAAGAAATTAAACAATAAAAACAACTTAAATCATCAATTAAATTCAACCGGATGTTAATATCACAAACGAAAATGTAGCTAAATTTTGTAAAAATAAAAAATAACTAAAGAAATAAAAATAACTAACTAATTTTTCATGTTGCAATTGCTGCATACAAAATATGCAATTTTGTGTTGCCCGCAAATAAATTTTTGGCAAATCTCACATCGGGAACCCGAACTTAGCTTTCTTTTTTTCCCATTTGATGACGTAGAAGGCTCAACGCTAGTTTGACGTATGATGTTCATCAACGTAATTGCAGAATCTGACCTTGCCAAATGAGGACGCCGCTGAATTTCCGCTTTGACTAATTACATTCCTAGTTCATGAAGAAACAACCTCCTTTCGTGTAGATTTCTTTTATTCCAATCGTTGTTCGTTTCTTGTCATAAAACGTACGCATTTACTACTGATATGTCGATCATATTGCAAAACAATGCTGATCTAAGGTGTCTACCCCGGCTTTAGTTTTATTATAACATGATATAATCTCGAGCAACTTATTTCCTTGATTCAATACAGATTTGTCATGATGAAGAGTACTAAGGGCGTTGATAATTTTGTATTTTTTTGGAAATTTTTGAAATCTTGTCGTTGAAAAAGAACATGCTAGAGAAAACTGCAAGCTTACGAAGTTCAAGTTTCGTTGATTGCGGCAAAAACGTTTTATTGGACCGAACTGTGCCCACAATAGTGTTTTTTCTTATCAGCAACTCAAGTGCAAGATCACATGATGTAAAAAAATTATCACACCTTATATTTCGCCCTTTCAAATCTCTGATTAGGTCTAGAAACACTCTTTGGCTTTGATTTTTTTCGGGTGCTTCATCAGGAGCTGACTAACCAGCGTATATTGGTTGGACTATGATGCCAGAAATATTTAATTTCTATCATAAAGGTTACATTATAAACTAATAATTACACAATTTTCTTAATGGGTGAAATTTCACCCGAGGGACTTTAACGTAATTTTTCAAATACTTTCGAAATTATTTATTATGTAAAGAAAATTTTTGGTTTTTTTAATGCAAAATCCTAATTTAGAAAACTAGAAATAGTTTCATTTGTATTAACTAAAATTTGTAAAAGATATATGGCTTTAAAATTGAAAATGGGTGAAATTTCACCCGAAGACCGTATGAGGGTTAAAGATGTTTTGAAAAGGGAAAAAAATTTGGTTTATTTTAAATATCGGTACAAGAATCTGTTGTATTCTCAACCACTTAATACTATTTTATCTTTAATTTTGGAATAATTATTTTTGTAGTGATTAGTTTTTGAACCTGCTCTTAGATTAAGTATATTTTGTCCAAGACCTAGAGCATGAATTATAATTAAAATAAGAATTGAAGTTAAAAATAAGATCGAGTAAAATACACAAAATTAATCGTAAAATTTTTGTTTTTAATATCAATAGTTTTTGCAAAATATATTTTTAAAGTTTCAATCACTTGTTCTATTTTTGCAACAATATTTTTTAAGTATTTCGTATCTTATCCAAAGTTGTAGGGAAAAAATTTAAAGGCTACTTACTTTACTTCAGGTAATATTTGGTCCAGTGAATATTTCAATTTAATATGAAACTAAATCAGAAGAATTTTTGCGGTTTTATCAAAGAAAATATTAGTAGTGTATTTTATAACAAAACCATATTCAGTCTATTTTCTTAATAAAATTTTTGCATATAAAGCTTTTCATATCGAAATCATTTTACAGTAACTACAGATTCCCTGATTTCTGGTCCCCGTTTTAAAAGAAAGGATATATGTTAGATTAAGTAAGAAATTAAATATTAGATTTGATTTTAATCCCATACCTTCCTTAAATACTGTCATTGTGGCAATTTTAATCTTTTTCTGAGATGGGTGTTTGCCAAAGAAAAGGTTCCTTCATGCATTCTTCCATTTTCTAAAGTTGATTTCTTTTCTCTAAAAGAGTGCAAAATTTTTTACACTTTTTATTAGATAATGGCAACACTATGTCTTTTGAAAATAAAGAATTTATTCGAAATTCATTTAACATCCTTTACGAAAAGTAATTTCTGTTTTAAAGGTTCTCCAAACTGACAATTAAAAAAACAATTAAAAAAGGTCACATTTTACCCAGAAAAGAGAACGCCATAAGACAAGATTGTACTTTCCCAGCATAGACAAATATTGAATGCACTAAAAATCAAATTTTTAAATCATATTTTGCAGGTCTTTAATTGCCACTATATCTCTCTGATTGTCGAACGAAGTATTGTCCTCTGGATACAGTGAAGCTAGTTGTGACCCCTCTTGATTTGGAGGTGACTCGACGTGCTGTCATCATTACGGTGCAGAGGGGTTTACCTCTAGCAGGACATTATGATTGGTTTTCCGTCGATGAGCTTGTTGGGGCTGATCTATGTCACCTTCGGTTTCTTTTGGGTAGCTGGATTAATAGCTAATGTAAAGAAGGAGTAGGACGGACAGTGGGGATATGAAGGTGACATTTCATTGTGACCATCCGGAATGTGACTTTGGGTATAGTTAAGGTTTATACTGACGGAACATGGATCGCTAAATAACTTCCTAAATGGAAGGGTCTCTAAAATGTCGAGGTTTGGGTGGACTAAGGGCTTGTCCTGACGGTATTTCCTTAATATGATGACGTTAGAAATTTAGGGGATATGAGCATGATGTTTTCGGGGGCATTTGGAATGTTAGTAGAGTTTAGGGCATAGTCTGACAGTTAAGAAGTTGGACGGTTTTGCACGCATTTTATTTAGTAAGAGAAGGACTCGAGGTTAGAGAAGGTGGCCCTGTGCCTTGGGTACTTCCACTATCTTCCTTCCTAACGCTGTTGTCCCTCTTTCCGTTTGCTGTTACTACGGCCTTGTGGATGTCACGGAGGTCATGCTGGTCTTCTTCCTGTAGATACATTGTTTCCCTGCTGTTTGTTTGTTGCTGTTTCTCCTGCTGCGTTCTGTTTGTGTTTTTTCGAATGGGCTTTTTTACAATGATTAAGGGTGGCCATGTCTATTTGTTTTTGTATTTGTCTTGTCCTTACTGGTAGTATGGGCTTTTTTACAATGATTAAGGGTGGCCATGTCTATTTGTTTTTGTATTTGTCTTGTCTTTACTGGTAGTATGTGTACCCATTAGGCTACTCGTGAGGGCGATTGATGACTGCTTGCGTTGCTCGTATTCTGGGTCACTAGTACCGAACAATTGGGGGTTCAGTAGTCTCACCTGCGAGGTCTGTTCAACTTTTTTATTATATTAATATAATTAATATTTTTAATGTCATTATAAATATTTATAGCACTGAATTCCGAACCATTAGCTTCTTTATTTTTTGAAATATATCTGTACACTCGAGCTAAAAACATCTGTTTAAATTGTATTTTTCTATGTTAATAACTTTAGTTACTTTTTAATACTGGCAAAGATCATAACGTACAGATATTAAAAAAAGTTATATATAGAATATGCAGTACAAAATATAGAGGATAAACTCTTTTTTTATTTTTATTAATATAAATATCTAATAAATTTTAGTGGTTATTGTTTTTGTTTCTTTGGTCTCAACAAAGAAATTTTGCACAAAGCAAAATTTATATATAAAAATGGTAGCATTTTATGAATTCACTTGCAAATTATGTGATATTCATGCTGCCTCTGCTAAGATGATATGTTTTGAGCGGTTGTTTAAATAGTTAAGGGATAAAGTAATTTCATATCACTTGAAGTCAATTGCTGTCTGTCAGTTTGTACATGGATTAGCTAACACCAATGGGAAATATATTTTATTAGTAAACCGGGTCAAAATAAGTGAATTTATTAATGAGATATTGTAAAAGAAAAAATATCGTTACAAGTGATATATAAAGAAAAGTCTGAAATTATATATCTAATCAGTTTGTGTTCTGAATATTTTTTCAATAATATATAAACACATTTTACGTGCTAATTGTGTGGTTATATCAAAAAAGGTTTTAGCTTAAGAGTAGCATTATATATAGCTTTTAAAATTAGCGAGAAGCTGCAGGGATGACTTCCATGATCAACCATTTTTCATATGCTTTAAGTTGCACTTTGGTAATGAGGATGCCCTTAATTGAGGTGCATATAAGCTGTGGGTAAGAAACAAAGCTCTAGTATTATATACGATCATTTGAAAGGTTTTATTGAACGTATTTTTGTTTTCGCTATTTAAATAACTCTTGATATTATCGAAATATTAAAGACGCAGTAGATTTATTTAAGTGAAAATTTCTTTGATGTGACTTTTGCAATAAGATTGTCACCATATCAAATCTTTATATGAGATTTAACTTTTTCATGTTTTTGCTTAAATGTTTGCATAGGAAATGCTTAGAATCTAAATAAAAAAATTATTTATGCTTGATTGCAACCATTAATTAAATTCTTTTACAATATTAGAAGCAATTAAATTTTTGTTTAGGTACAGAGAAAACTACTTTGTTCTTGAGCTAAGAATGTTTGTGACATTTTCGTTAATATCAATGATAGCATGAGTGTATATGCTTTAATGCCTGCAAGTGTTGCCATTAAAGCTGATTCTATTGTAGTTAGTAAATATTTCTTAAATTCCCATATAAAAACGTAACATTATGCTTTTACTGACCCAGCTTTTCTGAACTGCGTAGTCAATAATTTGCTATGAAACAGAGCTTCTACTGCCTTAATTCTTCTTCCTAATTCTTCTTGGACGTTTAAGTTTTTAATAAGTCAATTTCTATTGAAATTAAGTTAAACAGGTTGCACATTAACATATAAAACAACAACTATGCAGTACCTTAAATTCGTTACAATCTTTATTTTTATTCTGAGAAAAAAATCAAATAAACAAAAGAAAGTCTTCTTATCCTTAAATGGATAAACAATAATAATAAGACTTTTTCATAAGCTGGCAATACTGTTGTTTTGTTCGAATAACTTTCTTTTACTTTTTTCTTTCTCATATTGTCAAAAAAGTGAACTATAAAACACTTCCTTTTTGCAAACCGGAACATGTAGATGCCATACTGACAAAATTTATAACATTCCTACGCAGCAGTGTGATGACTTTGCGCTATTGTTTTACCAAGTAACAAAGGCAAGGATGCAAATATGAGATTCCTTTTTTTGCATAAATGTGTGTAATTCATTTCTTTTTTCTTTTTGCATTTCATGTTAAAACACGCTTTGTATTTAACACATATAGCAACAGCCCCAACAAAACAAAAGCAAAGAGGAAACACGGAAAAAACTTGTCTTCGGAGGCATATAGCAGTGATGCCAAAACAACTTGGCCTTAGAACAGTGGTATCAACTTTTCGTTAGCTAAAAATTAATAAATTTTATTGTTAAATATAAATTCTGTATGGGATTAATGGGTGTGGCTGTTATCAGTTTTGTTCTATGCGAACCATTGAGAGTGGAATATCATGTTTAGACGATTTGTGCAGTCTGCTTTGTATTGTAAATGGTCCTTTCGACGAAAAGGATATATATGTAAGCTTGAATTATTCAAAGTGTGCAGATTTCTTTCTCTGCTTGTAGTCTATTTATAAGATATTTTCCATCGTATTGCCTGTTATTATTAAATTGACGAGTGCCCATCAGTGGTCAGGAATGATTAAAGTTTTCGATTTTTAAAATCACTCCTGAACTATTTAGTACAAGTGAGTTTGAGTCATGAGAATAAAATGTAACTGATGTACTTATACTCACAATAAAGTTGATTAATAAATCTGAGTCACAACGCGTGTGATCATTCTCACAACAGCTCAAACATATTTAATTTATATATCAGCTCAGTATGACTTATAAGTATATAAAAATACTCATGATATTTTTAATTAATTCAACTCATTCATATCGGCGCAGCTATAACCCCACTAATACATTCGCTCTAACATCTCTCTTTTTCTATTTGATGACCACATAAAGAATCTCATGTTAACTACTTTAATACTCATACTTTTTTATCGTAAATTGATGTTATTAATTGTTATTTTTTATAAGTACGACCAGTATTCAGAGGATGGTTCCTACATACGCAGTGTATTGCTCAGGAACAGGGAAAAGCGGGATAGTACTAAGAGGAGAAATACAGACAGATCAGAAGATATAGAATTTCATTGTAGCAATTTTTACTTTTTTACTTAGCCGGTGCAATATTTTGCTACAGATGCCGACGAAGAAGGGTGCTGTATTCTATTCTCTAACACATGACGGTGTTAATCCCTGTCGGTAATGTTGAACAGCCAGTGCTATGTCTTCATCATTGGGGCAAGCAAGCAACAATTAACACAATGCAGCATTAATGCAGATCAGAGAAATTCGACACAAATATTCATGACTAAGTGTGGAGTCCAACTCTTGTGTCATAATATATCAGCCAACAGCTCCCTCTATGATGATAGAGTTGTGCCGAACTTCATCATACGCTCATTTTTGACAACAATCTCCTATCAAACCCACGCAATTTAAATGGGTTTGATAGAAGGTTGTTGTCAAAAAACAGCGTTTGATTAAGTTCGGCACAACTCTAGTAAAAAACTCTAGAGCACTCTAATAAGTATGAATTTGTATAAATACAAGATTTTCTGTCATGATCGTGGGTGTTGGTGTATATACTTCCATGTGTTGGGTATTTCTTTTATTGCGTATGCACATTTCGAAAAGCGGTAGATGGGTTTTCGGTACAATTTAATGAAAACTGCTGATACAATGAAGGTCCTGTTCAGTTAGCAAGTGGAAAAAACAGCAATAAAGTGATATAAAAATTTTTTGATTAATGTATTTAAATACCAAAATGACGAAAAGATATATACCGACTATGTAAAAACCCTATGTGAGGAGCACAAAATGCTACCTTGTGGATTTCGGGCTAAAGACATAAAATAATATGTGCTTCAATTCGAGCTGAATACACTAACGTAATAAACGTCAATCAATATATAGAAATATATAGAAATTTATTTAATTTTTTGTACAGTCCTCGTATACACAAAATTAAGTTTGATGGTGTGAAATTCCTCTAAAGCTATTGTTTGTTTGTCAAGAAGTATTATTTAAAACTTAGCGGGTACTCCCCCAGAGTTGGAAAGTCATGAGATGCTATTCAATATTGTTTGCTGAATAAATTCATGGAATAATAAAATGCAAATCATTTAAACCTGTGTTAGATAGTGTAAAATGCTCTCAATATAACTGAATTACTGTCAAAATTTTTTTTTAGTTAAGTGGCATACCATACTAAAGTAGAGAACTCGTCAGATTGTTCTTAATATTGTTTGAAGAATAAAATCGTCAAATGTAAAATCATCAAATATTTCAAAATTGCTTTTGAAATTGTGGATGGGTGTGTATCAGAGAACGAAAGAGTGTACTTTTTTAGCCTTTGTCTACACAAGTTTATATCAATGACATCGAAAAAAAGACATTGAAAAATGTATACATGCCACACTTTATACACAAATACATCTTGAGTGTAGAGAACTGTGCATTAAAGACATTTAAAAACATTGAATTCACTTTATGTCCGTATACACATTTTCGGTAATGATAATATTATATTTGTTTTTGTATCTTCAAAAAATTAATGTTTGGGACTATGAGGCACCAAGTGTTTTTAAATAGACGAACACATAACAACAACACCACAAAAAAAAACAAATATACTCATAATAAAAAGGGTAAAATAAAATGTATTAATTTTTCGGGCAAGCAATAACACAAAACAACAGAAACGCGGCTATTTTCCAAGAATTTGCTGCATATTGCATATTTTGCAACTGAAATTAAATATGAAAGAGGTAAGTATACTTTCATAAATAAAACGATCCCTATAAAATTGCCAGGAAAGCGAATTTCAAAAGATATTATTATTATTTCCATCACAAAAGAGGCTTGCCACTGTGCAATATGGCATCTCCAAATACACGGAGATCTACACAAGTACAGGCCGAAGGTGTACACAACGAAAAGTGTACACAAAGAAAGAAAGACAATGTCTTGAATGTATTGAGATTGTACATTGTACAGCGGGTGTACATTACATTTTCTTGTACACTATTTCGATCTCTGGTGTGCGTGGATACATGGAATTTTTTTTGTGATGTACGAGGCGTATGAGTGTTGCCTTGACAATTCTTACATTAAGTATACAATACGTATACGTATTACACTGTCTGCTAATAATACAATTATGCAGCCTATCTTAGGGAGCTAAATATATGAACGGATATAACGGCGTATACATACTATAATTATTTGCTTGCTGCATGTAAAGTATTCGTCAAATAAGACAACCATCGCTTTCTAATAAAAGCTCATTCAGGTGATCTATTAGGTTTTATTTCTTTAATAACTTCTTATTCTTTAAATTAAACTTGGATCCATTGAACAAATCTTAGAGTTCAGTAAAATTTAAAAACGTGAACATTTTTATATATATATTAAATTTTTTTTAAGGTTTATCCAAACAGGTGGAACAAAATAAATCTTTTTTATTAATATACTCCTTTAATTAATTGTGATATACTCCTTTATATTATATTTTTCCATAAAGTCGATATATTATACTCTGTTCAGATTATTGTTATCAATTATTATAAATATTATAATTCAATTGCGATAATGGAGTAAAGTGGCAGTTGTTATACATAATTTGACATCATATGATTTACCTTTTTCGATTATCTTACTAATTGTTGCTGTTCTTCTTGTATATTATAAATAAGGCTCGTGAAGTTTTTGTATGTCTTAAAAAAACTGTGCCAAATAAGAATTGAATTTTTGCTCCTTTTGTGGAATACTGTGACCACATCTTTTCTATAGTGAATACAGAACGCTTAGTTTCATTTTGAGAAAACATTATTTACGATTTATATATTAGACCAAAATTAATGTTATATTTGTGCAAGAGCACAACTGATTTATTTTGCCAGGAATGTAGGACACTATTCGTTTATCATCCAGTCGTGTCGCTTCCTCCCCTGCGGAGTAACGCACTAGATTTTACTTCAAGGATTCACTACGGTTTACTTTCTTAGGAACAAATCTTTTTTATTATTGCTTTCGTTAATGAAAGTTCTGTAAAAATTATCACGGTGCCATTTCTTCTGGAGTGTTGGTACATTCCCACCAAACGTTTTACCACATGCTCGCCTTGATACGTATTTCTCTTATACATATGTTTTTATTCAGTATATGTTACGCCTTGAAGCTTTCAAATCACTTACCCACAGTGTTTTTATTTTATATTTAGATGGCATATTTTGTTGAACTTCGAAAAGCAAAGGATTGCTCGCCTATGGTTGAAATATCGTATGGGGGAAAAACTGTTCTCAAGTAGTGCTTCATTTTTTTAGCAGGCTAGTCAAAACTAAATAAGCGGCATTTGATACAATGCTATCCAAATTTTTCCACAGTTCTGCGAGTGTCATGTTAGAAGAATTAAGAATAACATGTCCAAATTGTAAGCAGTTGTAGATACGCAAGTCTTTTGAATTGCAAACAAAAACGAGCAGGAAAGAGCAGCACTTTAATTTGTCTTGTCATAATATGCTGATGTCACTGAGTCCACTAGAGGTTTTACGTAATTTTTAAACAAGCAAAGTCTCTAATATATTATTTAAAAAAAAGTGCAAATATATATGAAAAACACCAGTATGTCGCAGAAAAATATATGCTGTACCCGTCTGGGTAAAACATATATAAAACCTTTATCCTTCCAGCTTGATATTATTGTCACATTATTAATATAATAATCTCTTAAAAAGTTTTATTTGGAATTGATAAAAACGAGCAGGGCCCGAAGTAACACAAATAAACTCCTATGGATTTGGAAAAAGGAATCAAATCCATTCCGAACGGAATCTATTTCATGGCTGAATACTTAATACACTGAACTCACTGTGTTAAAAACCGTGACAGAAAGAGTAACAAAATTTATCTACGTCCATGTCAGTACTTGGTCAAATATATATACACCAAAATAGTCTTTCAAACATGGATTGCAAATGTGCTCTTGGCTAATAAAAGCCAACACCATACCGCAAAAGCTGTTGTGGCAATTCAAAGAAATTAATATATATTAAATGGCAACTTTTGTAGTATTTAAATTTGTTTTCTTCCACTGGTATTTCCTGAAATTAATCATGCAATAAATTTTCCCTAACAAGGTCTCATTAATTTTTTGCGTTGCACTGTAAACATGCACACATTTGCACAACCAAAGATAAATGGACTTGATTGTATGTTTTACAACAAAATAACACGAGTTTATGAAAATCAAGCAACAAAAAAAAAGGAGAAAGAAAAGCAAAAGCTGAGGAAAGTGTAGAAATGTTGCCAGTTGTGTAATCGGTATTCATAAGTGTAGTGTGTACTTCACTTGACGTACACATACAATCAAACATATTCATATGTATATACTATACAATATATGTACATATGTATGCATGTCTTGTCTATGTGTGTGCACGTTAAGGACTTTATGCATCCGCATCCACATCCAAGTTCATGTGAATGTATCTGCAACAACACGCGATGTTAAATTGAATGTGGAGCACCCTGCTTAACCATCACATGGACAAAATATCTAAGCAAAGATAACACCTACAACCAATTTTAGACAAGCAAACAAACAAACACAGTAGTAAATACATGAGGACATGTTGCTTGCTCTTCACTATGGATATTTTTCAATCTTGAATATTTCTAAAGTCTCTTTTTTGTTGCCTCTTCCATCTAGGCTTCTTTTGCATTAAATCTTGCATAGGGTTTTTAAATAACTCCATTTATTTTCATCTTCCAACGCACCAACACATACTTTATGTGGCGAATATTGTTAAGGGTCGTTACTGGTAACTGGTTGTCCCTTCATGTTTTTGTCATCATTATCACCATATTTTTGTTTGTTTTTTTTTATGTAGGGGAAAAAATAATTTTAGTGTTTGTTTGTTCTCTTTCCTTCCTTCCTTGTTGGCAAACACTCTGGTCTTTTTTTTATTTCTCTATTGCTGGTGATCCCACAGTGAGCTTGAGCACGAGATTAATCAAACTTGTACCATACGACCTGCTGTTGAACACTCCAGCCTTTGTTGGTGGCTTTTCGATGCGGTCAAGCATTTCAGTTCATGTTTTACATCCGTTACATATTCATAGTTTGTTTTGCCATGATTTTTATTTTTTTAATTTTTTTATTTCTTTTCATTTCAGTGTCATCTTGTTACTCTTGTGTCCCTCTAATTTTTTAAACATGTTGTATGCAGTTGCTGCCTGTTTGTTGTTATTTAATTTCCTTAAGCTTTGGCTGTGAGATGTTGTAGTGTTGCTGTTGATGATGTTGTTGATGGCATTTTTATAATATTAAAATATGTGTCACTGTTCGGCGTTGGAGCAATTGCTTTCCTGTGAGCGGAAGGGAAGGTCAGTTGTAATTATAAAATTTTATTAGAACGTATTCTATATATTATCTGTATTAATAAGATTATTAAACATATTAATTGTAATTACGTTTTATGGCGTAAAATTAATCACTTTATTGCACTATGTAATAGCTTTTGCAAATGTTGTTTTACGTCGATCATATATGACATTTGAGAACTAGACAGCTGTAGAATTCAGACAAATAACAAAGCGGTTTTGTCAACATGAAGGCATCCATTTTTTGTTTGTTTGTTATTCTCTAAGAAGAAGGTATTTATATACAGAATTTAAAAAGTGTTGTTTTTACCTTCGGACTGTTTCTGGTCAAGTAAATATTTTCCAAATACAAATAAAAAGGGAATAATTTCCAATACAATAATTCCAACTTTTCGTTTGTTGTATTTGCACAAGTTAATAATTTTGCTTATATGATTAATATTCCTAATGAATAGTATCAGCGTAAAAGATTTAAAAAATTCAACAAAGACCTCTAAAGAGATGACGTAGTTTTATGATTGAAGTATTTCATTCTTTATGTTTTCTTCTTAACAAACAAAATTTGAATTATATACAGGGTGCCCACCGGGAAGGTATAGTACTTTCTCTTGCCGCCATTTTGGTAAATATTAGCCTTGACAGTTCATATTTGGCAGTGGTGAAGTTGACACGTGGCTTATTTGTTATGGAAAAATATTCGATAAAACAACGTGTTTTAATTATTGAAACAATAAAATTACTCCGAGACCTTTTTCCAAAACAACTTATCTCAAGAAATGGTGATGTTGATTAGCCTGATTTGTCTGCTGCGGACTTCTTTTTGTGGGAATATCTGAAAGCCAAAATTTATCCAAATAAGCGAGGAACACTCAAACAACTCAAAGAAAATATTCGTGATGAAATTGTGATATACGGGTTGATATGTGTGACAATGTAATTAAAAATGTGCTCTTATATTGTATTCCTGACATAATTGCCGACATTTAATAAAATATTGATCCATTCTTTTTCATCTAATCAAAAATTATAAGCAAAGTGAAAAAAAGCCGTGCTTCCGCCGGTTACAATGTACAAGTTTAATTAATAACTTGTAATAACTAAAAGCCTTACGATTTATTAATATTGAAATTATATATATTATAGTTTACTACTATAACAAAATTTTCTTCAGGATTTCTTTTTTATAAAAAACTATCCTACAGGGCATAACCTCTTCAGGTTACTATAATAACAACTTTCGGAAAAACGATGATAAAAAATATATATGTCGGGTATGTATATCTGTTGATAAGAAGTTAAAACACAAGACTGGCCACTTCATAAATGTTTGCTATAAATTATAATCCACATAAAAGATTTAAAGCAACCGGATATAACTTTCGCAGCTTACCACAACCCTTCGGTTTGTTATTTGCTTAGAGCAAATAGGAAATCTTTCCTTTCTATTCACCCAAAATTTTATACAATTTTATAAACTTACAACACAATGTATATATATACATATATATATATATATATATATATATACGAGTGCCAAACTTTGCAACCATGCCAAAGCCATTATTAAACATTTATTTGATACAATTGCTGCTTATGTTGCATCATGTTTTCACTTAAAATGAAAATATTCATATATTTTTACATATAAATACGAATGCTGCAAGTCCAAGCCAATATGAATAATACGTAATGAAAATGGCAACAACAAAAATTAAATGGCAAATGAATGCTTATAGAAATGAAATATTATTTCGGTAATACGGATAATGGTAATGAAATGTATGAATAAATTGTAAAAGAAAAATATTAAATATGCGTTTAAAGGTTATACAGAACTCAGGCATTTTCTTAAGCTCACAATAAATCCTTATGCTGAAGCCATGTGTTGGCAAAAGATTCGTAAGTATTTTAATTACTCTCTTTGAATGTGAGATTCGGAGTACGAGTATTAAAATTTGCTTTCGGAAACTGTTTTTTATTTAAGATTTAACTCTCAAATAGTTGCCACTTTGTGCATCATATAATAGTTACAAGAGGAATTATTTATGTTTTAAAATAAGTTTCGCTTACTAAATGAAACACGTCAAACAGTTTATTTGTCTGCAGAAAGCCTACAAAGTTTATGGTGGGAATCGGATTATTAAACTGTCAAAAAACTTCTTCTGCTAACTAACCTGTCTTAATCTGTCCTCTTCATAGAGGGTGTCCGCCGGGGAAGTGTACTATTTTGTTTGTTTTGCTTATAATTTTTGATTGATTGAAAGAGAATGGATTATAAATTGATAAATGTTTTACATATTTTGGGGGATTGTCGTCATTTAAACTCTTAAATTTTAATTATGTGCTGATTTCTTTTTCCCAAAATCTCAGTTGAAAATTCAAACTGATCAATTGAGTTCCTATGCGTATTTCACTGGGGGTGATGCAGATCATCAGGGAACCTTTACCCAACATTTCTTAGAATAATGATAAATATAAAATTCAAACTTCCACTCTAATAAGTGAGAAGCTTAAAACAAATATCACAGTCATAACAAGAACTCACTGATCAATTTTCCATTTTCATTTTCTTACGTTTCATTCTTCAACTGGTTGGATTTTTTTCGACTCAAATTGTGGTTGTAAAATAAATAAGGAACAACAACAACTAATAATTGTTTTAATATAAAAACAATTCATCTAGACTGTTGACAATATAAGTTGCTTCATTAGTTGTATTTCATTAGTTATGTCGCGAATTGTTTGTTTGAGTTGCTAAAGTGTTTCTTGTTTGTTTGCATAAATCCTGATTTTCCCATAGAATGAAGCTCGGGGAGGTCAAATCTGGTAACCGTGAAGTCCAATCAATATAATAACTTGTTTTGGAGAAAGGTCTCGCAGTAAAGCCATTGTTTTAATGATTAAAACATTTTGATTTATTGAAAATTTTTCCATAATAAATTTGTCACGTGCCTACTTCAGCTTACCGAAGGATACCCTGTTCTATTCCCCAGCTATTTTTTTTAAATCGTTTCAAATTCGCAAGACATGTAGGAGATCCTCCTGGAACGAGGAGGGTTCAAAGGGGGGTCACATACTTGCACACTGGATCTCAGAATAAGTCAGGGATGCTTTCCTAGGACATCTGATGAGAAGTTGATTTTTTTTTTCAAAACGGGACAAGACCAATAATAGCCCGGTTTTTGAAAACCTTAAATTTTCCTAGCGGAAACACAAAAGCAATAATCTGGCTCTCTTAGCATACAAAATATAATTCTTATTAAGTGATACTCGGCATTCAAATATCACTGTGGATTCAGTTTCAGCCGTGTAGTTTAGTTTAGGATGTACTGCAGTTCCTTAAGCTACTGTAACATTTGTGAACCACTGTGTGGTAATGAAAAATACTTTGTTTCGGATACACTTTTAGTAAGTAAAACAGTTTCTTACATCAGTAACAGACGTGTCATAGAGTAAAATGCTATGGGGAACTTTTTGAATCAATAAGCACTTGTTTGAGTCAAATGGCATTACTATAGTAGTTACGATTTTTTGGGCAAATATTCGACAAGTGTGAAATGTTGATAACCAAAAAATCGGTGAAAGAAAAGTCTGGAGGCTTTGCACTGTATATTTTCATATAAAAATACCCGTTCTTACCTTGAAATTGTACGATAATATTTTAACTGTTTCTTCATAGAGAAAAAGTTTGCTAATAATAAAGATTCAAAATAAAGCTTAGAAATTATTCCTCTTGGCTCTATTAAAAAAATAATATATATATATATATATATATATATATATATAAATATAAATATATATATATATATATATATATATATATATATATACATCAAACATTTTATTAAATACCATTAAATAAATTATTACGGTAAGGTAAACATATATTAAATTCGTTAAAATACTGAAACCCGATATTGTTTTGTGTGTTTTAGCAGAACTATTTTCATGTAGTTTAATTCATTTTAATAAAAATACTTAAATCCTCAGTAATTATATAAAAAAATATATTAATGACTATAATTAATGCAGTTTCGCATACTTAAATGTTTATGGTTTTCTGTTGAACACACAATTAAATGCACTCAAATTTAAATTATATACTTAAAAGCACAAGTACTTTAATAACCAGTGGCTGTTTAAGTTCTAATGGCTTTTTTTATTATAAAAGTTGATGTGAATATTATTTGATTTTCCATAGTATTTAGCAAAATTTTGCAATAAACCAAAACGAAATATAATAATACATTTTGGCATGCATCAAACGAAAAAATTTTTGCAAATGACCACATATTATAATATGTGAAGTAGATAAATTTTGCAAACTAAATACTAATACAATTAAATAAAATTGTTATAATTTCTATGGCAATAGAGAAAATAAAACCCCCTAATTAAAAATGTGTACGTTGATCGAAGCATATTTTTACAGAGGAAGAAAAAATGTACTAGTATAGTAATTCTGAAATTAATAGGATTTGGTATCGATTTGGTATTGAAATTGTGTTAAGTCCGCTCCTGCTTATATATTTTAGTATTGATCTCTTAATAGCAGATTCATAAAACTTCATTACCAACTCTTTTTGGTTTGATAACACAGTATTTCTGATCTGTTACCGATCTTTAATCCCCTTTATTCTATAGCTGTGTGTCAATGTCACTTCAATGTCAAAAATGCTATACTAAACTACTGCCTGTGAGACACAACTAACTATTTCTGACAGCCTGCGAATACTCTCAAGGGCCTTGGATATAAGAAGAAGCAGTTAGACATTTTTAATTGCTAAAGGAGAGAAGAGCAGACGTCTTTTTGATACCGTTCATCTTACTATCACTTCACTCTTGATTTGATATTTCGCCGCTCTTAATATATTAATATATTATTTTAATTGTATCAATTGATAGAGCTTCTCTACAGTTTTACTACAGATAGTTCTTATTCATTAAATTACAATATTATTGCACCACTTTCTTTTAATTTGATAGCACATTGAGGTTAATAAAATATTATTCACTACTGTCCAGGAAAAAATGATATTCCAAAGAATCCAAGAAGATTTTAAATTTATAATCCACATAAGTGCAATTCTTTATCTTCTTTTAAAGCTTTTGGCAATGGGTTGTCCATTGCAAGTATTTAGTTCGTTTGTTGTCACCTTTTCAAAGAATGCAAAGTCATGTTTTTGATTTGAATTAAATCTGATTCTTGAACTATTAGTACCGGACGTAGGGCATTCTATATAGAATATTTATTATGAATCATTTTGCATTAATTTAAAATATTATATAATTTTTATATTTTTTTTTTTTTGCAGAACCACAAACATTTCAAGCGGTTTATATGTGCTAGTGTTTGGGCTGGTTTAACAAAAACTTCAACAGGAATGTTTGTTTCAAAGTCAATTAAGAGCAGAGAGCTAATGATGAGTAGGAAGGGAAAGTGAAAGCGGTTAAGTTTCTACACTATTGTGTTACACATGATTTGTTCAATATCACTGGGAGCATAGAGTTTTAAGCAAATTTTTTAAATTACATGAAATATTTTCCGTATTGTTGTCATTTTAATTTTAACCTAGAATGCTGGACTAATGCAGGTGCCATATGCTATATGAGAGTAGTGATGACCAATATCCAGCCATAATATTTGTCACATTAATAGCAACAAAATAGCATCACGTCTTACAAAATTGCTTCACTGAATTGCATTCCTCGATGAATGTTAAATTTGTTAATGGAAATCAAAGATAATATATAAGATTTTTTTTTAATTCATAGTGCTTCCTTTCTCGCTTACGATTCAATTGCTAGGAATTGAATTTTTTCTAGTGCAATGAGACCTTCAAAGTGGGACCACACGAATAAAAACCTTGTGATACCGAGGCAGGTTGATAAGCAAGAGTTGGTTATCTTTCGCTAACAACCCTACTTCGTGATTTATTCTACGATTATTCAGCCCCATATTTCTGCTTTATACTGGTATCACTAGAAGTGAATTCATAAAAACGAGTAAATTTTTAAGTCAATTTACTTCCTAGCCTCAAGCCACTCTTATTGTGCACTTCTTAACTTTTACAGATAACTGCAGTTGTATTTTTATACTACAATTTCGGGGTAAAGACTTAAAAAGGCAAGTGGTTGCAAGCTTTATGTAACTGAAAAAGGTAAGTAATTGAAACAGTAAGAAAATCAATGACGTAAATAACGCAAAAATAAATACTTAAATGAAAAGAAAAATAATTCATTCTTTCAATCACTCGTAATCATTTTTATAGTTGAGTGTTCAGTGAAGATTGAAGAAGGTAAAATAATTTTTAATTGGTTATCAGGAGTAATCAAAAAGAGTTTGAAAGATATATATATAATTATAATTAACATGTTTATAAATTTTAGTTGTAATCATTGACTAGAAATTGTTATATTGAACTAGCTATTATATATATACAAAAAGAGTATTTACAATATTAATTACATAAAACCAACTACAACTTCTTAGAAGAATATATGATCGTTCATATAACTATCATACAATTTTATTTATTTCCATTTTATTTAAATAAATTAACCCTTTGAAACTAAAAAAATTATTTCGAATAAATAATTTACATTATAAAATTTAAATATAAATACCATGCAGAAATCGAGACTACTCCTTAGACGTGTGTAAAGAGTACTCCACAAGGGATCAGGACTAGTCCAAAAGTAATCCAAATATATGGGAAAAACATGCTCTACGGTAGGAAAGGACCATGTTAAAAAAAAACATTACGTCGTAGTAGTCCAAAAACTAGTCCAAGTAACTACTCTGCACATTGTTAACGCAGGGTTAGTCTTGAAATTACTACTACTGCCCTTTGGGCTGGCGGAATTATCGTGCCATAATCTTTCAAAAACGATGCTGGTCAGAAGATTGCAATCAATTCTGAGCAGAACGCTTTTACTTTTTGTACTATACCAGCAGATATAACCAGATAGAATAGAATACATAAAATCACAACCTTCTTAAGTATAACAACTCCACTACCTGTTTTTTAGTGCATATTTTTGTATGCATACCCGCACATATTATATCCTTTATAAAAAATATATAAATATTCTTCAAGTTCTTACATTAATTCTGCCTTATCTTCTATGAAATCGGTCATGCAAATCAATTATGTTAAAAGCGTTTTAGAATAGATGTGCGACATTATACTATCAATGGGACATTCTAATAGATAAATCACTTTAGAAATAAACTTAATTATTTTTTTTCCAATTTGACAAAATAAAAATAATCGCTTCGCTTATGAATTCATTCCACTTGTTTAATTATCCGGTCAAGCAGAAGATAATTTGCCATTATGGTAATAACAAATTGTCACGTAGCAATTCTAATCAGTGCCTTCGAATAACATTGAATTATATAATAAAATTGGGTAAAGGAGACACGTATAAAGGAGCTATACGTATATCCTAAACTATTACTAAGAATGTATGTATATTTTATATTAAAGTGTCTATTTAAATTTAGACATGATTGATAAAGCAAATATATCAGCGTTAAAATTCTATAAAATCAAATATTAAAGTGTTTTGCTTAAGACTATTTCGTTTGAATATCTAATTCTACAGATTTAAATTTGCTAAAAACCTGTTACCAAAGTAGCTTAACTTACAGTCACATTTGACCGCTGCTTGTTGAGTTCCACTGAAAATCGTTTGGTTGCATGTGTTAAAGTCATTTTATTTAAGTTGTGAACACAAGTACATCATTTTGTCCGCTATCAGTTGACTGATTTCGTGTTAAATTAATTAAGATGGGTGCGTGCGCTTTCAAGTTTTTTTTGCACTGCTACTATTGTCGGTTTGGTTCTCAATCAAAATGCGTTGATGAAATTGTTTTTAACCTCTAACAAATCGACGTCCATAATTGGCATACTATTCTTCGTTTTATGAAATGAATGTTTAGGGTTTAAAAGTTGTCAACTGAATTTTGTCTTAATAGCTAATATATACGAGGTCTGTCATATATATAGATCGAAAAAAAGCCAACAAGTTGTAGAACAAAACGTATGAAAATAAAAATGCAAAAGTGATCAATGAGCTCTTGTTATGACTTTATTATTTCTTTTAGACTTCTCACTTATTAAAGTGGCACTTTGATATAAATATCTTTAGCTATTCTATGAAATATTGGGTAAAGGTTTCCCAATAATCTGAATTAGCCCCAGTGAAATGCAGATACAACACCTTAATTGATCACATTGAATTTTTTTAGTTAGATTTTTGGAAAAGAAAACCAGCACATAATTAAAATTAAAGAGTTTGAAAAACGACAGTTTGCGAATTATGTATGTCTGTTTGCAAATTAATTTCAATATTTCGCCTTCGACTTTTAGATCCTGTAATCAATTCTGATAAGCTCGCTTTGGCATGTCCTTGAATTGTCTCAGCGATATGCTTTTTGTATATCCAATCACCGCAAAAAACGTTCTCTTCAAGCTTTTTACAGGTTCACATCTGGTGAATACCGTGGCTGAGACGTGACTACTGTAATTTGTTTGATGAACAACTTACATTGTTTATTATTGAAATCATTATAATAAAAGTGAGTTTCAAGGCTACATATAAAAATCGAGCGACTCAGATAAAAGAAATTAGTGCTTATTATCAGACTGCTTCGGCATTCTTAGCAAAAATAATGCTAGGTTTTATTTATCTACTACCGTACCCCCGGAATACTTCGTAGTATTCATTCGAATTCATTTAAATCAGTGATAAACTTATTTTATTGTAGTGATCTGTGGTAAACAACACTTGTTGTTTTTCCATTTTCGGTGTAAATATACAAAACCGATGGTTTACCAACGCGCGAACAGGTTACATACAGCTCTCCATGTGAGAAAACTGGATACCCTAAAGTCACTCCAAAAATCGCAAACGCAAGGCGAACAGGAAAATGAAGTCGTTTAAATTGAAATGGTATATCAGAAGGATTCATTGGGATGCCTAAAATGAATACATTTTCGCCTTTGAATTTTCCAGTAAAAAAATAGTAGCTTGAATTATATAAGCTATCAACTTTTTTATAGCATAATAATAGGGGCTTCAACTTTCAATTGGAGATTATGTGGAGGGTATACTGGTAAGTCCAACGAATTAAAAAATTCTGTTGGATAATTCACAACATCTTCTTCATTGGTAACACTATAGACAGACTTGCACAACACCACTTCGCCAGGAATCTTTGATTGTATAGCCATGTTTAATTCAGTAGCAACATTATTCTTTGCCGCTAAAATCGCTCTGGCACTCAACCATGCATGGCATGTATATTGTTGTGCTATTTTAGTGAAACACATTCAATCAATATCTCTGTACGAAACGGCAAAATCATTTGGCATTGTTATCAATCCAGTGTCATCAACAGGCATTGCACCATTCCCAATTTTCAGCAATTGTTTAGAGAACTTATCAGCAGATGGATCATTCCATATATATAAAGACTTTAAGCAAGCGTTAATTTCATCGGCATTTATCGTTCTAGAAATGACGGGCAATGTTTGCCCAAAATTGCCTGACAATAAAATCAACGCACCACCAAACAACTCTGAATTATTTCGGAGTTCTTTCATTGATCTTTCCAAAGCTTCAACAGATTTTTTATTCGCGTACTCATGCATATGACGTGGGCTGTGCACAAAGTTTTTATATATTTAAGTCTTTATTAATGTATTTATATGTAATTTATTTCATAGATCCCCGAAGTTGAGATTTAAAATAGCTAAGTATATAAATTGAATTCATGGTTTGACTAAAATTGAATTGTAATAAATTTAAAAACAAATTGTATTTCAGTTTTTCAAAACAATAACTTAAATATTTCGAAATGTTTGCAGTGTTCACTAAGATGGCTATAACTCATGAACCACCACACATACAAAACCTTGGTATTGACGTCACTTTTCATATAAACTTTGCAGAAACAAAATCGGTTCAGGCTTCCGGAGAACATCAATTACTAACACAATGCAACTTATTTTTATATATATAGATACGAGACATCTTTGTTTCAATGTAGTAAATAAACTGTACAGATCAGTAACCATTTAGACGAAAAATAGCCAATCACAGCAAAAGCTTCAAATCCTGTGTGCTCTGTTATTTGGGAAAATGCAAGGCGTTGGGGTTGCCAAAGCTTAAAAGAAAACAAAACTTATCTTATAGGTGCTCATGTGGCCAGACCTCTTTTATGATTAATTTAAAAAATACATCTACGTTTGGTTTTTCAGTGTTATTTTTTATATAAAATTAAATTTGCCTACACTACCTTTTCGCTTAGATTTGACCTTAAAGGATTGAATACAATGCATTTGTTGACTGTACCTTTAAAAAAAGTAGAATAGAAAAATCCATACATTTTTTGGTGAAGTACGCTGATAACTTGCATAGAAAAATCTTTTTGAATAAACAAAATAATAGGGTTTATGCCAGGTCATCTGAAGAAGCATCAGAAATCATTCCACGGGTCGAAAAGGGTCATCATCCAGCTGCAGTCATGATTTGGTGGGGTGTCTCTTACGATGGGGTAACTAAATTGTATTTCTGTAAACATGGGGTCAAAATATTGGCCAAACTTATTAAGAAACCGTATTGGAAACAGTTGTGAGCCGTTGAACAATTCCCTGTTCCAAAACCAGCCTTGGGCTTTCCAATCAGATTCTGCACCAGCTCATAAGGCTAAAACGACACAGACGCGGCGTCAAAACCATTTGCCATCTTTTATATGCTCTGAAGATTGGCCATCTGGCAGTTCTAATTCAAACCCTTTGTATTACAAATTATGGACGGTTTTAGAGGATATGGTCTCCTACAAAACATACTTTAACAGTGGTTCTCTTAAGACAGTTCCGGTTCGTGCAGTAGCCAATTTTCCAATGGATGACTGGCCAATGCGACTTAAGGGGCGTGTGAAGGCCAAGGGCAGACATTTCAAGCAAAATTAATATTTTTGTATATAAAACATAGCAAACAATTTATAACAAAAATTTCTTCCAAAACCATTAATTAGTTTTTGTTTTATAGCCCAACAGTTTAGTAACAATATTTATGTCCCTACTAGGTACTTTCATTAAATATATTATATATAATATTGTAATAATAAATTAATTTAAATTTCACATCAAAATCATTAAAATGTTAAACAAATATTTCCAAAATCAATTGATTTAAATTTGTTTATATAATTTAAGACTTTAAACTTGTCTGTAAATATATTAAAGCACTTTAATATGTCCGACATATTTAGTTGAATTATTTATATATAAATTGTAATAACAATATTTGAACAATTAACAATAAATAATTCTAATAGCTATTGCCTGTATCCTTTTTCGTTTTTCTTGTTTATATTTGTGCAACAATGAAAAAAAATTTAAACGCTCTAATAACATGCATTATTATTTGCATTTCTACTGACATTGTGTCTTAATATATATTTTTGTCTGCATGTGTGTGTGTGTGTGTGTGTGTGTGTGCTCTCTCATGTACACCAATGGCTGTATAATAACATATTATATATTTTACATAAAAACTTAAAACATTTTTGCCGCTTTACTGGCTCGAAGCCAAAATAATTGATAGATTTATTACAGGATATACGTACATTCATAATATTGGAAAGTATAACAACACAAAAGTGGATGTAACCAATACAGTGGAGTGCTACACTGAAAGAATTAAAAAAAATAAGGAATTCTATGAATTTTCAATGAAAAATTTCATTCATGGTTTATGTGAATAATTAAATAATTTTCAGTAAAATTACTTTAAAAGAAATTTTATCACACATATAAAATAATTTCCATGATGGCATGAATTAATTTAATTAACACAGCGACACAATATCGCAGATACAAGAACGTAATTAAATCAATATATTGCTATAGATTTATTTATTTAATGTAATAATTGCATTAATATAGAGAAGCTAAGTCTCTAATAAATTGAAATAAAACCATTCTTAAATGCCTGCTTCTTTTTAGAGTGACATAAGTTTAAATCATAATAAAACAAGGAAATATATTTTAAATATCAATGGAACTAGATATATTTGATAGACAATTTTATGAAATTACTACTTAAATACGTTTTCTGGCCGAACCGGCTGGCACTTAGAATGCTCCATCAAGAACACCAATTTTCAAAAACATTTCGCAGCGTTTGCGGCCGTGGTCAATTATTTGTGGTTTATCGACGTAGGCAATTGACTTAATATAAGCCCAAAGTAAATAATCCAATAGCATCAAATCACACGGTCTTAGAGGCCAATTAATTGGGACATTAAGTGAAATTATTTTTATATCAAAAGATGCGTTGAGTATATCAATTGTAGCGCCCGTTGTGTGGCATGTGCTTCGGTCCTGTTGAAACCACATATCAGCTGGATTTATACCACGTAATTGAGGTATGAAAAAATTTGGAGTCAAGTTTCCATGAAGTTCACCATTAACAGTAAGATTCTGACCATGTTCGTCTCTGAAGACCTATAGGCCAATGACTCCGCCAACGCATAAAACGTGCCAAACAGTGGTTTTCTGTGGATGGAATGGTGTTTCAATAAAAGCTGCTTGATTCTTCTTTTACCAAATGCAGCAATTTTGGGTCCAACCAGAAATGGGCTTCATCGGAAAATAAAATTTTGAATGGATAAGCTTGACGAATAGAATCATTACTTTGATTAAAAATTTCTAAATTTTCTACGCGTTGTTCTGGTGTAAGTCGATTCATAATGAAATTCCAAAGTAAACTAAAAAAGCAACTACCAGCTGTTAAATTAGTGCTCAAATAAAGCAGTGATGCCGACTTAAAGTTACACTCTAAAAAAAACATGCTGTATATATATACGATTTTTCTCAGTTATATTAGTTCATAATAATTAATAAAATTGGGTTGTTTGGTTAATGATCTAGTACGTATATATGCTGTATTTTTGTTTCTGGCAATAAACCATCAGTAGATTTAAATTTAGTTTCTAATCTAATATTTTCTTAAAAAGTTTTTAAAAACTATTGTAGAACTAAAAGGGAATGCAAGGACAGGAGTATTTTTAGAATATATAAAACACAATTGTTTATTTGCCTACGTTTTTATTACCGTTTAATAAAATTAAATAATTACCCTAATACATTTAAATGTACACACAAAACTAATTTTTGTAGAAATATATTCGAAAATGTGTAGGAATTTATATTATCAGACTTTCATAACTTGAACGAAATCTTCATTAAAGCAACGTCTATATATCATAGATACAATGAAATGCAAAATTTTTATTTAAAAATGTGCATAAAAATTATTTGTATTAAAGAACCGATACCCAAAATTGTCAAGCAAAAATTTTATATATTTTTTTTATGCGGTTTCTAAGAAGACACAAAACGTTATTGTCCTTAATCCAATCAGATATTTAAGAGAAACTATGATACCAATAAAACAATTCCAATGAAACTCTTGAACAAAAATGTGAAATTTTAATTTCATTGAATTGTCGTTCGTTGGATTAGTGAAGCAAAATTCTTTCAGTGTAATGGAATGCAAAAATTTTAATCAATATCGTAATCGAAGTGAAGAGGAAATTACTAATTTATACAAACTTACAAAACGTGCTCATATACCTTTTCACAATACAGACTCATTTAAATAAATTATTCTAAATAATTAAAATGTGTATGCAAACATTTAGGGACTTTTTAAACAACTTGGGTAAACATATTATGTGAGAGCCACAATTTTTATTGAACAAATTTTTTACACAAGTAGTATAAAAAAAAAAAAATTCTGTACTATCAAATTGTAAATTTGATAAGACTTTTTCCACGCTAAACACGGGCCTAAAACTGATTATGTGTTCCTATAAGTTTTCGCTAATCTATTAGTCTCGGCCACTAGTACTTTCCATGCGGGTCTTTTAGTGTCGATAATTCAGTTTCACATCGACAAAGAGTGCGACACAAACCTTTTCTATTTGAATGTAGTTTAGTCGGAGGTCTTTCGTTCTTTTAATCAATACTAATTCCAATGTTAAAATATACAAAATTGTTTGCTAAAATTATATACGAATTTGTTCACGTTTACTTTATTATTATTTTAATATTCATCTGATACATAAAAATTAGTCAAGGGAATGTTTTGGGGCACAAACATTCTGCAAAGTTTTGAAGTTTTATAAATGGATTTAATCATTGAATATTTTTAACAATAGCTTCTTTTGTTGTTTAAATATCGTAAAATTTTGAAGCATGTGTTTTTACTCTATATATATTTTTTTTCTATCAAAATCGTTAATAATATATAGTGTCTTAGGGTCTTACCGAATAGTAACAAGCAGTCGGTAGCACAGGTTGAGCAAGTACGAGGTTAGGCAGTAAACTTGCTGTGATATTATAAAATGTTCACAATTCAGCTGTTATCCTTTGACATCTTTTTAGTAACAAGTTTCAGTGTTGAACAAAGAATTTTACTTGAGAGAATTCACAATGAAAATGGTGAAAATTTTAACGCGCCTTTTCATATAATTCAAGTAGCTTTTCTTGTAACCAGGCTCTTCGTAATACCGCTGTTCGTAATTGAATTGTTTAATTTGATTCACATGATACTGTTATTAAGAAGAGGCAGTCAAAATATGCTCGTAGTGGCCGTAGTGATGGAAACATATGCGGTTTACAAGACTGGAACATTCCCTCCTCAATAATCACAATAATTGGACCTCGCCAGAGTCACTTTGGCAAGATTTTGCAAACGGGTATAAATTTCCAATATTATAAGCGGCCGCCCATTGATTTTTATAAACGTTTGTGAGTTTGCTGTTTGAAAAACTTATTAACATATATAGTGATGAGATCTATTATTATTTAGGCAGTTGTTTAAACTAACAAAATTGTTTTATATCTTTCCCAAAAAATACACAGTCTTTAAGAAATCCGTAACATTCAAAGAAAGTGACCGTATGACACAGTTTGTGGTCAGGCTGCATCACCGATCGTATTTTTCGAATATAAGCAGGGAAACGGCGTTACCACAATTCTCTGAATAATGGCCGATGTTTTAGCTATAATTGATTGATATTGACATCAACGAGCTTTAGTTTCAAATAGACGTCAGCAAAGAGGTTACTGTGGGCTGAAGTAATGAACACAAGATACGATGATTTAGATCACGACTTCGTACTCATTCATATTTGTCAGGCCTTTATTAGTATAGGATTGTCTGCTTATCTCAATGGCGAGGGCATGCTGAACATTACCGTCAGTGATTAGCGCCGTCATGTACTAAAAGAGGAGAATACAACAGCCTCCTACGTCGGTATCTGTAGCAAAAAAATTTACCGGCGATGTAAGAATAAAAATAGATACAGCAAAATTTTCTCTCTTTTAATCTGTAATTATTTGTTCTCCTAAACTATTCTCCCTTTTTCTAGTTCCAACTACGCGGCAAGTGCAGAGGCCAAGATGTATATTTTTTTTTAAAATTATTCGTCTATTATCATCAGTCTAATCGTGACTAAGGTCCTTAAGAATTATACAACATTTACGACTGATACTTGTTTTCCATAAACCCTTTCAGTCAATTTAAAGTCTGGTTGGCATCGTTGTCAGGTAACACAAAGCGACCAAAACGGTTTCAACTAAGCTGGACTCTTTCCTTTCTTTTCAGCCAGCTGTCTGTTTTCCTCTTTGACAACAATTTGTTGAGGACAGTCAGACCATTGACCGCATACTCTCATTCAGGTGTTTTCATTCTGAAATACGTGGACAGGATTACAAAGTATATATGATATAAATAAATGAATATTTAGACATCCACTTTTCTAAATGAAATAATACATTTTTAGAAAAATTTTGTGTTTTAATACGTATCAAATTCGGGATAATAGATAGAATAATATTTGATTTCTGCACACTAAATGTCAAACCTACTTTTGCTTTTTGACGATTAAAAAAAATATGATATTTATTCCACCTTTTTCTGTTTATTTCATATGATTTCGTTTGTTCTTCTTTTATAAAAAAAATAGAAAACAATGATAAATTCATTTCATTTACATGTGTTGAAAGTAAAACCTCTAAAATAAACCTCAGCTGTTATTTGAAAATGTAAATAAATAATTTATGCCCAGGCCTGAACAATGAATGAATGCATACAATTTGCTAGCACAAACTGAACTGCGCAAATAAAAAATGAAAAAAGAAAATGGAAATGCAACTGATTTTCTAAATCGATATGCATTGCAAATGAAGTTACAAGCCTTGGCAAAACAATGCCGTTGTTTTTTCTATATGAAACACTATTACAAAGTTATCAGAATTTGCTTAAACAGTGGAAAGAAAAGATATATATTTTCAAAAATTTGTTGGAAATTTTCTTTGCTATGAAGTATTTATGATGATTCAATGTAGAGAAGATATAATTGATTTGCATTGTTTAATAAAAATATTTGCTGTTAACTTTAGAAGATAGTAAACATTCGTGTAACTGTTACTCAGATTAATTTGGGTGGTGATACACATTCCAGACATTTTGTATTGTAGTTTTATATATATTTCTATATACACTTTCTACTCTATGTATGAATGAATTTTTTATTCATTCTACTTAAATTTGAAAATACGATGCACATAATGTGTTTGCCATATCACAGTACACAGTTGTTAGCACTTCATTTAAAATTAATATATCAGATTAGTGGGTTAGATTGCAACAAAGTGGCATTGATGGATTAAATAAATATGCTAAATTAAGTTTGCATTTTTAGATAGCACTTGAGTACATAAATTGTAATAAAACAAACAAGCTAAAACAATTTTAATTATTTACTTTAACCTACTTACACCCTCACGCACATAAACATATCAGCGTGTGTATGAGTGTGCATGAAGATAGATTTATGGATGCAAATATATGCCAACAATAAATTAAGGTTTGAGGCAAGCGAAAACCTTGAATTATTATGGGCCAACTTTATTGATAGAAAGTAAATCTCCTAAAATTAATTTAAAACACAAAAGCACTAAATTGTTATTGAAGTGTATTCAATTGTCAGCTCGCTTGGCAACGCCGACAAAGGAGGTGGGTTTAAATAATTTATATTGTTAAAATATGCACACAACTATTATGCAAACTTCACATTCTTCGCTACATGCTGGCTTATGTAGAGAATGCTTTTATCGCAGATTAGGAGCGCACAATATTAATAAGCTGTGATGTGTCAAAAGAGATCAATAAATAGTTCAAATGCAAGACAAGCGACATATTAATTAGAAACACTAAAATTACATTAACTGAAATGGAATATGAATCAATTGGAGTACCTTCCGTTGGGTTTATTGAATTGAATAGTCCAAGTTGTCCCAATTGATTTTCACAAAAATTAGTGAGTGTGTGCTATTATTAGAAACAGAAGAGTCAAGAAGATGTTTATTTTAGATGCATGAGCATAAAAAATAAAAAAGGGTTTTATATTTGTAGAGATATAGAATTTGAAGTTGCAGTAAATTGGAGATGAGTCTTTTAAATTTTTTATGAAATTTACTTTATTCGAAAGATAATCTTTGGGCATTATAATTTAAAAATGTTGTCTGACATATGATCGCCACGGCTGGCTCAGAAGCTGGTGGTGTAACTCTCGGTAATTTTCCTCCAACATATTTACCCGAATATCACATTAACGTAGCGAATTTCGTCCTGAAAGTTTCTGGTTTACCGGCGTAGACAAGCGACTTCACATATCCTCAAAGAAAATAGTCTAGCGGTGTTATATATCATGCGATCTTATAGAACAACTCACGGTCCTGATACGTGCAATTACCAGAAGTTTGGTACAATGAAACGATGGCCTCAAAAGCTGTTTGATATGTTGCGCCGTCTTATATCACAGTTAATACAAATCTCGTTTACTTATTTGTTGAGCCAAAAAGTCAGTAATCATACCACTGATTTTCACGTTTTACCATCATCGCTTTTAAAGCTGATCGTTCCAATGATTCCACCAGCCTACAATATACACAAAACAGTCAGTTTTTCTGATATAACGGTGTACCAGCTTACAATCCAAGACTATTAACACTTCAAATATGGCAGTTTTGTTTATCGACTCCCTCCGTCGGTCGAAACGTGTTTCGAACTGAATCATAATTTTTAAAATAAATTTTCAAAATTTGGATGCGTTGTTCAGGCGTCAGTATATTTATGATCAAATGCCAAACTTAACATAAATCTTCTAACAGCTTTAAAAATAAATGCCATTTAAAAAAGGTGTTGCCAGCTTAACCATTTTTTGTCTCTATATAAAACACCCTTAATAAGACAGAGGTATTAGTGGAATAAATTTATTTATTAATAATCTTTTAGATGATATCATGGTATATATTATTTTTATTTTAATATAATTTTCGAATAAGTTCATGGTTCAGTCCATCAGTTACATGTTTGACTAATATTTCCAATAATTACATCCATGTCGCATTAATAGTGACTGCAATGTAGCGCAGCCACAGTTGCTGATTTATCGGAATAATACAAATACAACACACATCAGCACAAGAAGAACTCCACAGACAAAACGCCAGTAAGTATTTTGCAATGATCATATTGTAGGCGGGCTGTATGATAAGTTAGCCTCTTTGCAAGGAAAGAATTTCAATTGCTGCTATTACAATTAACACCTTTATTATTAACCCGATGTCCTCTGAACCTTGACTACTACTTGGTTAGTCATGTAGGTTCTTATCATAAATTTATTTCGGGTTTTTCAATAAGAACGCTACAAAAGTTTTTTTAATAAAACGAAAACGGTTTTGGATATTAATTTAATTATTTATTTTTGTAAAAGCTCGATGCCATTATGTATGGAACTCGATTTGTTTTGCACGGCCCCCACGGGCACGCTTGCAGAAGTTCAGACGCTAAACCCGATTTTCGACGGTTTTCAAGCGTAAAATGGCCGATACTGCTGCAATTTCACGTTCGATATTCGTGCGAAGTTCATCAATCGTCGCTAGCTTGTTGGCATAGACCATAGACTTCAAGTAGCCCCACAGGAAAAAGTCTAAAGGCTTCAAATCCCACGATCGAGGCGGCCAATCGACTGGTTCATTTCGTGAGATAGCACGTTCTCCCAACTTGATTTCCAATAAATTGATTGTGGTGCCATTCTGTTGGAGTCACATGTCCTCCAAGTCCATATCATCCAATTGAGGCCAAAAAAAATTCGGTTATCATTGAATGGTAACGATTCCCATTCACAGTAACGTGCCGGTCTTGATCATCACAGAAGAAGTACGCTCCAACGATGCCGCCGTCCCATAAACCAAACGAAACCGTAATTTTTTCGGGATGCAATGATGACTCATTGAGAACGTGTGGATTGCGGTCTGACCAATAACGCATATTTTGTTTATTGACGAAGCCATTCAGCCAGAAATAAATTGGACCTAGCGCTCTTAACGTTGAGGCCACTGACTCCGAATTTCGGTAGTAAATTTTAATAATTTCGACTCGTTGTTGGCTCGTATATCTTTCCATAACAAAATGGCAATCCTTAATAAAGAGAAATGTCAAAAGAGCGACAAGAAATATGACGTCATTTGATGTCCTGGTCGCTCTACTTTTGTAGCGTGTTTTGTAGATCGCCCTTTACATGCGCAAGACGACATGTGCGTCTAGTAAATTACTAAGCTATTGAACCAAGATTTCGATTCCAAATCAACTTTCCAACTAGGAAGATTCCCATACACATAGCTCGATTAATTTATAAATGTTAATAGGTTTTCTATAGAGATTTTGTTGTTACGATTAAGTATTTTATTTAAATAAATTAAGATTCTTCTTCTCAATTGAGAAATGTAGGGTAAAGGTTCGCTGAGGAAAAGCTGACCGTATTGGAGGTATTGGAAATATCGCCATTTGTAATATTTATAAGGATTTCTAATCTTGTAGCCGAGTTAAGTATATGGAAATAATACGTCTGTACCTGCGGTGAAGCGTGGATGAAAGTGCTTTCATTAGTTGCTTCTCAATTGATGTAAATGAATGTTTTATGCATATTGTCCATATTAGAGTTGATTGAATACGACTGAGCCTTGTCGAATAAGTCCATTTAAACATTAAAAATTCATAAGATGCAAAATATCACAATGGAATACACTATTGCAAATGAAGTGATGAAACTATAAATTTATGTAAGCTCAAGTAGTGCTAAGTTTTAGTAAAAATAAACATATATATTGTCAAACGAGTATAAAAGCCTAACACTGTGGGAAAAGTAAAGAAAAATTGGTTTTTAGCAGCCACCATTTCATCAGAAGTTTTAATTTGTATGATTATGTTATTCTTATATTATCAGCACAAATGAATGCTTAACTTAATGAATTTGCATAATAAAACGTATAATTCAAATGCGAGTGAGATTTAGTTTCTTACTTAATTCAAGAAAGTATGACGAAAATATATTGCCCACTGTTTAACACCACCCAACGCACAAATTACGTATAAACAAATGACTGTATATTTTTGTTATTGCTACTGCCACTTTTTTACCACTAAAATAACAACTTACCTCTTTATTTGGATAAGTACATGGTTGAAAGCGCTAGTGGTTTTAACTAAACGTGTTTGTTTTCGAGTTTATTTTGTGCAAATGTTGCATAAATCTAGGCTGATGTTTCATTCTTATTTCGTATTTTTCTTAAAATATTTGTTGTGGTTTTCATTAGACTGTCGTCAGCATGAGAGTTAAAGAAAATTAAATTTTGTTGTGGTTTAGCTTTAAGTGCATATTAAGTGTACTCATTAAGGTTTATGGTCATTTTGGGATATTTAAGTGAAGCTAATTAAGGATTAAAATGAAATTTAAGGTGTGTTAATGTTAATATTCTTAACTGTTTTTATAAGAAATTGTTCTCGAGAGTTCCTTTTGTGTGCTAGAAAAGCCTTCAAGTGTGTGTCTCTAGACTTTTTTAATCGTTAAGTTCACATTTTTAATCTTAATTTTCTTAATAAACTTTAAAAAACGTAACTGATTTTTGGATCAGCAGATGGCTTACATACAGTCATATTCATATTGTTTTTTGAAACAATATTTTAAGAAGTTTTTTCAAACGATTCATGTAAAATGAACTGCGATTAAAATCATAAGAATCCTTGAGAGAACTTAACGTCACTTGCTACTATATATTTTATATAGAGTAATTTATTACGAAGTTGCTAAAACGGAACATCAACATCCATATAATAAAGGAATTTGGAAAACCATTGGCCCCAAAAACCATCTCTGTAACTTCCTACTAATTTTAACCATAAAACTATTCTAACCTGATTTTTATGCTATTGTGTACTTTTGAGCTTTTGAGTTAAAACATTATAATCTTAATTTCCAAATCCACCGATTCCCACCTGATATGTGATAATTTATGCAGTTCTCGGTTTGTAGAAAAGAATCTACTGATATATAGTTTCGGAATTTAAAATAAATTTAGTTTCTTCGAATTTTTCATTCACGATATCTTATCATCGGATTAACAAAATTTAAAATAAGGTTATTATTTTTACGAACATTTTATATTGCTATGTTAAATTGAATTAACATTCATAGGCTAATTGTTCGAATTTAATTAAAATCTCAGAAAGACATGATGATACATATTCCAAGGCACACAGGAAAGTCAACATCAGTTTTATTCAACTTACACAGCAGAGCAGAACAGCTCTATTGGTTCACCAATAACCCACTTCTAGGCTTAACAAAAAGGATTAGTGGAAACTCAATAGCGAAATTCACACACCAGCACGGACACGCTCCTATTAAGTGTAGTAAATCTCGCTAGATTTTCCTGTTAATAAATCTACTTAATGGAACAAAAACGACTAACCTGTGAAGTGGCTTCCCAACAAGTGAACACCTAAACAGAGGTGATAAACACAATATACACATGAGCACTGAAGATGAAAGTGTTGCGATTTTCGAAAACTACTGTTCTGCTCTGCTGTGTAAGCTTAACAAAACTGGCCCTGTGTGCCTTGGAATATTTATCATCATGTCTTTCTGAGATTTTAATTAATTTTGAACAATTGGCTTATGAATATTAATTCAATTTAACAAAATTTAAAATAGCTTGACCGATATGGCCGTAATGGAATTAATCGGTGAAGCCGCCGAAAATTATTTAAGAAAAACACTTTGAAAAATGATGCTTTTATAAGTTGTTTTGTGAAAACTATCGGCTCAAATCGGTTCGAATTCCTACAAAATCTATTTCTAAGGAAAGTTATTCTTTCGTCTACTATAAAAAAAACTGGGAACACCAACTGATCGGATATATATTTTTTTACGAATTATTTTGTTCACGGTGTCTAACGAACTTATCAACCGATTTTGACCCGAAATGCTGTGATCAACGTGGTTTTTAAATGGTAAAAAGTTAGCAAAGACGAAACTTTGAAAAATACTTTTTTAAAGTTGTTTTTTGGGATGTCATGAGCTTGAAATATACTGGTTCGAATCGATTCAAATTCTCAGTACGAGTTCACAGAACTGGTCTGGGAAGCCTCATAGGACCAAAAAACGTGTAGAGCTGATGAGAGCTCGGGGTAACATGAAAAACTTGCCAGGTTTTCATAATTTTCAGTTAAATATATATAATTCTTGACACCCCTTGTATACTTCAAAATATTGTATGTTTGCAAAAAAAAAATAAAACCTGCACTAAATTAAAGAAACCTACTTAATTGTTTAAATTTATCTCTTTTCCATGCACAAAATTTAATCCAAAAGTGTCATTGCCGTACTGCCAAAGTAGCTGGTAGTTTCATTAAATCATCCATCAATATCAGTTACAGTCTGAAGTATTATTATAAAAAACAAGTTAACATTATTTTTGTTCGACATTTTGGCAAACAACTTTAATAAATTTTTTGTTGTTTTAAATAATATTGTGTGTGGGTGTATGTGTACAATGTCACATTATTGATTTTTTGACATTTATCAATGTGCCAGTATAAAATTCACTTTTGATTTGTAGTCGTCAGTCATTCAATCAGTCAGTTAGTCACACAATCATTCATCAAGAAAGTGAAAGATTTCGACGTTGATGTGTTGTTAGTGAAAGAAAAAAAAATGGAAATTGATATTAAATAGTTGCTAGACTACAGTGGATGATTATTATTTTTATTATTTAAAAACTTTTTATTATATAATTTTTTTATGTCATGGACAGTGGTGTCGTAGGTTTGTTACGGTATAACTTTAATTGAGTTCAAAGCTGCTTTAAAATATAAATTTGGTAAAGAAAAAATGCTCTTAGAGTGTACATTAACAATCATTCATTAAATTTTGATCGGTATAATGAAAGATAATTTGGATAAAACTATAAAAATATAGATGTAGTCATATGTTGTCATATAAGGCACCTTCTTTGAACACGAGCACTCTTATCACGAATGCAGTGCTAACAACTACAGATATGCACAGTATTTCGAGGCCTTCGCTGCCTTTGCTGCCGGACTCGATTCCGATCTTTGTCTTCTCTGGAATAGTTAAGGATTGTGTTATTTGTTGTCGGCTTTAGTAAATAAGGGAGGCATACCACTGGTCACTCAACATAACTGACAGTTGTTAGCACGGTCATCAACTAAGCGAGCAGAGTACGGCATTGTGCGGTACCTGTAGCACCGGGCTACACTGTGGAAGTAAAAACCAAACTAACCTACAAAAATTTTTTTTCTCTTAATATGTCTTCATCTGTCCTCTGATAACTTTCCCTTTCTTTCTAGTTCTAGTAGGATACACTGCACAAGTAGGGCTCATCCCCGGAGTGCTAGTCCAAGACAACGCTGTCGATGTCGTTAATGTTCAGCGACCTGTGCTGACAAAAATTAAAACAATTTTGCTCTAATGCAGATCAAAAAAACTAGGCACCATGTTCATGACTGAGTGTGTAATCGAACTCGGGACCTAAGGCATGATAGTCTTGTGTGTTATAACTTGAGCCAACAACACCCTCTAGTTCTCGAATTTTGCTGGTAAAACTTTTTAGTTTTAAATATAATAAAAAATATTAAATTTTTCAAAACTGCTCATATATAAAGATTTGATTGCAAAACCATTTTGACTTTGAGATAATTTTGATCAACTAGTTTCACTGATTTATGGCTGAACTGGGAAAAAATGGCGAAGCTTTTTCAAAGCTCCCCGACCATTCGAGTAAAATATTTTTCAACACATAAGCAGAATCTTCTTTTAGATCAGTACTGAAAGTATTAACTTAATGCATTTATAAGTACTTCATTCAGTCCAACTCACTTATCACAGATATATTTTTTTCAGGTTTGTTAAAAGCAAATTATCGAGGGGACAATATCCAGAGAATATGCTGGATGTGGTAACAGTACCAATTGTAGGATTTCTGCTTTACAGACCACACCTGTGTGCACTCGTGCTTTTTCTTTAAATCAAAGAGACTTTCTGTTTTGACCGCCTGATTAAAACAATATAAAATAATTTTGAACGCCATATAAAATACTTTTTGGACAATTGTTCTCTCTCTCTCTCTATGAATATATATTTCATCTAAAGCAATCATTTTAATCTTCAGTGTTCAAAATAACCAAAAAAAAAAAATTTGCTTGTGGAGGACTTTTCTAGCATTAAAATTTATTATGGCCGACAATTAAAATTATGAATTATGTTCTTGTAAAGTTTGTGACAAATTTTTCGTTGTCAGAGTATCTTAGCAAGTAGATTATGAGCAGCAGTAGCAGTCGCCTGAACATGCATAAATGAAACGGAAACAGGACTTAGCACAAAGCACGCACATATACAAAAGCACTTGAGCACAAACAACCAAATACTGCCTGAACAACAACAACAACAGCAAAAGAAAATGGAAAACAATTTTGAAAACCAGGCACTAAAAGAAGAAAAAAAAAAAGACTCAGCAGTCTGTTGAAGCAGTTATTGTGAGTAGTAAATGGCTTGAGGCCATTCGTTTTGGTATATGACAAACAGTTTTTGGGAAGCAACATACCAAAAAGTCATTCATGTTGTTAAGCCACAATAACACATGATGAGAAAATATGAAGTGTTTAAATGGACGACAATTTTTTGTTATGAATTTATAAGGCAGCCAAAAAGCCCAATATAATTTAACAAAATTATTTTGGCTTTTTATTGCCTTAGCAAGAATCTATTACGATGTTGTATGTATAAAAATTTTGCTTGAGTTTTTCCGCTTTATTTTTATTTCATATTATTTTATTTTTTATTTGTTTATATATTTTTCTTTTGTGCTTTGCGATTACAGCAAGTGCTAAATGATTATGAAAATATATTTTTGTGTACGCTATGATTTCGTTTTATATGCTCGTGTGTATATGATGAGTGCGTTTGTCGCTTTTTTAAAAGGTCTGATAAAAAGAATGTTGCCATTTATAGTTGGGAAGTGAAAAACGTGATATTTTTTAGTTCAAGATAAAAAACATGCTTCAAAAGAATTTGTCTTTTATGTATATTTTTTTAAGAGTGTTTCTTTCATATTTCTTTAAATTTTCTAAACACGTCTGTATGATATAAAACAAAACGTTTGTACGCAAACATTCATACGCGCACTTAAACATGTGTGCGTGTAACGTGTACATATTTTTTACAATAACACTCTATCATATTATGGTTGATATATGCATTCAGTTAAGCATTTTGGTTTCAATGGGCTATAGAAATATTTAAGTATTACAATTTATTTAAGTTGGAATGATATTTAAGCGTTTTGTAGTTGTACGAGGCAATAAGGACATCTTTACTCTTCTATGACTGTGACTAGTGACTAGTCATACTCTTCTATGACTGTGAAAAACCACCAAGTTAATAATATTCAGTCACAAGTGTTCATATTATATGCTTCTGACATAGTTTCTATTTTCAATTAGCTGCTGTTTTGCTTGCAAAATTCATTAACCCTGCATGGTTACTCTTCGTTGAATCGACGAGGCTTATTTAGTCTTAATCTTATAAATCTCTTATATTAATCAGTTTCGTATCGAATTTTAAGAGATAAAAAAAGATTTTATGTTAAATTCTTATAATATTTTTTAATAAAGTTTTTAAAAAAATTGTTTTCTTTATATTTAAATTTAAAGATTTCTGCGCTAGAACTGTTTTTAAAAACTATTCCTTGATTCAATACATACTACAATATATATTAATGTGCAAAAATGAAGAGTAACCATCCAGGGTTAAGCTAATTGTTTTATTTCAAATTGAAAAGCTTTTGCCATGATAGAACAGTCGAATTCTTTTAGCATCTTTGAAAAACAAACCGATTCATTTATGTTGCCTTCTTTTCTGGAAAATAATGCAACATTTTTTACACTCATTGATACAAAATGGCTACATTCTGTCATTTAAAATTAAAGCATTTACTAGAAATTAATTTACTATCTCTAATGAAAAAAAATTTCTGTCTTAAAACTCCTCCGAAATGCATAGTTTTTTGAAAAGAATATAAGATGTTCTGCAGAAAATGTTACATGTTTTCCAAAAAACAAAACGCCATTAGATGAATGTTTTTGAATTAGTTTTATTTTGCCACTCCCAATTAAGTGTCCTGTCTATAGGCTGTTTAGAAAATCATATAAAAAATGAAATAGGTTCAGATTTCTTATTCCAACGAAGTGCAGTCCAACAACCTGCCTTACAGGACATCAAATGGCCTCAACAGATGGCGTCATTTCAGTTACAGCGTTATTTCAATAATATCTCCCACATTTCAGTTATGGAAAACACATTTTTTTAAATAAAACATTTACTTAATTATATTATCTCTCACCTTTTTAATTCCAGTTTTCCATTTAGGAGCAGCAATTATTTAATTTATTTATATTATATATTCGTAATGAAAACAGCAATAAATAAAAATTCGATACAAATTACTTTCAATTAAAAGAAAATTTATAAATCTATGGCTTGTGCTAGTCCATTAAAATGACAAAAAGGCAAACCACAAAAGTTTGACTTAAGATACATGGAATAACAATTCTGAAAAATAGGATATGAAGCGAGATATCCAAGCGGCAACACAGCGACATAATGAAAGTGTGTTACCATCGGATTCAAGCAGTTCTCGTACGATTTTTCATAATAAAATTGGTACAAATAGAAACTGTAATCGATTAGTTGTTGTCATGACTTTGATATATATTTTAAACTTCTCAGTTATTACTGTGGAAGTTAGAAATAAATATCTTTAAATATTCTAAGAAATGTTGGGTAAAGGTTCCTTGATGATCTGCATTAGTCCCAGTGAAGTGCGCTTAGACACTAGGTAAAACCCCTCAATTGATCAATTTGTATTTCTTATTAAGATCTTGGAAAAAAGAATCAGCATTAAAATTAAGGAGTTTTAAAAACGGAAAATTTCAAAAATATGTATTAATTTAAAAAAAAAGCTAATCACATTCAAATAGGCTACATCACAAATGTCACATGAGTGCTGCTCATGAAAGTGAAGTGGCTTTCGATAACAGCTGTTCTGCTCAGCTGTGCAAATTAAATTTATGTTAATTTCCCCTAGTGCTTTGGATTGTTTATCATATCTTTCTGATTTCAAAACATTTTTCGAAAAATTAGCTTGTAAAATTAACATTAAAATCAGCCCATGTCAGACGGCTTTTGGCACACAAATAGAAAAAACGCTCTCATTTATATTTCAAATTTCCTATATAAAAAACAAGTTCTTTGAACCACCAAAACGGTTTGTTTGAGGAAACAGAATTTGTCACCCAACATTTCTGTAGCATAATATATTTTCGTTCACGCTTTCACATGCTGCTCACTTGAATGCTTTCGTTTCCAAATACAATACAATTTTGTATTACTCATCCTTAGCTGTGGCAACATTTTTATTTTCTACGTTACTAAAACTCTGAAAATGACATTAAACATAAAGTGTCATATAAAAGCTAAACACTAAAACAATGATGACATTTTGCGAACATGATACGCGTATTTTCTCTATTTATGTCAGCATGAATCTGTAGGATTAGAGATTAGCAAATGTAATAATTTTATTTTTGATAAAATGTTTTATTTAAATTTAAAATAAAAATATTTCCCTTATTTTCTTGAGAATGACAATTTGACGAATTTAGAAATATTTTTTTGATTCTCAAATTTATTTGTCAACTTTGTTTACATACAAGAAGAGTTTTAAATGTGTACAGCATCTTTTGAAGGGGAAACACATTAATTTATGCAGTTAAACCTCACGGTTTAAGAAGTCCACGCTCACGTGAGGAAGTTTGCGTAGTTCAAACTTATTTCAATTTATTTTTAAAGCTGCTTGGATGTTTACAGCAAATTTAAATTTTTTTTTGCTTAAAAATTCATACGTTTTTGACAGCTAATTTAATTCTGGTTAATAGAAGTTGTTACAGGTTAAGAGTAAGAATTATATAACTTTATTTTATATTTTTTTATTTATTGTTATTATTATTATAATAGTTTTGTTTGGTGAGTGAGGAGGGTTTAAAATCCCTTCGCACTAACAGTGGCCATCGCCACCTGGGTCGAGTAATGTTTTCATTAAAATAATCCCTCCTATTTTACTGGTGTTTACCTTAATGGAACCGCTTTCTGCACTACTTCGTGAAGGCCCAGAATCAACGTCCTGTAAAACGACTCTTCCTTAAGCGCCTATGTCTGTGCCCGCCATTCGCTACCCTTTCGGATTTTATAATTGGTTATGATGAGGATCTAAAAGGGTGGACCCTTTCTGCTAAAATTTGTTCATAGTCCCTTTTCTTCCTCCGCAAAATGGATTCAACTTAGTTTGCCAACAACGTTGCCAAGAGTAAGTTCACCTATCTGTTCGTATAGGTCACTTGTTACAGTCAAAAAACGTGTTTTCAACGCTACCATTTCCTGCTATAAAGTACATGCAGAAGGGATTCTCTTTCTTTTCCATGCCGTAAAGATATTTATGGAAGTAACCATTCCCTGAGAGAAACTTGTTCTGGAAGTAGTTTACTTTCCCGAAAGTTCTTTGTGCACTCACGACTATATTGGGGTTAAGCCTCGCCGTCCATCTGCCAGCGGTTTCCGTGCTTCATCTGTTTTGCCATCGCTGGAGTGGCCTGGACCTTCGCTCTGCAGAAGAGATCTGCTCGCATGCCAAGAGATCAACAGGTATATATCCACTTATCACACTAACCGCTGCTGCCGAAACAGTGCGAGAAGCTGACACAACCCTGAGTGCCACTTCCAGGGTTTTGCGTTTCGATTTGACTATCAGTGCATTTCCCCAAGTCTCACTGCCATATAGCAGCATCGAGTTTGTTATTGTATTTGCTCTGCATAGGAACGCCGATGCTCGCCATTACCCTACTTAGCATGCTATTCATCTTTGCCGCCATCGTTGGCTGCATGCTGTATCTGGGCTCAAAAAGTGAGACTGCAGTCCAACTTGACACCCAAATATTGAATCGCTTTCTTCGTGGTTAATAGTGAATCATGGATTTGCATGTCAATTTTGAGTGGCATGTGTCTTCGGGTCATCAGGATCTTTGCTTGCTCATGACCACGATTCTAGCCTCTTGATTAAGTGTTATTTTCGCATCGGTTATATCTCGTGCTGAGATTACCGAGGCTATTTCATTTACGTAGCCTACGAGATATGTATCCTGTGGCATTTCCATATTCAGAATGTCATCGTGGCTTATGATCCAGAGGTCGGGCTCTAGGATCGATCTATCCAACGTAAACTGTTGAAGGCATTACCTACATCATTATTATTATTATTATTATTATTATTATTATTATTATTATTATTATTATTATTATTATTATTATTATTATTATTATTATTATTATTATTATTATTATTATATAAAAATGCCAGTAGCGTCTATAAGCAATTATCGCAAAGCAGCTCAGAGTCAGTCAAGATCAAGTCTTTTTAGCAGATCTTTTTAAGCGTAGCCAGATCACCGATCATTTACTCTATTTCTAGAGTCTTGCCTCCCACTTGCACTAGTTAACTTCTACTTCTCAGACAACTGTATAGGATTATGGTTTATCTGAGGAATTTTCTGTGGTTATTTAACTTGCCACTTCCTATAAGAATGCATAAGACATGTACAGTTAGTTATAGTAACATATACAATGTGGGTTAACAACATCGCCGACATATAGTCAAGTCATTCCGTCAGCATCTGTGCACCGATTATACCCAAATTTATTTTCCAAAGAATTTTTGAGGTAAACATGTAAATTAATATTTATTAGAGGAAGGTTTTTATTTAATATTTTTCTTCACAACCCCCTATCAAATACATCTTTCCCTTATGACACAAGCTCTTATGGAATATAAATTTAAAAGGTGGGTTAAGAGAAATCACCCTATTGGAAAATGCTCTTATTTTTGTAAATGGCGGCCAATATCAAACCTGTTGTGACATTTGTGAACTAGACAGATGTAGAATACAAGTGAACAAGCCATGGAGCGATACACTCTCCAAGAACGCGGAATATTCTAAGTGGAGGATTTTTCGACCAAAATCAAAATGAGCAATGATGCTCATATCCACCTTAGCGGATATATTAATAAGCACAACTATCGCTTCTGGTGTACTAAAAATTCACGAGTGATGCCCGAGTAGCCATTACACCACCTAAAGTAGCCGCATGGTCATGCTGGAGGAGCCATCGGGCCATTTTTTTCGTGGACCCGACAAAAGTAGACGATGTGCGCTATAGGACCATGTTAACCGAGATTTTTATACGTCAATTTGACGTATTAGGACTGGAGGACATGTGGTTCCAACAGGACGGAGCAACGACACATACTACGCGAGTAACAACTGATATTCTGAAGGCCAAATAACATCCGATGACTTTTTTTGTCCCACGATGTATATGTATACAATGATGCATGATATTAATAATATTGTCTTTTGGGTAACTGAATCTTAAAATTAATTATATAAAATTTTTGTAAATTAAACAGTTTTTATATCAACGATTTAAGCTTATAGAAATGAGCATAAACATACGGGTATAATATTTCAACTTGTTGCCCACATTCGTTGGCACATTTCTTCAATCAGTTTCAAAATTGCTTAGCAGCACGAATTTCATAGCAGCTGAATGAATCTGGTGTATTGCAAAGAGATCAATATTATTGTGTATTAAGGATTATGCCTCAATGGCTGCATTTCAGTTAATGATATTAAGTCATCAGTAGGCCACTAAATTTCAAGTTTTGAAATATTTCGAAATTTTTATGCTGTTTTCCTTATACTTGTTATTAAATTGCACATTGTAATTAAATATACAACTTTCCTGCAAAATTCAAACGGAAATGTACAGATTCCCATTGTCAAAGTCACTTAATGAAACTGTTTCTGCATTTTAATATTAACAAACTAGTTGATCACTTTTACATTTTATTTGTAAGAAAATTCGAATTAAAATAAACTTAATTTTAATTAATAGATATATCTTTATTGCAAAAAGTATTGAATTGCAATTAAAAAAACTAATCAAGTTTTTATTACAATAAAATGTTTTTATAATATTTTTACTTCTCTCTGTAGGAAATGACTTATACAACTGCTTACAAATTGTAGAGAATTTAAATTGGCTTATTAGTAACTAGAAAATATGAACAAAAAGGAAAATGCACTGAAATAACAAGAAATAATGCCTGATAAGTTTTTTAAATATAAAGTTTTTATCGTATAAAAGCTAAAACAAGTAATAGAAATAATTGATTTGTGAATGTGTTGGATAAGGGTTTCTCTTCTGCTATAACTTGCAGACAGTTCCATAAAATAAAATCAGCTCTTTCAATGTGCAACATTTAGAAAACATTAACAAATTAACAAAATTAATAAAGCTTCAAAATTAAAGTACCATAAAAGTATTTTATTACCTTCAAGGAATACCCTTAACAATGGGGCTCTGCTTTGCACTCTAAGCATGTGTTTATACTTCAGTTATCGATGCTAAATAAAGCAGGATGAGTAAAATCGTCATTGTCATTAAGAACATCAGCAGCGCACAGGAAGCAGCGAACAAAATTACTTCTGTTAAGTTTAATGATTTTATAAGTATGCACAGGGTAATTATAATTTATAGTGATAATAATTATTGCTGTTAAACATGAAATTTTATTATTACAACGTTTAATTAGTTGATTAATACAATTCTGAACTATACGCTCACTCAGCTGCTTGATGTAATTCTAAAAGCTGGATATTTAATAAGAAATTCAAAGAATTTCCTTTAAGTTACAGAGAAAAGTGTAAACGAATTTTTTTTTGTTGACAAATAATTAATACTTTCACTGCCATGTCGTTCAAAAAAGGCCAAAGTAGTAATTGAATATTGCAGCGACAGTGAAAATTATTAAAATGTTCCACTAAAACGCGACGATTTTTTGTGTTGCACTCATTGAATGGCTATAAAATTTATTATGTCGAGTAGTTTTATTTTGTATCAGTCGTTTTTTCAAGAAAAGCTTTGAAGTAAAATCGGATCTCAGTTACGTTTAACAAACCCATAAATGATATATCCTGGGTTCTTATGAGTAGAGAAGTGCCCGTCTATCCGTAAGTGTAACTCGATTTAAGAAGATCCAGATGAGGTAGAGACTACATTCTGGAACTAATATATTGGAAATGAAGTTACAGAGTTGGTAAACTTAAAACGAACTTAAACAAAATTGTTTTCCTTGGATTAGCACTCTTGGGATGACCCCTACATATGCAATTCATTGTGCCAGAATAGATAAATACAGATTATTTTACTTCGACGGTAAATTTTTTGCTACAGGTACCGGAGAAAGAAGATGGTGTATTCTGCTCTCTTTAGTACGTAACGCTGTTAATCGCTATCGGTACAGTTCAGCGGCCAGTGCTATGCTTCCCCATCATTGAGACAAAGTGGCAACAATTAATACAAATCTGCATTAATACAGAAAAATTCGACATTCAGCACAAAGTGCGAAGTTTCTAGTTTTTTTTTTTTCTTATCATCAATAATGTCGATTTCAGGGTTGAGAAATAACATATATTTTTGCACATGAAAAGAAATTCTTTCTTTTTTCTTATATATTAAAAATTTCAGATAATAAAAAATCTGTTGCAGGGATGGATGCAATAAAACTGTTCTTTAATCAACGAAAATATATTAAATAAGTTTATATAAATATTTAATTTGATGTTTAAATCACACAAAGTCAAAAGTTTCATTCCAGGGTTGGAAAATTGAAAATAAATTTGGTATATAAAAGTATCCGAGTACATAAAATATATTTATTTTTATTACTTATTATTATAGGGATATATCCCACGGGTTTTGTGGTCAATAATAGCTCTAATCAAATATGCATAAAAACTATATCATATTTTCTTTTACCGAATGTTTCGTTTGTTTTTTACTAACTTCTTCAGGGGTTTTTTTTATTATATTTGTTGTTCTAGCACAAAAAATATGTTTAAAAATTATATAAAATAGTTTAATTGTTTTGGTATATCACAAATCATTAAGTTACGATTTATGTCCTTGTCAAATTATTTATTCTCAACATATATTATCACAAGACTGAAATAGGCGATGTGTATTATATATATATATATATTTATATATATATATATATATATATATATATATAATTAAATAAATAATTTGGTACAGCACAACAAAAATCAATGGTCTACTTAATATCTACTACTATCACAGATCTTTAGCTAATTTAAGTTATGGCAATTGTGTACTTGAGCTTTAAGTTATCCTTGTCTTTTTTATAATTCATCGTCCTGTGTATTTTTGCTTGTGTGCGTAGACTCTCTATAGTGAAACGTTTGTTTGTCATTTTCTCTATATTTAAAATTTTAACATTGTTAAAATTAATTTTATGATCTTTCTCTTTTGCATGCTGTGAAAGTGCTGTCGTTTCTTTTCCTTTCTTGATGTCCCATTCATGCTCTTTTATTCTTGTACCCGATTTTCTCTTTGTTGTCCCAATAAAATTTTAAATATTTTTAAATGTTAAATATTTTTTTTAAATCACACATTTTTGTGACACTTAGTAGAAATTAATTAGCACTAGAAATTGTAAAAGTCAAAAAGACTGCTCCAGAGATGGACAATCTTTATATTTAAAATAACTAACATATTTGTTTTCCTTTTCTTTCTAAATTAAACCTATTTGATATGTTTTAATAAGATTAATTGGTACTAAATACCAGAAGAGCATAAGAAATAGCTTTAGGGCCAGGAAGTTAATTAGTAGCTCAATGTTGAAGAACCTGTAAAATACTCTTATACATATTTACAAAATATTCCTATTTTATGTATTTAGAAAAAGAAATTTTAATTGGTATTCAAAATCAAAAACTTCGATTTCAGGGTTGGACAATTGATATAGAAATATTACAAATATAATCAAAATATCTTTCCCCAACTCGAAAATTAAAGCAAATTTTTTGGTATCTAAAAGTAACCATCTAAAACGACTTATTGTTTAATATAACGAAATAAATAAAGAGTATATTTTCCTAAATAATTTATATATAAGTTAAAATGTAATTGGCGTAATATATCCAAGAGCATAAAAAAACAACGATTGCAAGATTGGACAACCAAACTTTTACTTGAACTTATTTTATGTTTATTTAAACGAAATAATAAACAACACTTGGGTATAAATTTGCAAACAATTTTTGTTCTTTTAGAAAATTTATAAGTACTTTAGAATATCAGAAACGCTCAGTTTCTAATTGATTATAATGATATTAAGACTCCTAAATGGACTGACAAAGAGCTACTCAAATAACACTTTAAGATTTAATATGAATAAGATTCTTAGTTAATCGTAATGATACATTAAAATATCTGAATCTAGATTCCCACACATTTAACATACGCCCACGGCCTTTCAAAGAGGGCAATAATATATAATATATATAAGAGAGCTTCTAAGAGTTTGAAAATTAGCAACAATAAGTACTAGAATTTTTTCACGATGAGTTAGAAAAACTTACAGATTTTTATTAATATCTTTTTGTTATAAAAATAGCTACAATAAAAGATATAAAAATTCCCAAAGAGCTATTTATTATTCTTTGGTCCCTGGAGTAAACGGTGGATCCTCGATGTTAACTTTTATAACTCGATATAACGTTTTTTACTCGCTGTTATGTAACGAAGTTACTTCAATACTTCAAAATTTATTTATATACAACATTTCATATCCATAACATTTTATATTCTTACATCTAGAATTTTAAAAGTGCTTGCTTTTTACCTTGTGCGTATATGCATATCAATGCTCTTTTAAATAATTTATTACTAAATTGTAACTTCTTTAATGCTCTGGGAACAGAAGATGCAAACGATAAATTTTATATACATTAATTTTGTATATATAATTTATTTTTACCGACTTTATCAATAAATAAACTTAAACTATTGAACACATTTTGGGTAAAACTTTATTAATAATTTTGCTTGTTTACAAATAACCATTTTTACTATTTTATTTTCATAATTTTTGTTTCTGCCAGCAGCGTTTTTTTTTATTATTTCTTTCACTCTGCTCTCATTTTAGCTGGCAATAAAAAAACTAATACTTGCAAAAGGGCAATCGTTGGAGTTTTTATATGAATTCTTTTATTTGCAAACAAGTTAAATAAAACTACAAAAAGTAGTATATTTATAAATAGTGAAAAAAAACTTTATCATATAATTGCCAATAAGCAAATATAAAAACTTACGTAGCAAGTGAAAAAGTAAAGCAATAAAATATCAGTGTAGCTAAAAAGGTAACCCAAAGTAGCAGTTATATTTTTTTTATAAATAAAGTTGTTGTTGTATAATAATTGAAACCTACTTGGTTTTAGTATTATAAGTAAATAGAACCTAATGATCATAAAAGATTTTTGTAGTAAAATACTCTTCAGATATGGGAATATATATATATATTGTTTAATATTGCAAAAAATTCTCTTGTTGGGTTACCCTTTGCCCTCACATATTTCTTTGCTTTTTCAAATAAAAATTTTACTTGGCAACAATTGTTATTACTAAGGTTTTTCATACTATTTGGAGACATTTGCATAAACAGGGTGTTGCAAAATAAAAATATTATGCTTTAGATTTATTATTTTAACAAATATTTCTTTTACTTTGCAAATAGTTTTCAAAAACAGTAGGACATTTTTAAATAAACCAGTGACAAATTCTTCTAACAAAATATATATCAAGCGAACTATCAACTGTCATTTGTGTGTGAGCATTTATTAAACTTCAAAAGGGAATTGAAAAGAGTGCGAGCAGCTAAATCTTCCTTATATGAACCTAGACTTACTAACAAATACAACTAAAGTGGTAACGTTGAAAGGAAAATTATAGCTAATTAATATTAACAACTTTTAACGAATAGTGTAGAGTGCAAATGATTCTTTGCAATGGATGTTTTTTATAGAGTGACAAAGGTTTGAATCATAATAAAACAAGGAAATATATTTTTAATATCAATAAAACGTGCTCTATTGGTAAGAAAATTTTATGAAATTTATGTTTAAATATCAATTGCTGCCATGAAATGTAAATTTCGCATTCTGGGACCTCAATTTTCAACAACTTTTTGCAGCATTTGCGGCCGTATTTCGCCAATAACTCTTCGAATGTTGATTTCCAGGTGTTCAATTGTTTGTGGCTTATCAAGAAGGACAAGTTACTTAATATAACCCCAAAGAAAATAATCCAATAGGGTTAAATCACACGGTCTTAGAGGCCAATTAATTGGGTCACTACGTGAAATTATTTTCGTATCAACAGTTTCGTTTGTTTGAATATTATTTCTACCATGTAGCCGCCACGGCTGGTGGAGAGAATGGCAAATCTAGAACAACAATTTTTAACTCTTTTTTGATGCACTTCCGACCGTATTTCAACGATGACTCTTCGAAAGTTGATTGTTTGTGGATTATCGACGTAGACAATTAACTGAATACAAACCCAAAGCGGTGTTAAATCTCTCGATCTTGGTGGCCAATTACTTGGATCAGGACGTAAAATAATTTTTTCATCAAAAGCTTGTTTGAGAAAATCAATTGCAGTGGCCGCTGTACAGCATGTGCCCCCGTCCTGTTGGAAACACACATCAGATAGATTATTGCCACGTAATTGAGGTACAAAAAAATTTCGAATCAAGCTCCTATACCATCCAGCATTGACATAACATTCTCACCATCACTGATTTCGAAGACATGTGGGAAAATGATTTCACTCCAAGTGCGACATTTCTGCTTATTTACGTACTCATTAAACCAGAAATGGGCTTTATCCCAAAATAAAATTCTGAATGGATGAGTTTGACGAATAAAATAATTATTTTGAATAAAAATGTCATAAATTTTGCACGCGTTGCACTATAGTAAGTCGATTCATAAAGAAATATCAAAACACACTAAACAAAAAGCAATAACAGCTGTTAAAGTGGTGCTAAAGTAAAGTAGTGATGTTAACTCAAATTGTGACACTAAAAAAGAAACACATGACAACATGTTTAACTACCAATAATTCAAAAAAGTATAACCAATTTTACACTAGGAAAGTTTATAGTCGTCTAACACTGGGAAATTATGATATGAAAACTTTTACTTCAGCTGATAGAAAGGCAGAGATATATCCATGATATATATCATTCTCGGTTTTTTCACCAGCCGCACTTAGACTTTGCCAAGCAAATTCTCTCAGTGTAAAAGGTGTCTATGATTGAAAAGTTGGAAAACCCACGAAGTTTTATTTATATCGACAGTTACACACCTTGAGGCAATCACAAACGTTATAAAGTTTGGAAATCATGAGTAAAAAAATAATGAATGCACACATTTTTTAAAGAACTCATGCAGTTCTTTATTTCATATAATGGTGAAATTATATACAAGATGGCACCGTTACTCTAGATGACAGTTTTTTCTTTACTTTTTGACTCATTGGCTTTGATTTTTGTTCATTTCAAGCCACACAACACAAATTCATGTGGCATAAAATTTATACGTATATATAGCTTTTTATGTATATATGCTTTCTGCTCAATTATTACTTTTTTATTTTTATAGCTACATGTATTGGTTTTGTGCTGCCAGTCCTTTATGTTTTTTAATATCCAGTCACATCATGTTAAAGCAAAATAATGTTAAAAGTACTTGTATATAGTATTTTTAAGTGCTGTTTAGCATTAGTCGTAACAAAAGGTTTACGAATTTATTTTATTTTTTATAACCAGCATCTCTGTATTTTTATGCCTACCAAGAGGCACAAGAACATGTAACACTTGATAGAAAATAAAATGAACAACAAAACAGTTAAGAGTTAAATGAAATACTTTAAACTAAATATTGTTGTAAGTAAATCTTTTTAATGGTTTACATTTTACAAGAGTTTATTTCATAAGTGGTCATAAAAAAATATGTTTTATACAATAGAGAAAATAAGTTATACAAATTTGTAATTGCTCTTCAAATAATGTTGCTGTTTAAAAGTAGTCCAATGAAGTTCGGAAGCAGCTGCTTATTATGCAGTGCACAGTGGGTATTTGTTCAAAATATATGCATGAATTTAAGCAAAAATTCATATGCAATGCCTAAGAGTTCGATGACCGTATGTGTTATCAGTACATAATGGTTGCTTTAAATCTCTCTATTTTAGTTCTCTCTTAACTTCCGGCCAAATTTTATCCATCATCTGAATATCTGGCATTTATTAAATAAGAAGTCAATAATATTAATAGTGTATTTACTCCTTAACGAAATCTTTTATAGGAGGATTTCCTTTCAAAGCTCATAAATTTTTATATGATATATAAAACCTAGTCAGTCTCTATATTTCGACAGGTATCTGCGACACTAGTGTTCTTTCATAATGCATAAAAAATACTGCTCTAAAGAAGAAATATACTTCAAAAAGTGAAAGCGTAGATGTGTTGAATATTTTGACACGCGAAATGATATGAAGAGGAAAATTTTGCTATATACTAAAATTCCTCGTGTAAACGGTACAAATTTCGTCGGAAATTTCAGTCGAATCCACTTATATTGTGAAATAATGAATAGAAAAAAATTTTTTCCCGAATAGTAACGTATCAGTTGCCAACATGAAAACAATTTTGGAATAAAAATTTTTTTTCAAAAGCATATGTATATTCATAAAAAACAACTCTGAGACTTGAGGCCTCATTTTGTTTTTACTTTCAGTTCTGTTACAGATTTACTGATCTTTTTTTGAGATACAAAAGCTTTGCAAGTTGAGAGTTATTCTGTTTTGTTCTGTTCTAATACGGTTCAACCTATAGGAATCAGAAAATGAATAGGAAATTGTAAGTGACAGTAAAATACATCTGGTTTATATACATTTACATAACGCAGACACAAACCAAATATATATCGGATTACAAATAAAGATGCACTGTAAAGCAGTCAAAAGAAGGGGCCGTAAAAAATTATCTAATATATATAAAATTATCTTTATACTCCAAAACTCTTCATATTAGAGTTTTTGGAAACTTACACTGTCATATAGCAATGAATTTATATTGGCCTGCTTTTTCAGAACCTTTTATGAACTTAAAAAAATAACATTTAAAATTACCACTGAAACAGTTAAGAAGTGGTATTTTGCCGTCACAAAATAAAGTTATTTTAGGGATTTTTAAATAAAACTTTCAAAGGAGGAGTCCTTTATTTCTTCAACAGAAAAAAAATATGTTTTTTATAAGGAGTTTTCCGTCGAAAATTAAACAAACTTTTTAAATATATTTTTTTTAAATAAACACTTATTTTTATTCTAATATGCATCACTACGGCGATTCTAAATGATGAGGAAAATAAAGCTCCTTTAATGAGTTTAAAATAAAACTCCTGTAAAGAAATATATTCTCTGACAGTAATATATATAAAACTATTTTTTAAGAGGTTCAATCGACCTATTATTTTTACGTTGAAAATTAACTGGATATTTTACTTTGAAAGTCACAATATATATATATATATATATATATATATATATATATAAAATAATATAATGATTATTTTCTATATCAACTTAGAACTCTTACGGTTCTTGATAAAAAGTGCTGGTTAAGAGCGAAATATATTTTTTTACAACAATTTTGGGTTACGTCTTTAAAGAGATGCTGCAGAAAAAGTAACTAAGAAAATTCACCAATAACACAGCACAGAACTGACGCCAAATCGTCGTATGCGTGATCGACTAAGGTTTCGTTTCAAATGAAGCTTCGCGAAGAATCGAATAATGGGATCGCGGCATTCGATAGCGTTCGAATCGAAATTTCTTAAGAAATGCAACAAATTTTTTGGATCGACAACTTGTCATCGAATGCCACGATCCTAAATTTCGATATAAGTTATTCATTATCAATTTCCAGGATCGTAAAAACTAAGAATTCGATCGAACTCATTAGATCACGTTTACGACGATTTAGCCCTGGAATGGCAGCCGAATACTGGTTGAGGGCGATTTTCCAACATTTTTTTATTCTTTGTTTTTGTTCCATTGAAACTGCTCTAGAAATTGTAGTTGTGTATGCAACGGAACAACACAGAACAGAACAGAATGAAATAATGAGGACTTATATCTGCCTTAATTTTGAACATATTCTTTGAGTTACTCCTACTTTTATTTACTTATTTAGAGAGGCTCAAAGGAATAGTCGTAAACGTCACTTTTGGCAGGGCTTAGAAGAAAATTGTTGAAATTTGGAATGGTAACAAGGCATGGTGACTCAAATCGCGCTAAAGCAATCGTTTCGTATCCAATTTTTTTATTGTTATATAACACTTTTTTTCTACCTTCTGTGCAACTACAAATTTGATTTATTTTGTTTTCACAAACCGAAAATCGAATATATAAATTTTATTTCCCATTTTGTATTTCTTCAATCTTAGTGCACGTTATTACATACTAATACTTATAATAAATGCTTGCATTTTTTATAGTAATTTGTTACATTTTTCATCTACCTGGTGCTTTACTTTAAAATATTATATATTTTCAATAAAAACTCTTGTTGTAAAGTAATGTATTATACTATACACAAGCTCCATGTGAAAAGCTCATTAGCCAAATTAGATACAATAAATACAAAAGAGGTTATTGCTGGGATTATTATTGTAAAGTTTTAAATTAAATTGAGTGGTTTTAATTAAATCAATTCAATCAAGTGCATGTTATATGCATGCTACATTATGAGATTATATGCAAAAAAGTGCTACTTGATAACGTGTAACATCATTGAAAGTTATTGTGGCAGTAATATAAGTGCATTTTTTTCAACTTAATGACAATGTCGCACTGTGATGATATTAAATAAAATAACATCAAAAAATTTGGATTTATTTTAATAAAAAAGCTTTTATATTTTCAATTCATTATATGAATTGTGTGGCTATTAAAATTTATTTAAATTTTGCCTTGAACACAAATGCCATCACTTCCCGATTGTACATGTGAATGAATATGGTTTTTCAGCTCTGGACTATGATATATACATACTCAGCTGGCCGTGAGGATAAGTTAATATATTAAATTTATACAACACGCTCCCAGTAACTTGTTTATCGTGCTCCCAATTCAAAATTATTCCCCAAAATATATATCAATTTAAAAATGCAAGTGCCAGTGCAAAATAAAACAACTTATGTTGTCAACACTCTAAGTAAATTGTTTTTATATTAAAACAATTATTAGTTGTTGTTCTATATTTCTCTTACAACTACAATTTGAGTCGGCAAAAAACCAACCAGTTGTAGAATAAAACGTAAGAATATAAAAAAGGAAAAGTGATCAGTGAGTTCTTGTTGTGACTTTGATATATTTTTTAAAGCTTCTCACTTCGTGAAGTGGAAGTTTGAAATAAATATCTTTAGTTATGCTAAGAAATGTTGGGGAAAGGTTCCATGATGATCTGCATTAGCCCCCTCAATTAATCACTTTGAATTTTCTAGAAAGATTTTGCGAAAAAAGAATCAGCACATAATTAAAATTAAAGAGTTTAAAAAACGACAATTCCCCAAAATATATACCAAAAATTTTCTGTTTATTTTTCAATAGGCAATTGGTGGAGGCATGGGGCTTCATTAAATCAAGCATTTTTTTTCTGGAATAGTTCTTCCATCATAATCTTTTATTTAGCATTATTCTACATACATAAGCTATAATCCTTGATCCAGTTGCGAAACACAATTGTTGAAGCGTTATGCTCGTATTAAACACTAAGAAAATGTTCTTAAAGATTCAGCGAAAAAAATTCCGTTGATTTTGTTTTAAAACTAAATGAAAATTGCACTAATCCTGTGAAAATTTCACGAATATTGTAAAAGAATTTCGAAGGCTTTCATTCAAAAAATGACAACAAAGTTTTTTTTTGTATTAACAAAAATATTCAGTTCTTGTTTGAATATATATAATTTTCTGCTCTCTAATACAGTTAAGCTTTAAACTAAATATATAAAGAAACGTTTTAATACTTATTGTAACCATGATATTTATTCGTTGTTTGATTGCAGAGTTACAAATATGTTACATAAGAAATGGATACACATTCTCTGATTCATTTAGGGACTTTTCAACGAAAATTTTTTTTATATGATCATATTTCAATGTATCGGTAAAAATATATAGTTTTATTAAAGTCACTGAATGATTAAAATAAATACATAATTGTTTGTTGTCTTTTTAATATTTTTAAAGTCTATGATTTTACTTGGTAATACTCAAATAGTTTTCGCAAGTTAATTGACTTAATGAGAAGTTTTTTATATTGGAATTCAAAAAAAGTCTACGGATGGTTTAAAGCAAATAGAAAATGTATGCAGTATATTGATCAGACAATAAGCAAAAGGAAAATCTCACATTAATAACTTTCTACTAAATCGTTTCATTTCATTATGAATTATCTTCTTTGTTACTAATAATATTATTACATTTAAGATATTCATATATTTTATTCTACTGGTGAATGATTGAAATTATGCTATTGTATTAGTGCAATTGGTTCATTCAAATAAATTTAACAAAAAAAAAAACCAACCAGTTGTAGAATAAAATGTAAAAAAAATAAAAAGGAAAAGTGATCAGTGAGTTCTTGTTATGACTTTGATGTTTGTTTCTAAGCTACTCATATATTAATATTCGAAGTTTGAAATAAATATCTTTAGTTATTCTAAGAAATGTTGGGTAAAGGTTCCCTGATGATATGCAATCGCCCCAGTGAAATAAATGCTCATAGGAACTGGCTAAAACCCCTCAATTGAACACTTTACAATTTTTAGTAAAATTTTGGGAAACACGAAACAGCACTTAATTAAAATTGAAAAGCTTGCTTCTTTAGTTAAACGGAGCATGTATTGGTTGAATTTCAATGACATTTTTCATTTTATTAGTATCGAAATTTTTAGAATTGATGAAAATAATTCTCTTTGCAGTAGATCCAGTCGTCTTAAAATAACTCTAACGGAATACGAATTTGTGTTGTCCAATTCAAGCCATTGTCATCAGTAAAATAGACGGCACAATTATTCTTAGTTATGTTGAACCCAAAGATCCAATATTTTAACTGCATAAAAGCTTTTCATTTTCATACCTAACAATATCCAGAACTTGGTACTCCTCTTAGTGGGCAAAGCTTTGGATAGGAACGAGGAACTACTTTCTATGTTAATGCTTTTGTATGGATACAATGAAATCGATTTAAATAAAATTGATTACAAAACTTAAAAAATATATACACATATATATGTGTTTATTCTATGACAAGCAAGTCAACAAAAATTATGAAAGTTTACTTGCCTCGCAGCATTTAAATATATTAAATTGAATGGATTTTAAGGAATTCACAAATAATATGCCACAATTGAATATTCTTTCCCCCTCAATAAATGAAAAATATTTCAATAAAAACTATTAAATATTATATAAATGACAACAACAAAATTATGAATATAATAAATTGTGAAAAAAATTGAAATAACTATTAATTTATTTGCAAAAAATAATACACAACAAGAACATTTAAGTGTCCTTCCGATTTAAAAATATTCATACACATAAAATAGGAATATATACACACGTACTTATATATTAACAATTGTGTCTGTGTATATGACTTGTTAGTGGACATGCGGTTTTAACAAACATTCTTAACACACACTCACACATAAATATATTCCACCATTCATGAAAACAGCAAATATCAGCATGATTTATACATCCACGGATACTCACTATTAATAAGTTATATGACGAAATATGACACAAGAATCATAAAAAAAAATTGATAATTCCATAAAAGCTTGTACATGTTTTAATATAATTTAAGTATTTATCATACCTGAATGTTAATGAATGATGAAATCTTTGAATGAGTTTGCAAAATCTTTGTAATGCAAGCAAAAGTTTGAACTCGTTATTTTAATATTTTGGGATACATTTATTAATAATAAAATAATAATTGAAATCAAACTAACTCTTGTAAAATTTAATATTGAATACAACATTTCAATACAAATTTATCATATAATAAATCCTTATTCATAAGAATATTCAATTATAATTGACTACAAATTGTTATGCGTTAAAGCAAACGATAATTCCAAATTTGTATTAATCTATTATTTATTATGGAATTTACTATTCGTCAAAAGATTTATTTACCATTTATTCTAAATTAAATTAAGATGATTTAAGTTCACTTAAAATATTTGAAAGTTAAGAGAAAATTAAATTAATCAGATGCTAAATAATATTCAAGTACAAACATTTGATATATTCATTTATTATTCCTGCCAACAAGACAATTATGATAATTTTGGTATGCTGACTTCTCTGGAAAAAGATAACATTCTCAAATTGCATAAAAACATTTATAAGCCTTGAATATTAAATGAATTTGAAGAATGTCATCAAAATGTTTAGTGTAGGCAAGTTTATGTAGAATTCTACATGTGCCGCATATATTAATACACACGATGGCTGTCGTTTTATCGCAAACTTGCCACTATTTGAGCCCAATGACTGAAATCAAGTTAAACCACATGTTGAAAAGTCGACCATAAAAGGGTTTCATATACATATAATTAAATTATATGGCAAACCATTTATTTACATCTTTATGAAATAAAATGGAAATCTTGACATGTGCTAGAAACGTTTACTTATACGAGACGTATATATATTTTATAACACTGGCCAGCATATTTATTTTTATGTTTCTTTGTGCATAAATATATCTTTTGTCAAGTCGTATATACCAGACGTTTTAAGATTCCCGCTAGAAAATATTTGGAAGTTGTGGGCTTCGCCTCATTCTAAAAAAATCGAGCTCTGAGCAGATCTCCACGTTTTGAGGCCTTAGCGAGCTTCCCTGACTAATTGGAAGAACACGAAACTACATCTGTATGTATGTGTAGCTATATTTGTGTGAGTGTATGTTTGTGTAAATACGTGACCCGCTTACTACTTTGAACGGCTCAATCGAATTAAATTAAACCGATAGCGTTTCTAAAACTATACCATGATTGCTTTTATCATAGTTGTTTTACATGATATTTTGTCGGCTATTACGTTCGTGCTAAAATCTTCCAAATAAAAAAATCGCTTATAACCCTTAAACCCATTCAAATCCGAATAAGTCTCTAGAAAAATATGGCTGTTATAAAGAAATTAATGTATCTTAAGTGGTACTCTACTACTTTAGTTTTATTTTCAATATCTGAAATATATATTTTGAAGTTTTTCATATTTCAGTTAAAGGTAAAAAAAATGCCAGATCTAAGACGACACAAAGATCCTTATCATTTTCTAGCTTGCAGTTTGTGTATTGACCGGTACACCGGATAATGTCCTCGATATCTGCAGCTTATCCAAAGTTATAGACAACCATGTCCTTCCATAAGGATATCAACGATGTGCAGTCGCCCATAGCCAGAGTAATAGATGATTCTCTATTCGTACACTGCCAACTGTTTTGAACTACTGGTTGCAAAGAAATATTCACTGATTAATCTAAAACCGAATTATATGTTGTTGAGCATGTTTAACACATGGTTGTATTCGATTAGAAAATTTCAGTCCAATTATATGTTACTCTTTTCATACAGATATGTCAAAAGTTGAACGTCTGTATCTGCCTAGCGGCTTAACCGGACGGTGCTCCTAACATCGGATGAAATCAGATATCCACCACCACTCTTGTCAGCCTCAAGGGTGCAGCCCTTGAAATTGCAGAGGTTTCAACTTCACTCTCATGGTTCCGCCACAAACCATACTCATACACCTTGCAAAGGTTTTCGGGCCTGCCCTATCGAGGACATGCATGTCGTTAGCACCAATAGTTACCAAAAGACAAAGTCATAAGACTAATCCCTCCTGACACTCCCAGCACCAACAACACACCACCCCTCCAGTAACATCTGCTAATTTGCTGCAGGACATAAGGACCGTTATCAGTTGGACCGAAGTCCCGGCATACTACTAATATGCCAGAACGTCAACCCTTACTTGAATATCTCTACCAGCGACTCTTGGTATCAAACCGCAGCTACGACTCTTTAAAGAGACCTCATCCAATATCTGGCCACAGAATAAGCTAGTCAGGGGAGATGAACGAAATCCACAACACGAAACCATTCGAATGAACGTGCATTAAAAAGGTTTCGACTGTGAAGTTTTTGTAGGGATCCAGGTATCCTTCCAAATGTTTTCTTATCTTTTTCCAAGTAACATGGTGTCAATATATTCAATATATATGTCACACTTAAGCAAGCTGTCTATTGCGGCCCTCCGGAGAGAAAATGAGGTACAATATTTATGTATAATCGCCATAAAAATGATTAAGTGTTTGCGAAAATTATGAGCAGCCAAAAAGGTTTGTGAAATTTGGACCCATGAATATAGAACAATGGCAAAATTTTCTAAATCTGAAGCTGTCTTTTTGGCTTGACTTGAGCTGAACCCTGTTTAAGCTTATTTAAAATCTTTTATTTCTTAAAATTTTTTTCTATTATTGTTGACTCTTGTCAAAATTATTGATATTCTTCAAATATAGTGGGGATCTATAATAGACAGATTAAAAGGTTTTTTTGTTTCTGCAGGAGAAAAAATAAATAAAATTAATAAAGTTCCCAATGAAATAGAAAACAAATGAAAAAGATATACTCTCTAATTCTGATCTCAATCGGAAATAAACTATTTAATAGACATTCGAACAGAATCATTATTATATTAATTATACAAACTTTAATATTGTTGACCAGTGTAATTGTATAGAAATTTCTTTTCACTGCAACCTCAAAACTTAAAAGCAAATTAATTATTCCCTTAAATTAGTTATATAATCAAACGTTCTTGAATATTCTGCAAATATAAAACCAATAAAATATTAGCAGGACCACCTTTTTGTGCAATTGTTTGCTTTAATGCCGGGATACTGTTGATGTTATTAATATTTTGACTATATCGATAGGAAAACATAACGATATTGTTATTTAAAACGTAGTTTTGAAAACATGCTGCTACAGGGAAAATAAAATAAAGCCATTGAAAAAACTGCGGCCATATATTAATATAGCGGCCATATAGCTTATAATGCAAATGAAAGGATGCTCCTAAAAGGTTTTCTTATAGTTGTTTCATGCAGTTATATTGAAATGAGTTGTCTGAAAATTGTTGCATTTATAAAAAAATTTACTACTGTATTTTAAGTGACTCCCATAAAACTTTTGTTAAAAACTTTTACCAACCGAGGTGCATAAGTCCACAAGTTTTATATATCACTCAATTATTCGTTTATTCTTACAATAAACTGCAAATAAAAACAAATTGTAGCTGGATATATACAACCCTCATGTATGACCCGGAGTTTCAAAACTTATTTTGAAGTTACTCGCCCGTGTGTAAGAAAAAGAAAAGAACCTCATCGGAGACAGTAGGGTCACCAATTCTGTTAAATCTTTTGAGTATCGTCGCAATGTGGAGTTTTTCAAGAAAAGCTCGTGAATTTTTGGTAAATATTCCAATGAATCGCACATCCCTCAAATCGAGAAATCGTTTTGTTGCCGAACAGTCCATGTGTGGATCAAACTACCTGTAGAGGTCTTTCCTGTCACTTTCAAGTTGAGCCGGCTGAAAAAGAATGTCTACTGCTTTTCATTCATTCCCAAAACTCATCTTCCGCGTTTCAAGGCAAAGCTTTGAATATGTAGGGGTTGTCTTCTAAGTGCTGGTCCAACTCATAAATAATATATATTCAAGTACAAACCTTTATGCGATATTAATATCCGTAGTAAAATCCAAGCTTTCTATCTATATCAATAACAGAATATGTCAGCACTATAATATATCGATGGCCCATCATCCCTTCCATGTATGAATTTTTCATCGTTTGGTCGTGAGTGTACTTTTGGTATTATAATTGTGAAAATAAATTTGTTTGTTTTTGTTGACAAACAAATACTTTACCAATTAGTTTTATTTGTATAAAAGCAATAACATTTTATTTAAGAGATTCTACAAAATATAACAAATATTAAAATGTCTATTTGAAAATAAAACGATTTGATAATATTTTAATAATAAAATATATACTGATATATATTATTTCACAAACAGTTGGCCCTGTGGTGAATGTGAATGCAAGAGATATCAGTGCGCATGATAGTACCCTCATATTGGAATAATGTTTCTATAAAATTTCCATTTTTCACTTTTACATCAAAATCATTTTGTGGTCATACATATGTATGATTGTATCTGTTGAGTTGCCTTTTTTGTTTGTGCAAATAGTCAAAAAATTTCTATACACCCACAAGAGCATAAAGGGTTTTCTTGTGGAAACACCTAAATAAATAATTTTCTTAGCAAAATATTTGTTCTTAATATCATGAAGAAATATCTATGCACATACAGTGTACATAAGAAAATATGTGTGTGTGTGTACCCAGCGAGAAAAAGGAGTAGCCCTTCACTCCATGATTATACTTTTTTAATACACGTTATCTTTGCGGTGGCAAATTTCATGTCTTCCTCAATGGCTCTTAGAAGGCCTTTAAATTTACTGGTTACGTTTTTTTTTTTTTTTTTGTTATACATTCGACTTGTGTGAACATAAATTTGTAGTTCCTTTTTGCTTGTATGTAACCCAAAATTTCAAATCTAACGAAACATATTTTAAACTAACACATAAACCACCCCAAATTTTTACAAAAATTAGTGCACAATAACAGTTGTCCAACCTTAAAAGCAACGTTTAACTTAAGAATTGGTGCGATCTGTCTCTAAACCTTTATTATTAGAGAAAATTTTCAAAGCATTCGTATGTTTTAAAAAAATGTGTGTCCCATTGCAATTGAAATTCACAGCTACTAAATGTCTGAAGTAGTCAATACTTAAGAAATTTAATTGAACACAATCTTAACAACTTAATTTTAGTGTATCAATAACATTATAGAAAAAAATGCATATGTAAATTATTTAAATTAATTAGAAATGCCTCACGTTTCGCGGCATTAATACCGTTTCATATTTTAATGAAGCAGAGAAGGATTGGCGTCACATAATATTTTCCATTACATGCTATTTGTTTTACTTATAAAGTCATCGCCATAATAATGCTGCACGGTTATGCAGTTATTTGTTTAATGCACGTATAAATTGACTGCTATGATGAAAATTATCGTATGCCAACTCTTTTGTTAAAATTACCGATCAAGTTCGACTAGCATGACGTTTGGTAAAATAGAAAAGACGAAAACCCTCTAGGGAATTTTATAAGATCTCACAAGTGCTGCTATTTAAAAATATACAGTTTGCAAAGATATGCTACATAAGGATATTTATATATAAACATGGCGAAGGATAACTCAAACGATTGAGTTGACTTGTGATTTCTTAAAATGCTGCAGTGTCTTTTCTGCTTAACACGTTAACTACAGTGTTCCGAACAGTAGATGCTAGTTTTTTTGTGGAGCTACAACTCCAAGAGCTATATGATCAAGATGTTTTCCCTTATGTACTATCCGCAACTAAAAAATAAATTCTTTTTAATTTTAACTTTGTCCTAATTCTTTTTTCCCAAAATGTTAATCTGTTCAAAATAATCAATTGAGGGGTTTTAGCTTACTCCTATGCGTATTTCACTAGACTCTAATACAGATCACCAGGGAACCTTTACCCAACATTTCTTAGAATAACTAAAAATAATATTTCGATCTTTTACTTAAATAAGTGAGAAGTCTAAAACAAATATCAAAGTCATAACAAGAATTCGTTCTTCACTTTTTCTTTTTTGTTTTCTTACATATTTATTCTACAATTGGTTGGCTTTTTTCCGACTCTAATTATAGTTGTAAGAGAAATAAAGAACAACAACAACTAATAGTTGTTTTAATATAAAGAAAACAAAAGAATCAGCAGAAAATTAAAACGAAATAGTTTTAACGATAATCCCCAAAAAAATGTACTAAAAACTTAAACTTTTTTAACCCTCTACAGTGAACATTGAAAATTTTCGTATATCGGAAAATTAATAGTTCTACCCCGTTAAAAAAATCGGGTTCTAATCAGATTTCCACGCGTTGAGATCATAGAAAGCTTCCTTGACTATTTTCATTAGCTCCTCAATATTGTTGTTGTATGTGTGAGTGTGTTCGTGTGTGTAGGCTTTTCTTAATTTAAATTCCCTATATATTTTAGCCGATACGAAGAGGCAAATTTGAATATATTGAGATAAAGCACAAGAGATTTTTTTTATTATTAATTTTTAAACTATTTCACCGATCAAATGTCCTTGATATTTAAAAGCCACGACGAGCACCGTACATCTGGTGAAAATTGGTTAATCTTTTTGTGGCATATGGTGAACGAGAAAAGTCGAAAAATGCTGCTTTTAAATTCTGATATATTGTGTTCGATCAATTAGTATCCGATCTTTCATGGTGACTTAAATAAGAGCGTCCTGAACTTCTGTAAATTTGGGCCGATTCCAACTGGTGGATTTCAAAATATCTCAAAAGAGCTTAAGCAAATTTTTTCAAACTCTTTAATTTTTTTATTTTCTGTTGAACGGCTTCTTCGATCGATTATATAAACTAACTACACTTGGCGTTTAAAAGTCACGTCGATTGGCATAAACTCGGCCAGAATGGGTTACATCGTTCCTTAGAACGAAACAAAATTTTTTTTATTTTGAAAAACTGCAAATTATATATGTGATTAGTATTCGTGTGTTATCGATTCATATATGGTGATCAATATAAGAACGTTCCTGAACTTCGTATTTTGTGAATTTGAATCTCTTCGAATTGGTGGATTCTAAATATCAAAATATAATTTGAAAAACAAAATATTTCAAACTGGTTTACTTTGTCTAAGTATATTCATAATTTTAATATATTCAATTGCAACATATAAATAATTTTATAGGGAAAAACAGCTTCAATACAGTTTGTGAATTAAGTGTTACAAAACGTAAAGGAGAAAACAACAATAAATGCAATAATATATTTAGACGATTTTATTTATTGTAATCAAATTTTCTGCACAATCTAAGTGTTATAATCTGAATTTATTAAATCTGCAGTTCCAATGCAAAATCCCATGTTAACATCAACACACGGTCTTAATTTTCAATGTGAAAACAATCTATTGTACGAATCTCTTTGATATATATCTGTTTCTTTAAAAACTTTGGAGCATATATATTTTTTTTGCCAGCATAAAAATAATACCAATTTCATTTTTGTTGCATGTGATATTTTCGTTAAAATGGGTTCATCTATTAACGCAACTTGCAGTAACTTTCATGTGTTTATTTATTTTTATCACTCTACTTATTTTTATTGTTTAAGCTGTAATCCCTCGACAACATATCTACTTAATTATATAATATCGTTAAAAACACAAACATATGTATTAATACAAATAAAAATTGTGTATGCCAAGCAAACATTATGTCAAATATATTGAATTCCAAGAAATTTTTCCAACAACTAATTCATCCATTCTACGGATGTGTACCAAAATGGGCTTATACCATGTGAGTGTGAAAACACAATAATGCTGGAGTCCATGTTTACATCCAAATATAGTTCAAAATATTTGGCCTTGAAATTTCTTTCACCCGGCTTTTAATGAACTTCCAGTTTCTATTGACAGTCAACAATATGTTGCCTTCAAGGTTTTCCCAATTTGTAATAAGTTACACATGCTTGCGGGGCATTAAGTTGACGTTGCTATTAAAATGCTTAAAATACTTCATTAAGTCACCTTTAACCTTATTGGTAACGTCGGTCGGTATTGTATTAATATTGCAAAAAGTACATAAATTTTGCATCAGTCAATTGACTGAAAAAGCTGCCAACACATTCATACATCTTTTGTTATACTATTTGTTTCTGATTTTTTGTACTGAGATAACACTTGACATATTTATTTTACTTTTAAAGAGAATATTTAACTACAAATCACAACAGGATATTTATTGTTATGCTTTTATTCCGTTGTATTATATTTTAATGCAATTATATGATGAGGTACGGATTAATGCACTATGGTTTTGTACTAACTAAATCGCAAATTATAATTAAATAAGTGTTAATTCGCTCCATACTAGGATTACTTTCGAGCTGGTAAATATTTTTAAAATATCACTTGGTCCACTGCATATTGCGATGAGCTAGAGTTGCATTGTTTAATCTTCTTGGTACAACATTTTGCTTTATTTCAAAAACTAGCCCAAGTAACCACTTCGGAGAGCTGCTGAGTAAAATTAAATTTAGATGTAGTTTGTCACTTGTGTATTAAACTTTTAATTATATCGGCTCAAAATATGAAAATATAGAGGAACTCCTTGCTTTTCATCGTATATAATATTTAATTTTGAGTAATTTGTATCAAGCTATTTATTTTCATATAAAACTCAATTTTCATATCCTAACATTTCCGAGAGGAAGATAACTTTTCTATTTGTATATACCATGCCTTCCTGAATTAAGAACACAACAAAATAGGGTAGAAAAATTAAAATCAATAAGAAAATAAATAATTACGATTATATTATAAATCTATGGCATGTGCTAACCCAAAAAGAGGTAAAAACTTTTACGCTCGTAGAGAGAAAATTAAAGCCATGAAAAGCTTGTCTTAAAAACATGGAACAAAAGAGTCAGAAAATAGGAGCACCCAAAGAATAAACAGGAAGTATGATCATTGATGAAAGTGTAGCGGTTTTCGAAAACATCTGGGCTGTTGGTTTCCACTACAAAAACATTTTTAAGGGATATGATTTTTTTTTTTAAATTGTGATAATTCAATTAAATTTATAGAAAAAACCTGTCGTTAAAATTTTCTTATAATATAAGGCTTCTTATTAATATCACCAATAAAAATGAAAATTTTTTGCTCTCATCCGACATGAACTATTTTAATTCTTATTTTGTTAATGTATTTTCCCATAGTCTGCATAAATGAAATCGATAATACTTTTGAAATAAAAAGTCTTAAATAACTGCAACGATGAAAACAACAATTCATGTCATAACAATTTGTGAATAAATAAGCTGCGCATTAAAACGTTAAATTGCCATTAAAACCACATTTCGTATATAATAATTAATTGGCAGAGGGGTTATTACACTACCCACAAAATATTACGCTCCACCGACAAGCAGGTACGCCAGCGCAACATAGCCAACATTCGAAAAATTCGCTCCCTAAAATTTTTGCACTCTCGGATGCATTTTATATTCAAAAATATTTACTTATATATTTACGGTTCCATTTAACAGCATCCAGTAATGAAGCAATTTCGTAAGACGTGATACATTTTTATTTCTCTTCAACTTGAAATATATTTTTGCTGCCTACCACATTTGACAGACGGTGTCAATTTGCTGAGCAGGTCCAGGATATCGCAAAACCATATGGTTTAAATGTGTAACAACTTTTTCAATTAATTTATAATATTATTTTTATTTCAAAATTTTGTAAAGAAAACTTGCGGAATTTGAAATGGTACAGCACACAACAGAACAGCGATGAAATTTTAATAATTTTATTTTGAAAACCAACGGTCAATTGCTTTCACGCAGCGTACTTATCGTCGTTTTTAGCTAATGTGCATACTGGACCTTGAGCACCAACAATAAACCGCCTGGTTGACAACATAAAACACCCTTCACTTACCGGAAAACCGCGTACAGTTTACACCGAAGCAAATATTTAGGGTATTGTGGATGGTGTGCAAGACAGTCCAGATATATCAACAAAAAGACGCTCGGCACAACTGGGACTACGGCAGAGATGACATTTTATTGCGATCAAAAGGAGAAGAAAATCGCAACTTCATTAATAATTTGCTAATAAGCTGGAAAGCTTTTTGAAGGCGGCTGTAGAGAATCACCTGTGGTCCCAAAAAGATAGCCCACACTACAAGGGACACAATGGCTTTATTATTGTACCTCTTTGGCGAGTGTACTGCCAGGAACATGAATTTACGAAGCCGGATATGACTTGATCCTAGAGGCCATCCTTTTGCATTCCCGCTAATTTTAACCGCAAAACTATCGCCACCAGCTTTTTGAGCTCTTTGGACTAAAACACTATTATTCCTTTTAAATCTACTGATTCCCACATGATAAAAGGTAATTAATGTAGTTTTCGGTTACTATTAAGTAATTGATAACACTAACTGGGTTTCTAGAAAAACCCACTTGTTTTGTTCAAAACCGGATTAACCGATTCGTAATAATGTAAAATATACGGCCGTCGACATGGTTTTTTAATGTTAATAACTGCTTAGAAACCAGTGAAGGATAATCGTTTTGAACAAGCAAAAGGGCTATATTCGGCCGTGCCGAATCTTATATACCCTTCACCAATCTACGTCCGGCGTTACATATATTTTTAAGTAATATATTTATTTTTCCTAAGCTAGCAAAAAAAAAACTCATTTGACTTTTCACTTACTTTTATGAATAAAAAAAAACGATTTATCAACGCTGGAAGAGAAATTTTACTTCTTAAAGTTTTTATTTCAGATAAACTTTAGATTTTTAAAGATTTTAGTTAGTACATGTACTACAATTTTCCATCCCTGTAAAATTAAAGAAAATTTTTCTTATTTTTAAAAGAAAATTTAGGGTTCCGAAAGTATGAAATAGGTTCAATTTACAAAGAAACAAAAAAAATAATTGAATATTTGGTGAACATTTTATATTTCTATATTAAATCGAATACAGATGCATAGGCTAATTGTTCGAACAGAAAAATGGAACATGAAGATAATAATCAAACGGTAACACGGGTATTAAAACAAAAACGTATTAATATCATGTTGATACAGTTCTCGGATTCTTTTTCACAATAAAACTTATAAAATTTGTGTAAATAGGAACTGTTATCACATTCAACTAAGCCACCTAAAAAGTGGTGACAAACACAATATACACATGGGCACTGATGATAAAAGTGTTGCTACTTTCGAAAACAGCTGTTCTGCTCTGCTGTGTAAGTTGAATACAACTGATGTTGACTTTCCTTTGTGCCTTGGAATATTTATCATCATGTCTTTCTGAGATTCAAATTATGTTCGAATAATTAGCCTATGAATCTGAATTCGATTAAATAATAAATAATTGATTTTTGGTGTTTATTTTACGTCGAGCAATAGCTATAAGCCTTCCAGCTCTGGAACCGTATTCGGAATTTCCATACCACTCTATTTAAGAATTTATCGGAAAACCGATTTGACGTTCAGACAGGCACACAAACTGATAAACGGACAAACAGACGGACATCGCTCAATTGCAATCGCTATTTATAAAGATCCAAAATATATATACTTTATGGGGTCCCATATATAATATCGAAGAAATTACACACGGAATGCCGAACCTAAATATACCCTTTAACTTTTCTCTGAAGGGTATAAAAATGCTCTGTGCATTGCAAACTTAACAGTTTACCATTTAGAATACCACTGCTAATTCAACTCGGTTCGGCCACTCAAAAATTGTAAGTAGGTCACCTTCTTACACACACACTCTCACGTACATACAGCCACTTACAGACATAGTGACGGGTACTCAGAGTTAGTCAGGGAAGCTCCTAAGGACCTCAAAACTTAGAGATTTGATGTGATCTTCCCGGTTTTTAAATTTTCCTAGCGGGAAGTTAAATATTTAGAAATTAACAATTATCAAATATATAAATATTATAAATAAGATATGGTTCTCGTAATATTTTGATTTCATTTCTACAAACAACACAATTTATGTTGTATCATCAGCATTTTTTGTTCTCGTATATTCCAAAATATTATTGTCGTTCATGTTGCATAATGCCCAGCTGTTGTATGTGCTTTTAAATATTTTATGTAAATATTTGGGTGGCCCTAAATGTGTTAAATAAAATACTTTAATATATCAAATTCTAGGCATTCGCATCAGCGTCCATATTATTTAGAGTACATCGAAGTCCTTTAAATACTTTATTTCCTTGTTCTAAGTTCGAATTTTAGCATTTTTGTTTCTTAAGTTTGTTTTTCATATTATTCCTTAAATTTAATTAATTTTTTCTTCTTTAAATGATGATTAATGTTTTTACAAAGATTCTTTGTCATTTTTGCGCAGTATTCTTGTTGTTTAAAATTGTTTGATTTTGCTGTTTGGGCACTTCTTCCTACACGTATTGGGAGTTATTAAGCAAGATTTTTTCAAATTGGTATTTTGCATATTCATTAAGGAAAACAAAGGCAACTAGTAAAAATTATATAGTAACTGCGTTACTCATTCAAATTCATTGATTGATAAAAGCAGACCCTTTCCTTTTCTTTTTTGTAAGACTTAAAAATACAACAGCGTTTAAAAGTGTAGCCCAGGCTATTTTCCCTTAAGATACCCGTCTTTAAAATATCAGTTATACAACAATATTTCATGTTGGTTGTATTTGTCGGAAACCTTTGAATGAAAAGGGTGGTGATGAAATCTATGACGAAGAATTTTTGAAATCATATTCATGCATGCGTGTGTGTGTGTGTTGGTGTTTATGTTCGTGGGTGTAAACATTTGTGGTAATGACCCAGAAACAGTTGAGTAAACCCCAAGAGTAATATGATGTTTTTGGCTTGCTTGTTCTCAATAATTGCACGCACACTTTCAACACAAAAGTACGCATGGTAGTGCATGATTATGTGCCGTATTATTATGTAACGTTATCGTCATACGTGGAAGGTTCGAAAATTCTGTCAAATTATGGAACTGATTGTTTTCATTCATTAAACGAAAAGATAATAATCCTTAGATAAATTATGATGTCTTTTAATTTGATTCCTCTATATAAAAACTCTTCTTTTACATGTTTTGAAAATTCACTACAATTTGCTACGGCGTTCTTTAATCCAGGATATAACAACCAATTTTAAATGCTAATAATTCGTAATGAGATGACATGAGGACAGCAACAGATTACCTTAAACAATGAGTATTACATCTAATAATTGGATGATCTAAAACATTATGTTGCATTCTTGGAGATTTAGCTCTGAGTAAAGGCTTCGTTCCGACTTTTAAGATGTACCTCGAACGCCTACACGTACACATCTAAAAATGTACACAGCTTTTAATGTAGATGTACAAATATTAGGGTGGCCTAAAAATTAAAGATTTTTTAGCTCTCCATAGAAATTCCTAGAAGTATTGGAATAGTAAAATATTGTTATATGCAAATATATTCAAACCTTTAAAAAACTAAAAGATATAACGCCTGTTTTTTTAAGAGTCTTACAACTTTGAGTTGGCATCACTGCTTTATTGGAGCACTCATTTAACAGCCGATAGTGGCTTCTTGTTTAGTTTGCTTTAAAAATTCATTATGAATAGATTTACATCCTAGCAACACCTACAATTTGCTGAAATTTTAATAAAAATAGTTATTCTATTCGCCAAACTCATCCATTCAAAATTTTATTTTCGGATCAAACTCAATTCTGGATGATTGGGTATGTAAATAAAAATAAATTGTGGCATTTGCAGTGAACAGAATGCACAAGTTTTTGTCGTCACACCATTATATTCACAGAAAATCGCTGTTTGGCGCGTTTTATGCGCTGGTGGAGTTATTGGCCCGTAAGTGTTTAGAAAAGAAGATGGTCAGAATCTTACGTCAAAATCTGAACGTTATAGAAACTTGATTTCAAATTTTGCAGTACCACAATTGCGTGACATAAATCTAGGAGGACGAAACAACATGCCCCACAGCGAGCGCTAGAAATGATTTCCTCAATAATAATAATTCACACAATGGCCCAATTAATTGGCAACCAAGTTTATGTGATTTAACTTTATTCGATTATTTTCTCTGGGGTTACTTTAAGCCACTTCTTGACATCGTTTAATCACAAAAAATTGAACACCTGGAGACCATCTTTCGTAGAGTTATCAGCGAAATACGCCCGCAAATGCTGCGAAATGTTGTTGAAAATTGGAGTTGTTGATAGAGCATTTTAAGCGCCAGCCCTGTCGGACATCTATCAGTAATCACATTTAAACATTAATTTCAAAATATTTTCATTTAAGTAAACCCTGTTTCATTGATATTAATATTATATTTCCATGTTTTATTGTGATTTTAACTTGAGCCAGTCTATGAAAAACCCCCATTATAATAAGACATAGTTTTAATTAACTGCAACACGCAGTAATTAATTAAGGTTTTATTCACAAAAAAATATTTTATGTTTATAAACTATATTCTAAAACCAATTTTCCTACCAAAATTTGTGTTCTATAAGCATTTGTAAACAACAGATATTTTTAGTGCAAAACGCCTTTAATCTTTTCATTTGCATTTATAGATCTGCACGAAAGTTGAAGAAAATATTGAGCACAGGTTATGATGGTTACTAACGCTTCGCTTATCACGACTACAACCCAGTAAATAAACAACAAGATTTGGAAACAATAAAAAACATCAAACTGTTGCTGGCGCGTCTCCAGCAAAAATTATGCCTTATTAAAGAGCAACTGCAAGAGTTATTATAACGTTTCTGCCTTAGGAAAACGCTCCTAAGAAAATAGTAATTTTTGCTGGAAACTTATAAGTTCGCAAGCAAAACTAGCTACGAAACGCTAACACTCTTACGCTATTTATATACGTGGGCTGTCTTTCGTTAGCCTATTTAATTTGTTGCTTTAGATATATTGCAATCGATCGAGAACAATTATATATTCATTATAGGCTAACTTTGATCTATAGTCCTGCTGTTCATTGTAAATAATATCCTTATCAATTTATGTTCAAGTAGAAAGTTCTAATTTCCGATATTATATTATTTTGTAAATTTATTACAAAAAAAATTAATCATCCTAATTATAAATAATAATTTCACGGGAATATCTTCTTTTGTGTCTTATAAAAAGAAATTTACGGTTCAATTTGTTTTTTTAACGAAAAAAAATTGTTCATACTGAATTTGAAAAATGGAAAGGATTCGCCCACGATTTTGGGAGTTTTTTTCCTGATATTTTAAGGACATTTAGCACAAAAGTTGAGTATTTCAATTATAATTGTAAATTATTTTATATTATTTTAAGGACCAAAAATACACCTTGAAACAGCAACATCCGGGAATATCTCGTTGTTTTATTAAGGGTTATAGGAAAGATCTACAGAGATCCTGAAAAACGAAGGACATGGATTAAAAGCGTCAGACTCACCAAATAAAAGTGGCATTAAAAAAGTTTTATTTTCTTGATCCACTAAAAGTTTTAAGTCATACAAAATCCTTTTACCAGCAGCTTAGACTGTCGAGAAAAAAATGTACACCAAAAGGCCACAGAAAAAACAGGTGGCGGTCCAAACAACAACTATATTATATTCACCAATATAATATTCAAGATATGAATGACTTCTTGCTTCACTTCCTCAGGTGTAAGACATATTAAAAGCTCCGTTCGTTATACTAAACGATTCACACAACCAAATTTATTATATTTTTATTTAATTCCTTTTCTCCCTTTGTCCGAAGAACTATTTTCCCACCAATACAAGAAATATAAAATATTTTTTATGAAATACCACTCGGGAACAAGACATTGAGAAAGGGAATATTCGACAACATTCCAAATAAATTTATTTAAAATTTACTCCAGTTTTAGTCTTTATGTAAGTGCTAATATTTATGGCACCAATATTCTACTCTACAAAATTTAGTGCTGCCCTAATTCAAAAATATATTACATCCGAGTATATTCCCATAAATATAAATTTCTGAATTTTTGATGATGCTGCAAAGGGGTTGTGAATTTTTATTGCTGGGCGTTTACATTTGGGGTTTGTTTCTTGCTTTTGCTGTTTGTTATTTTCGGTGCGTATGGTTATATGTATCTTATTTATAAATTTATATATTCTTTACTGCAATAATAAAATCTATCGACAATATTTAATGTTGATAAACATATCAGTTAAGTTGATGCAAAGAAAAAAAATTATATAATTCGAAAATATTTTACTAGGAAATTATTAAAGACTTATTTTTTAAGTTTTACCACACACACACACATACTAATTGGAGAGATCAGTCAAGTGAATAAAAATACATTAAATGCGTTATAAGGTTTTTGTTGGATTTGGAAAAAATTATTATTAGTCGAAGTTATACTGAACTTAATTAGTTTAAATATTTTAAATCTCAGTACTTTAAAAGCATATAATTAAACTCAGATAGTCAAGGAGTTTGCCGGAAGTGCCGTTTTACATAGTTCAACATTGATTGACCGATACAACGTAGATGTACCCATTCAGTATTTATTTCTTGTTCTACTCTTGTTCCACTCTTTTTTTTTATTAAGCTCTTATGACCCATAACTTATCATGTGATGGTGCTATTGGCTGAAGTAGTTGAACATAAAACCACATTTTGAGAAAATTCAAGGACATACCAAAAAGTATATATTAGAACTGATTTTAGGATATATAAATATACTCTTGAATTTTAATTTTGTGCTGATTATTTATTCCCAAAATCTTACTAAAAAATTCAAAGTGAGCAATTGAGGGGTCTTAGCTGTTGCCTATTAGCATTTTACTGGGGCTAATGCAGATATTTTTTTGTCTTGAACTAGTACTCAGTGGTTGACTCTTACATTTACAGTGCATTGAGCCGGAGCTGCAGAGGAGGAGATAGTGTTAAAATAGCAGATAACGATATATTAGAAGACAGAGAATTTCGTTGTAGCTACATTTACTTTTTACTTTGAAGGTGAGTTTTTGCTACAGACTGCCAACTCGAACCATGGACACATATTCCATAGTAGAGGCAGGGTCTTGTTTAAAACAGACAAATAAAATATTCAAAATAGTGATGTCCAAAGGAGAATATCATTACGTAATTATTATTTATGATTCCGAATATATTAATATTGTCTCACAATCCTACAGTGATTAATTTTTAATACCCAACTATTCAAATAATTTTTAACTGATAAATGCATTTTTCAAATAAATAAATAAATAGAACTCATTATATTTAAACATATTTCAAACTTTTCTTTATTCCCATATTTTTAATATTTTTTTCTGATCCCAGATAAAAATATATATGAAGACACTCCATTAAGTTTCAAAACGTTTTAGTTGTTTCTAAGAGTAGTTTATAAAACGTAATTAGATCAATCAACACCGAAAATAGATCAACGGTCAAAACACTTTTATCATTAAAAAAAAAAACAAAACACACAACTTTCAATCAAATATCTTTCAACTAAATATATTTTAATGGATATTTTAAATGATAACGTTTTTAAAAATTTCATAATACTGTATTTCCGATGTACCAAAATAAATTTTTCTTTTAGTTTTCCGTATATAATTTTATTGATGGAAATAAAAACTTAATCTACGTTCATATCTATTACATATATGTCGTTCATATCTATTACATATAAGCTCAACCAATAATTTCTTATTTAATTTTTTAGTTTTTGGAAAATATTTTTCAAATAATCAGATTTCAAATCTGTAAGAAATTCAAAACACAATTAATACCCTACCATTTATCGGGCATATACACGAAATGTTAAAGAAACGTTTGCAATAAAATATAATATTATTTTCTCTTATAAAAATAACGCATAAACTAACACAAAATCTAGCAAATATTCTCTTCCACGCAATAAAATAATGGTGATATTTTTATTGCATAAACCCTAAGCGAAATATATCAAAAGCTAAACAAAGCATTTATAACTTCAGCATACGGCATTAGGGAACGAATTACAACAAACTTCAAAGAAACCCCAAGTAGTCGTTAAAATTAACATAAAAAATCAAAATAGCATAAATGGCAGTGATATCAAACACAATTAAAAGCAAAATCCACCCAAAAGGAAATAAAAAGAAAACACAACAGCTTGAGCACAAAAAAAAAAAAATATGTGTAACAAATAATACAACAAATAAATCCTGCAAAACAAATAACATGCAATAAATACAAGGAATAGGGAAAAGGGAACAAAAGGCGAAAATAATGCTTGAGGCGATTCAACAGATTATAATTGAGTTTGCTACTCGTGCTGGTAATTCAATGGCTTCTTGTACTTAACAAAACAACTTTTATGTAACCGCCGGCAAAAATCACCCCCATAAAAATTTAACAAAATTTTTAATGGTGTAAAATTGAATGAAAGTTCTAAATATTTTCAATGCTTCTTATAACACTCAAAAGGGAGTGCTTACAAATATTATGTGCATAAATTGTTTCTTTGTACTTCACTGCAGACTTTAAATAAAAATATGTTTGTGAAATTAAGTTTCGCAGAACACGAAAAATCGGTGATTTTAATGAACTTTTTTATGATAATTTTTGCTACTTGTCGTTATGTACGAAATACAGTGTCATTTAAATGACAAGCCATAAATCGGTTGCAGCTTTCGATCTGTTTGATAAAATTATAAGCCACTTTCTGTCACATGTCGGACGACAACTAATGGACTAATGATTTTTATATAAATATATGACCATATAATTTTGCTGAAGTAATAACGTCACCAGAACAAAACTTCTTTTGCATTAAAACCAAAAATGGGTTATACATTTCGGTTTGTCTTTCGTAACTATTAGTTGAAGGCCTTAATTAATTTAAGAAATAGTCCTTCCACTCCCGCCCCTTATGTGGTGCTTCCATTAAGGCCTTTAAGTAACAAAAATTTTCAAGATTAATGAATCTATTTATATTATTGACAGTATATTTCATATATTTTGTAAGAAATTATGCTTGTCACATTATCCCATTTAATATAAATAGGATGTGGTGATACTTTTGAAAGATTTTTATTTGTAACTTCTCGTCCTTTGTAACTGAAAATTTTTTGTTTTATATCATATATATTTGCCATCAGTGTATTAGTTGTGGTGTTTCAATAAGGGCACGATGAACATTTCTGTATTTTTTTAATAGGTTTTAAGGATTTTGTGGAAATGGCATGTTAAGCCGCATTACAATGTTGTTTTATATCCTGGAACAAAGGAAAATGTTGTTTTTCACATTATTATTTTTAAGTTTTGTTTTTGCTAAGTAAATTGAATTAAGGATTTTGAAGTGTTTAAAAAAATAAAAACAAAATTTAATGTGTGCATGTTTGTTTCATCAAATAATATTTCAAACAATATTATTTGGGGTAAAAGGTGTGAATAATATGTTCAAAGAAGTTCTATTGAGTGTGAAGTATGTGTAAGTAGCTTAAATTTTTGAAGGCTTTCTCATCTTAATTAAAAACACATTATCTGAAAATGCCTTTCTTATATATGTATATTAATGATTAGCCATTTAAAAGAGTTCTAACTCTGGTATAAAAAGAAGTTATAAAACGAAAAAAATCACAAAAAGGAAAAGGAAGAAAATTATCAGAGGGCAACACAGATATATAAGAAAATATTTCTACAGAAATGATGATTTTTTTTTTGGAAGTGTTGAGAATTTTAATTAACAATTCAGTAAGAGAGATAACTAAAACTAAATTAATAATGTCATTATTTTTTTGTTCGTGATCACCTAAGCAAGTTCGCCCTTAAGTTTGGTTCCTTATAAAATCGTCACACGCAGTACTACTTTTAAAAATACAATTTAAGCTTGAGGGTGAATAAAAAAAACTCACCCTTTTCCTAAAATCAGCTGCAATTGCCATAGTGTGAGTCCGCTATATGTCTGGTCAAGAACTGCCGGGTTTTACGAGAGGAACAATTTTAATGCAATAACAGCCTACTCTATGATTTCTTCTATTCATTAAAGTTTTTTTTATAAAAATCGATTAAATAGTTAAGAAGTTACAGCTTAATTAGTATTGCAACAGGCCATTAAAGAAACTAGTCCCTACTATGCACTTCTCATATTAACACTTAAGATGAACTCAACGTGAATTGGCACCACTTCGCATGCTTTAGTGTTTCTTTTCCTGCTAATCATATTATATTTATGTGCTTTTATAAACTTTTCTGATCGAGAAGTGGAATAATGCACTCACGTTAGGCACTTTTTTTATATTAAGCAAAACGAAAAGCTTGGGTAAACAAAATGTTTATAGTGAAAAAATTTTATGGCTAAAGAAAATATTGCAATGAAATTTATTTATTATAAAATATATAAATTAGTTAGAGAAATGCTATTTGTTAATTTTTAATTAATAAATATTCCAATACTGTAGTTTTAATCGACTGTGTGATTACAGCAACTATTAATCACGATCAGTGTAAATATTAGTGTTGCAGATGTCGCAATTTGTTAGGGCAATATATCGGCAATAAGGAATGACAAGAGTGAACATTGGGGCCATTTGGGATTAAAAGTGTATGATAACATAGAAGGCGAATGATTTTATCTGGGTTGAGCACGTGGATGGTAAGACGAAGATGGTCAGAAAGTTACACACATCCTTATTAATATAAAGGTAAACAAGCTAGTAATTAATCAATAACTAAACTTCGTATAAATAACTAATAGACTACGATTAAACAGTGTTACTTTGAGTAATACAACTAAAATTCTGAAAAAGATTTATCAAAAGATTTTGTGCAACTAAACAAGCTCGATAAAAAAATGGTTACTGGCTTTTACTGTCTGAAGTGTATATATGACTAATACGATAGCCTTTCCTTAATCGAAGCCCGGCAAATAAAGCCAGGCTTTGAAGCCTATTAAATGTAAAATAAATGGATCCCATCTTTCCTCTTTGTAAAATGTACTTAAGGGCCATGCACGCTTTTAGGTGTGCAAGTTTTGAATTATATTTTAAACGCTTCTAAAAGTTAAATTTTGGTTGGAAAACTATTCGAGTACTTCAAATCGTAGCACGAATATAGCACAAGATTTCTTATGAAATTTATTAAAGTTGTGACGATAAAATATTCGGTAAATATTCCGAAAAATTTCTTCTCTTCATCATTCGATTTTTCTTAGCTTTAAGATCACCTTGATTTTAACAAGTCCAGCAACTAGTCAACTCTAAGCACTTGCCACTGTGTCTTCCGATCGGGTTTCTCAAACCACTTGTTTTGGGAAAACAGAGTGTCAAAACAATAACCAAAAACCATGTATTCGTGACCTATTGAATCATAATTGTTATAAGCCTATTTTAAAATTAATTTTTAAATTTTTCATTCAGATTTTAAAAAAAAAATTTATATATTATTGTATTCCTCAAAATTGAATCTGTTCAAGCTCAGTTTTTGTTATTTTTTTATTCGTGGTTTAGAATAGGACCCTAATACGAGATTGTCATGTTATGTAAACCGACTTTCTCTTATTAAATTGCACTCCTGCAAAAGCCATAGGCCCCTATTAAATTTGGATTTCCTTATTAATCTATTAAATGGAAATCTAAATTTCAAAGTTTCTTCCTAATAAGATATATTTTAATGTAGCATTACGATTAATTAGGAATTATAATTTGCCTCATATTACGTATTATTCAAGGAACTATGCTAACTCCGACCCTCTTAAAGCCATTATGGTTTATTCAATAGACTAAATATATTAATTAATCAATTAATTAATTAATAAAATTAAAATAATTATTAAAAAATGTTTGTATTATTTCATTAACAGTTATTGAACAAAATCTATTATCAGGAATAATATTTTGGTCACTATTTAGCTGCAAACGTATTCATTTATTAATTATGTAAGTAGGAAATTATTTATTTTATTATTTTTTATCACATGAAATCTACATGATAAATGTGGTGTCCAAAAAAATATTTTTATAAAGTTGGTACACGATTCTTAAGGTATAATCACGCTTATCAAATATTCACCCCAGGTAAGCCCTAAATAATTGAATTCAGATACTTATTTATCAAGTAAAATAGTTTACTGCATAATTAATACAAAATTTAATACAACTTAATACCGTTGTAAACTGTTGAACTAAACAAATAACTAACTGAATTAAAAGGTTTTTCATTAGCATTTAATGGTCACGCTTTATTAGGGAAAATATTTGCCAAGTATGAACGTTCCTTTAATAATATATCCACCATAATAGAGAATATAATACCTGAAGAAATATATTAAATATAATTATAAGTTTCTCAAGCACAAAATATTGTAGAACTAAGATAACACCAAAAATAATACAAGCAAATTATTAATAAGTAGAAATATTTAATTTAATTTTCCTAGAAAACGTGAATTATAGTAACACATAAATTTCTGTGCGAAATTGAACGTAACAAATTTGTGTCTTTAAGGATTTATTTAAAATTTAATACAATTTTCTAAGGAAACCTAAAAAAGTAAAATATAAATTTGATGTTATTTTTGTTTCAGCAATTCAAAAAAAAAACAAAAAAAAGTATATCTCTACTGCTGTTGAGAACACAGTCTAAAGCATAAACATTACAGCTGGACTATCTATATTATTTCATCTGCTATTATCATTATTTAATTCCAAAAATATCTTTTCATTACGAATAAGAAATGTATCTCGTACTTGCAGGAATCTTGGAAAGATTTAATAACAAACATTTATGAAATTGTTAACGTAATTCATTTTCACTTCATTAAATCCTCACTTGTTTGTATGAGCAGCAAATACAGAAAATGTATATGAGTAAAACTTCATATTAAGGGTATTCGCTAGAGGAATAAAATAAAATTGTTGTATTGCCTTACGAATGCTTAAAATCTGAGATTTAATTTTATTTATTTGAAAATTTATGATTCATATTTCAGGATTTATATATATGCCCTACAGATGAGTGCATGGAATACTTCTTAGTGGCCTAGCGCCACTCTAAAAGAAGCCAAAATACTTAAATAGAAATACATGCCACATTTCGTATTACAATGCCCTGCGAAGCTGAACAGCATAACACCACTTAGTATTACATTAGCTTAACCCTAAGCTTAATTCATTACACCAGACTACGGTGTATCTGCAAGAGCTCTCTCTATAAGTATTTTGTTTCGCTATACCCACTGTTCTAAAAACCTAATTGTCCTGGAGGTACATGTCCTATGACTGGTAAAATGATACAAAAACTTCCTGAGGCATGACTGACTAAAATTGGAATAATCCCAAACTGGAACAAACTTCCCTACAGTATTTCTTTACTCACCGGAACATTGGAAAAATTATTATTTTTGGCAGGCTATTCTAGAATTTTTATATTTCCGATTCTTATGAAACCAAGCTAGGAATGGCGTTAAGTTGGCGACAGCAGAACTAGAACACAAAGAATAGATGTGAAAGATATTACAGTGTACGTTAATAATGACCATTGACTTCCTTTCGTGACAAAGTCCTGTGGAACTTACCAGCCAGGTAATTTTGTAAGACGTGATATATATATATATATATATATATATATATATATATATATATTTGTTTCTTACCAGTCTGAGATGTATTTCAACGGGGGTGGTAAGACAAGAAGGATTTATTGGTGGGTTGAAGATAAAGTATTGTAGAATTAAATCACTCTAACTTTTGACTATCCAATTTTCCACGGTGTCCTAAATATGGACTCTGAATGTTTCATGAATTTGTTAGTCTGCTTAACAAATCACTTATCATAATTACCTCAAGAAATAGCACAGAGGCTTTAAGTCTTATGCAGGGACCACCAGTGAACAGGATAACTTGAGAAAAAACAAAGTCATTTAATTCAATTTACAATAAATGGAATAGTAAATGTGCTGTACGGCAAGTACAGCTTTGGGTGCTTTGATGAAACTAAATTTCCATGATGTTAAACTGATTTATTTCTGGAGATTTGTATTCAGTCCGAAATGCTCGGCAACTGTCGCCGTTCACCTTAAGGCAGCTCTTGGTTCAATGCGCTACCGCAATAATAGCCTCTTCGTTAAGGAAATTTATATGTCTTGCCAAGCACCCCTGATGTTCACCTTCTAACAGTAAATTTGTGGCGAAAACGAGCAATAACTGCATGAAGTTCTTGCTCACTAAACCGAGTTTGTTCACCGTGAAATAGACGAAGTGCTCTATGACCATGCTGAGAGTTTTTCAAAATAATTATCCATAAATTGAAAGCTTTGTCCTGATTTTAAACGACTCATCATGAATTCCTTAAAATTACTCATCCCAAATGTCAGCACAGTTTGTCAGTGTCCCAAATATATTTTTCTCTTTCCTGTACCCTTTTGCTTTAGCTGTTGCTTGCTGTTTGATAACTCATCAATTTACTAAACTCCTTTTCTACCTTTTATACGTTCTTATTTATCTTTGTAAATATAACAAAATATTTCATAATTTTAGCCAGACAAGCACAAATTTAACTTAACTACACTTTTTTGTTGTTATTTGATGCATCATAGAAAATAATTCATCTATGTCTTTATTACAGTAAAAACAACAACAGCAGCAGCGGCAGCATCAACAAAAAATTTAAGGATATTTTGAAACATTTTTGTCGGTTCATTAAACATTTTGTCATGTTGTTGTTTCTTGTTTTGTTTTTCTGTGTTGCTTTGTTTTAGCCTCCCCTTTCGATTTGTTCGTATATATTAACGTTGAGTTTGTTTTTTGTATGTCTGCGTATTTTTCATTTATTAAACATTTTCCTATGCCTTTCAAATTCCTGATTATCTATTGCTGCTTTACTGCTTCCTTTACCCCAAATCTCTGTTGCTGTTAGGAACAGATTTTAGTTGTCAATAGAGGTTGTGGGTTGTGCTGGCATTTTATCTCTTGGATATTTATGTTGGTATGAATAAAATTTTCGTAAGCGCAGTTGATTGTTGGGTGACACATTTTGACATGAAATGTCAAATGTAGATTAATTTTTTTCTTTTTATTATTTTTGTATGTGTTTATGTACACGTTGTGTGTTTATATATTTGCGTGCATGCATATGAGAGCTCTTGCAGATGCTGTGTTTTGTTTTAGAGATTTTTTAGTAATATTTTTGCAATAATTATTTATGTTGCAGAAATATTTTCTTGTAGAAAATTTATGCTAAACTGAATTTATCAGTTGCATTAATTTTGAAAAAAATATGTGCATATATATATGTACATATATATATATATATATATATATATATATGTATATATATATATATATATATATATATATATATATATTCGTTCAATGAATAGTAAAACGTTATGCGAATTGGTGGCAAATTAGTTAGATGCGAGGTGGCCCAAAATAAAGCACCCTATTTGAAGATGCTTTTATTTTTGCAAATGGCGTCCAGTGTTAAATCTATTTGACATTTTTGAACTAGACAGATATAGAATACACGCGAACAATCCATGAAGTGATATACTTCCCAAGAACGAGGAGTAATTGGAATGCAGGATAATGAAGTTGTATGCCTTCATCGTCGAAATTGTCGGCCAACAATTATTACTATTCGATGCCATATTTATTTCAGAGTAGGGGGTCAAATCCGAGATCAGGAGCTTTGTAATTTTAGTGTTAAATATTTCGGCCAACAAAACACACAACAAAAGTTCCATTTTGTGTTCTATTGTATTAAAATATTCAGTTAACGATATTATATCTGATGGAATATAAGTAACATCTGAGTAAAAATCTCAAAGTTATTATAACACAAGTTTACAAGTTACTATATTAAAAGTAATATTGGACCAACTATACCTGCATGTAACAGAAGGGTTAAATATATTCTTCAATGACGGTTTTCTTACTTTTTCGAAACTAAATTCGTTGGGAGACAACTACCAAGTTGCAGCAAACTCTTTATGAAGACTACTGCATAGATTTGATATAATAAAATTCAAATAAATAATTACTGCTGAAACAATTCTTTCTATCCTCTGCAGCAAATCTTCAATGTAGCTTACAACTTTTTATATATATTTATGTTTTCATTTCGTTTTTTTTTCTTGCCCAAGTAAAATTCTTCTTATGAGATTAGCATGTGTTATGGTCCCAAATATATCCTTTTTATGATGTGATATAAGAAGTCCTTTAAATACAAAATGATTGACTTTGCCACAACTTTCATAATTCAAACTAAATATAGTAGGCTGAAGTATAAAATAATATGAGTTAGACTTAACTTATAATTCTATAATTATAACATTAATTTTTAAAAGTTCTTTATTAAAAAAATAATTCATAACAATCGAGGATTCATTACAACCAAGTACGCTATAAGCGAGTTTTACTGTAATTATTACAACAAAACATTTCTCAGTATTAAAAACTTCCTTAACTGACCCTGTTATAATTATATACTCGGAGAAATAAATAAAACATTAACATATAAATGAGAAGGATTTATTTATTTTATGTGTGCCAAAATATTTATTTCAATCTCACGAACATATCTTATTCCAGGCGACCCAACGACATCCATATATAATATTTATTTTATGTATATATTTGCATTAAATAAGTTTTATACAAAATTAAAAGATATAGAAATAAACCGAAAAGAAGCTGAAAGAATTAAAGTAAATATGTACGTTTAGAAATCCCAAGTATGTTTACATGCTGTTGGTATAATAAGATTTGCCAGAATTTGTTTTATATTCGTGCATCCACAAACCGACATGTATTGGTTTATTTCTTTTTATTTTAATTTTGTTCAACTTTGGTCCATTTTGTTTGTTAGAAGAGACTTTAACAACAATTTGCATCCGAACATCACCTCGTTTTATATGTTGGATGCTTTGGATTTTGTAGCAGCATTAGAAGGAATAACGAATATGGCATTGCAAAGATTTTGTTCTTGTTTTTTTTTTTGTCTGCAATCTGCTGAATGTGATTTTGTACTAGGGTTTTGATCCTTTTGTATTATTTAAATTGATTTTAAATCCTTTTTTCTTGTGCTGGGCTTTTTGGACAATAACAAAAACATTCCATACTCTGGTATACGTTTGGCAAGTTAGACAGTCATGCAACACAAATTGATGCTGATTTTATTATGGGGTGTGTTACGTGTATGAGATATAAGATTAAAGAAAGAATTTAACAAATACCACTTGTTGTCAAAAAATAATTTCAAATCTTTAAGGAATTTGCGCAGATTTATTTTGGAAATGCAGTTTGTTCCAACGAAAAGTTGCATGATTTCTTTTGTGTTTTAAGATAAATTTAAGAAACAAAAATTGGGAACAGGGGTCTTAGTTTTTGTTTACTATGCTAAAACAATATTTTATGTTTCAATTTGTCTTATATGAAAAAAGTGAACTCATCGAGCAATAGATCATGGATTTTATATATTTTATATATTATGGTATGCAACGTAGTGCAGCCACGATAAGGTTCCTCACCCTCTCTTATATAGAGTTGAGTAACTTCAAAATAAACTTCGCATCTCTGGTCTAAGCATGAATATTGTATTTGATATGATCAGTTGGCGTGAAGTATATCTTACGCTCATAAAGTCATCAAAAAATTAAGGTTATTTTTTAAAAATTTTAGTGCTTAGAAAATAAGTAATTTTTAAACTGAAATATATAAAGAAAGAAGTTATTTAATTAATCAACAAGGGCTTATGATTCACAAAAGTATGTTAAATATTCGAAAATTAATTAAATTAAGAACGAACTTACAATAAATAATAATGCAAAGGCTTTTGGCTTGATCGTTTTTTAAGTTTGTATTTGAAAAATAGTCGTCATATATTTGGATATCACAGGAAATTATACGTAGAGATGGTGAGCTTTTCTGTGCATTAATATATATTATCCGCTTTTAATGTCCTTAAAAATTAAATTATTTTTTGATTTCTTGCAGGCAGCACCATTAAAATGGCTTTACAAAATATACAACACAGTATGAATACCCCAATTATATACAAAAATATACAAATAATTGCTTATTCCTTTAAAACAAATCGAGGACGTATACACAAATTTTTTGATATATCCTTAAAGCCATTAAGGATTTTTTATAGAATTTATATATAAATACTAAATCAGTTTAACCAAAATAGGCTTCCCAAATAGAAAACTATTTAACGTGTCCTAAGTTCAACTTCGACTCAAAAAAGAAATATTTCAAGTATTCCACTCCCAAAATAATAAATTTGAAAACATAAACACCAAATTGTTTGCCCCCGGGCAGATGTGAATTTGTTGCCTATTAAATAATGTTCAATTCAAAAATTTGCTCTACAACAAGGTTAAAGTAACAAAATCTGAACTTGTAGGAATAGGAATAAAGATCTTGTAGGAATAGAAATTATTTTAGCAGACCTTATACTTTGTTTCAAATATAGCCGGTTCTTGTATGTTAAGAAAAACCTATGAAATATGCAAGTGAACATTGTTAGAAGAAAAACTCGAACAACTTTTTAAATTTTCGAAAAAGCTAAGGAAACTGACATTGTTTTATATTGTGACGATGTCCTACATTATCGCTTATTGCTGTTAAATAACTTACTATCTATTCAGTATCATCGATCATCACCAATTAATTCTATATACTTATAAAACTGATAGGAAGTTATCTCTTGTTAAAAAACAGGTCTCAAACAAGTATTTAATTTGCTGCTTTTTATATGACATAAATTTTCGTTGCATTAGATGTACTGGTTTTCAATTGACACATCAATTAGTACCATTTCTATAGTCTTATTCCTTCATCACGATAGATTTAATATTAAGATTTTACATTTATTTTCACAGAGCACTCAATGAAATCGTTAACAAAAATGCTTATAAATTAGTTTCGTATCACTGGAATACTTCTTTGGATATCTGAAAAAGGTGATCTGTTAAACTCTTTAATTTTGATTGTGTGCTGATTCTTTTTCCCAAAATCTAACTAAAAGATTCAAAGTGATCAATTGAGGGGTTTAGCTAGTTCCTATGGGCATTTCACTGGGGCTAAGGCAGATCATCATAGAAACTTTACCCAACATTTTTTAGAATAGCTAAGGATATTTATTTTAAACTTTGAATTTAATAAGTGAGAAACTTAAAACAAATATCAAAGTCATAACAAGAACTGACTGATCTCTTACGTTTTTTTTCGGTTGATCAAACGCTGAACTGAATTTTAATTCTTAAATAATTAAGAGCTGCCGGTTCCTCAACATTTATGCCATTCTTAGACAGAGACTAGGCAACACTTTCAAGCATGCGTCAGTTTATAAGCATGCAGCCTACTGCCCGGAGGCATACTTCTGATCAGAATGCGTTTTTTCAATTCTGATTAAACCAGAGCCCAACTTCCATTCGAAGGCCGAACTTGTTAACATGCACAGACTGAAATCAGTGTGATTTTAAATCACGAAGGGTTTTAAAACTAACAAGATGATTTCTAGGAAATCTGGAGGCCACGAAATCTTTTACTTTTATTATTGATTTTTGTTGTTCAAAATCCACGAATTAGCAGTTGATTTGGTTTCTTTATGTTTAAAATTTTGTATATGTTGGAGAGAAAAGTATAATAAATTAAAAGTTTAGCAAGTGGTCTCTGGACACAAAGTGAGAAAAATGTCTAGGAAAGGTTGTGTGTTTAATTTGATTTAAAAAGAAAGTAGTTAAGTACTGAAAAAGTAAATGACAGAGATTATAGAGAAAACTAATGAGGCGTGAAGAAAAAATTTTATGCTTTTCACTATATTGTAAATTCTAAGTTTCTGCCGTTTAAAGGAAATAATTTTATGATTAAATTTAGTAAAGAATATAAAAGGTTAAGTCCACTTAATATTTTTATTGAAAACGTGAATCGATTTCATTTCGGATCGTTTTCAAATCACGAGAGCAGTTTCCCAGTGACTTCAAATCTCATTAATAAAAAGTGGAAAATATTTTCTTCATATTTCAAAAATTTCGAACTCCTTTTTCAAGCGTTTGAATTTTTGTATATGTGATACAATTTCTACTACAACCATTTTTCTTTGATCATTTTCCTTTCTCTTTGTATTTGCTTTAAAGGAAATTATTTTCTTAATATAATTCTTATAATTTTTTTTTAAATTATTATTTTCCTGCTCATAATGAATTTATTTCACTTCTTTGGCCGTTAAATCTTCATTCGTTAAAATAATTCCCCGTGCGTGCGTGAGCTTTAGTTTATGAGTGCGTGTGTGCAATTGCACTAGTAATTAACATTTAAGCATTTTCTTTGTTATTCAGTTTACAATTCTGTTCAAATTTTATTACTGAAATTTTTTCCAGTCATACCTTTTGTTAAGCCTTTTCTTTACTCTTATTGTTTTCATAGTGTTTGTTGTCATGTTTCATATGCAGCCGACCATTTTTTTTTTGAAGTTTATGTGTCCTGCATCATCTCCGTTCCTAATTGAACATGAATGTGCAATACAAAATGGTCGGTAGAAACAAAAATATTTAGAATCTTGATATGATTTCACTCATATTCACCCATATCACGAGCGCCATGAGAATGAATTGTATGAGAACGATCGTATACCCCAATTCCCAATAAATCGGTATCGCAGATATCTTGGCAGCATAAGTGGTGTTTTGAATAACGTTTGAGTACATTTTTTATTAGGGATCCAAGATTCAGTGTCCCATAAAAAAACAAATAAGTCAGTTGTGTAAAAATATTTGTATAAAATTTTCTATAACGGTTAATTATTTCCCAGCAACTGTTTAGTTTTTCCTTAACACTTGCGCTGCTAAAATAGCCGAAAAATAAATTTCACCAGAGATTCACCCTAAAAACAAACTTCCTTCCCCTCCCGTTCTCGTATAATTTAGTAAACTATTTCAAGGGATTAAATATAGGCGATGTCATATTTTTGACATGGGATATATTCCCGATTTCCAATCAGAAAAATTGGGAGATTTTTCATGGGAATAATTGTTCGGGATAAGAAGGATTATCTCGACGTTAAAAGGCGTTGTAGCGTATATCAGGTTCCGTGAGGTTTATCGGCACATTTAATTATATATTTTCCATGGTTTTAATTTGATAACATTATGTTGCATAATTTTGCATCTTTACAAATATAATAATCATATAAGCACGGCTCAGGGATTCGATATAATCTTGAGTACACGATTACAAGTAAAGATATTCGAACACGCGAATTATACTTCAAGATCGTGCGATTGAACGCCGCTAGACTTTTTACTTTGGGGTTAAGTAAGTTGGTAAGTATACAATTCAAGTTATTTAACTTTCTGGTAGGAAAATTAAAAATCTTCAAAAGATGGAAATGTTACCGATTTTCCCCAATTGTAAAAAAATGAAGTTCTGCTAGAAACTTTCCCTGACATATTCTGAGAGCCCATCAGCATATTAAATACGTATATGTGTGTGAGTGCATGTGTGTGTATGTTATATAAGTTTTGAACGCTTATAACTGTTATAGCGAACCGATTTCATTCAGTAGATTTTCAGAAATCTCAGAATATAATTATTTTAAGAGTTTTCAGGAAATAATTTTCAGATTACTCTACCGAATGATTTCCGCAACTAACCAGTTCTTAAATAAAAAAATAACCACGTCCATCACTGAAAAAGAGATTGATCCGTTAGTGATTTCAAAAAAATTATTTATATAAAAATATCCAAAATTTATATATCTGAGGCCAATTTATCGCAAACTTGATAATTTCAGTTAATGCTCTCGGTTAGTTTATAGTAGTCCAAAACTACTCTAAACGAGTCTAAACTTCTCTAAATACTTAGGAACAATTTACTTAATTACAGCGGTGTGAAAATTAAAATTATAGTGTTTGACTCGAAGAACTCAAAAGCATCGAATAACATAACAAAATGCGTTGCGATAGCTTTGCGGTTAGAAAACCTCTAGGGTCAGCTTTTTTCCATATATTAAAAAAAACAACCTCGACTCTAAGAAATATTTTGCGAAACTTGTTTCCAATCGGGATTGTAACAACAACGCAAATACCCCATTGAACTTTATTCGTTGCAGAAAAGCAAAAAGATATGAACAGTGAACAACGTGAATTCATTTTTTAAGTAAATAAAGCAACACAATAATTAAATACAATACGAAATCAGGCAAAAAATTTCACACACGCACATGCACACAATAAAAAAATGTGTACAAAAGCTTTAAAAAAGTTGACGAGTAAAAGTTAATGTTAACAAAATGTCAGCATGGCAATTGCAAAATAAAGCACACATGGAAACCTTCTTTAGAATAAACATAATGACGAGGCTAACGAAGGCTTAAATGGCACTGACTGCCCGTCGCAATATACGTTCGTTAAGCAGTGGTAATGGCTGTGATGTTGGACAGGTAATGCCAATACAAATATTCCGACATACCAAAGGATTTACATTTGGTATGGAGGACTTGTTTTGTTGTTGTTCCGGAACAATAAATAAAATTAAAATGAAAAGAAAGCAGAGAAGAGGAAAGAATGAATGAAAGATTTATGTTAAATAAATGAAACAACGAATATGTGCCCATATGACATTGAACACCATGTGCCCATAAATTATTGCCTTTAATATGAATGACATTTTAAACATTAATTTACACACACACGCACACACATACACACAAGTAAACATATAGAAGTGTACATTCGTACATTCCGCTGTATTCTGTTCATATTAATACATCAGCATGTGCTCTTTTACAAATTTCATCACATTTCCTTGGTAACTGAAATTTAAGACAGGTCATTCGGTTTGTAATAGCCGATGCAAAAACTTACTAGCAGTGATTTCTGTATATAACTTCCAAAGATCCGATATTAGTTTCATTGGAGTTGGAACTATCCAGCAGCTTCTTGCTTTGTTCCTAAAAAGTTGACCGATTCTCAACCATTTTCAAACTGTTATAAAATAGTTTAGAGCACTAATTTTGAACTTCAAGAACATCATGCTTTTGAATTTTTTTTCATTTGCAATATCTAAAAAACATATTGACCGACTTTGAACCTGTTAGTAGCAGATAGCATAATTTTTTAATGCAGAAATTGATTGGTCTATTGAATCGATCGGTAAGTATGTTTAGACGTGCTGTTTGTTGAAGTCGTAAGCACAACGATTCGCACTCTGTCATGAATATGTTGTAAGATTTGTCTGATCGGCATTGAGGGCATGATGGCGTCGACTTGTCCCAATGACCAAGGAAGAAGCTACTCCTAGTGAAGAAGGTCACAATGACGACGGGTAACAACCTTGTTAAAATTCTGTTGAAACGATGAGGTCTGTGGCAGTTTATGCATAAAAATTTGTAGGACAAGGACATTGTTTGTCCAGATTTCTGGACTCACTCAACAGATCGAAACAAATATTCTTGAGGGTAGATATTTTTGCTTTAAATCAGATACTTGACGGCATGTGTTTTACAGATCTTTTTTGAAAGTTAATAGTTTTCCTTAACCTATTCTGTAACGCATACACGTTTTGGTTTTATTTATAATTTTTGGAGAAAAGAACATGAAATATATTTAAAAAATTTCATAGAAAAAAGTATTATATCTTAAATTTTGTACAACTTTAAACAACATATTAAAAATTTTGACACTTATTTCAAACCTGCGGTTAAGATAGCATTTTGGATGGTGGAAAGACATTGTGTTGGTTAAAGATGCCAGACAAGCTTTTGCACGTAAGATATAGTCAAGTAAGATGGAAGTCTGAAAACTTAATCGAGAATAACGAAGCCATATCATCATCCTCAGATTCGGACTCCTCTTTCTTATTTTCTTCCTCTTTGGCATCTTCATGCCACCGGCATGAATACCAGCTACTGGAGCAGCAGTATCACAACCAACTTGCTTGCTAGATAACTTATCGCGATCACTGGCGATCAATTCCTCAACGGAGTTGTCATGCAATTCAGTAAAAACTTTTTTAACTAAATTTTTTTAATACTCATATTCGGCACTTTTTAAAGGTATAAAAATTCTGCTTAAAGACAACAGACGTCAAACTTAAAATAAAATAAAAACTATTAATATTTGAGAATTAAGTGAATAACAATTATATATAATATATATGGAGAGTTATTTTAATGACACTAACATATTCATCGTGAAGGACACTGCAAAATTTTCTCAACAATAAATTTTTTAACGAACTATTTTTAGTCTTTATGAAGGGTATTTAATATTCATCGTGGCCAGCTAAACAACTCACATTTCAATGTAATTTTTTTATGCTCGTGAGAGAATAAGAGATTTTATTGGAGTCAGCGAAATTGTTATGGAGGTACTTTATTGATTTAAGTGATAAAAACGGATTGTCAGACACAACCAATTTGTGCAAAATTGTACAAAATAAAGGATACATATTGTGAATAAAAAAAAATATTCTGTTTTCTTTTTTTTTCGCTTATATTCATTTAGCAGAACGTTTTTCCATTTATTGAAACAAAGGATTTTAACGGTTTGTTAAAGGCTAAATATCGGTGCAGCAGCAAACTCAAATGAACAACATTTATTTTTGCTTGTTTTAAGTTGTCAATGAAATAAATAACAACAGAAGTTTATGGATCGGCAATAGAGAATTTATTTTACACTTTAAGTATATTAATTAGTACAACAAAACACAAAGAAATATATGTACATTGACTTTTTCGTAATGGAGAAGAGTTTTTCAGCAAATTTTTATAAAGAATGAATATACAAAAAGAAAAGTTGTAATTCAATTTCCAAAAGTACCGGAAAAATCCTGGACATAGTATTTTTGCGAATTTGAAGAAATTCCAACCGGTAGATTTCACGACTTCCTTTCAAAACATAGAAGCCGTTTAGTCATAACGTTGCTTTGTAAAGGCCATACGGTTTTGGATACCGTGCAATGATAATTCTTGAATTTTTAAAAGACCAGATTGGTGATTTTATTATATGATAAATAACAAAACCAAAATTTTCCAAAAATAACATCAAATTAGTTTGGTTGTTTGGAGTATTCTTTCTGACGATATATATTTTCAGATGTATCAATGTTTATTTAATACGACAATAATTTTATATCGAACAATTTTATATATTCTCCTCAGAAACATATTAATTAAAGTATGCTTGAGAGGCATATCAGTAAATTTTAACAGACAAAAACCAATTTTTGTTTCTCAAAACAGATAATCAGGAATTGACCCTATTCGTGCAACAAGTTATGGTGAAAGTTCTAAATTTTTTTTGTATTCTATTCTATAATAATGCAAAGCCAATGATAAACTTAATTGTTATCTTTTAGCTTGTAGTGGAAATATATTTTGAACTTTAATTGTTTCGCCATGTTTAGTGCATGTTAACTTTTATTTATTTTTGTGACAGGATCGTCACATATTTTAGAAGAGTTCTTCTTTCATTCAATGAAACCGGCACCATTTAAAAAATTAAATTAATGTTTTTTCCAAAAAATGAAAGAAATCACAAAACTTGTTTTTAATAAAAACAGTCTGAATACTGGAAACTGTTATCACAATAATCTAAGCCCCTCAGAAGTGATTATAAATAAAAACTCACATAAGTACTGATGATTGAAGTGCAGGGGTCTTCGAAACAAGCTCCTAGTCACTCCTCTGCAGTTGAATACTACAAACTGATGTTGCACTCCTTGTGCTTTGGAATATTAATCATGTCTTTCTAAATTAAAAATATTTCCAAACAATTAATAAATAAAAAAAAAATAGCTTTTGTTTGTATAAATTTTAGTTCTTATTCCTCATGCAGATCAAAATATGTATTGATAGATTTATTGGAAATAGAATAATAATGTTTTCCACATTAATTTAATGAAAAATATTGCTTTTTTCTACATATATATTTAGGTTAAAACAATAATTTTTTTAAAAAACTTTTCATTATATGTATACAGCCATAAAACTATATGTACAAAAATTTTTAAAACTATTGTTAAATTTTATTCTTCAAACATCTTAAAGTCAACAACAATAACAACCAAACATAGTCACTATTGACAACTTCCCCTTATTGTTATTTTAAAGAATGACTGACTGGCAGAGTGACTGACGTAGTTACTGTTTCACTGCTCATCCATTTAGCAACCGGAAATCTAGTATTAATGTGTGCACAATTCCTGCTGACGTTTACACTTTCAGATTTCGATGAACACCAATAATAAATGCAAGAGTTTTAAGGTTTTGTACATCTAATGCATCGGTCCAACCCAGGAAACAATTAAACTTGAGCTTATACAATTTAGCTCTGCAGTAAATTTAAAAATGTAGTTTTATAGACAGTGGAATTTTTTAAAGCAAAATTACAAAATTTAATTGCATTTTTCTTTTAAGAAAATTTTAATTTATTTCGAATAATTTAACGTCACTTCATGCATGTTATTCTCTGTGGACACTTCAGTTATATTTTCGGTATTTTATTTTCAAAGACAGCTTTTTGTATCTAAACAATTAAGAAATATCAACATATTAAGAAAACATGTCAAACTTGCAGCTGTGGTGATTAAATCAGTTACATATAATTTTTTATATAAAATCGGACTAACCGATTTTGATCCGATTTGTAGTACTCAAAGGGGTTTTCTAATCTTGAAAGTTTTTAGAATTGCTCAGTTAACGTATTGAAAAATTATTAAAAACAAATCCTTAAAACATATTAGCTCCAAATTTTACTCGGATTTCCTAGAATCTACCAGTTTGAATCGGTTCAAAATCACAGGAAACCTGAGTTTCGTGTAAACTTTAGATTCATTTCGGCCAAGCTGCTCGAAAGTTATAAGAGAGTCACATACTTACACATACATGCGTACACAGCTCCCAGAATTAGTCAGGACAGCTTTCTAGCACTTTAAAACGAGGATATCTGATGAAAATTAAATTTTTTTTAACTGCCGAAGCCTTGACAATTTTTACATTTCCCGGCGAGATGTAAAAAATTCAGTTAAAATTAAAATTTGTTAAATATTTTAAGATATTTCTGCTCGAAATATTGTACTAAATATCTTGTATGCAATTGTTTTAAAACTGATGATAATGGGAATGATACCAAGCTCCTGAGTAGTGTCTGGTGAAAAGACAAAACTACAATAAAATTGCTCACAAAACTCCCTCACCCAACGTTATATGCGAAGATATAATTGTAATATATTTACAGGCTAATCTAGGATAATTATATTATCGGTTGTTGTGAAAAAAAAATCAGCTGTCACTGAGGACATGGCAAGAGGATAAGTACAAAAAGCTTAGGTTCTGCCCATATAGCCTTCTGGACCTCCAACCGGTTGCTAAGTCCTAGAAAACAGTCAACATATGTGTCTTGCGATAGGTAAATTTTTTCTCTGAAGGTATAAAAATTTCTATAACCATATACTTGTTTTCAAATTGGTACATATTTTTGGGAATTGTTGTTTTTAAACTCTTTATTTTTAATTATGTTATGATCATTTTTTCCTAAAATCTTACTATTAAAACAAATAAATTGCTTTTATATTAAAACAATTCTTAGTTGTTTGATGTTGTTCTTAATTTCTCTTACAACTACAATTAGAGTCGTAAGTTGTAGAACAAAAACGTATGAAAATAAAATAGGAAAAGTGATCAGTGAGTTCTTGTCATAACTTTGATATTTGTTTTAAGCTACTCATTTATTTAAGTGGAAGATTGAAATACATATTCTTGTTTTTCTTTTCTTTAATAAATAGAAGAATTATTAATCCTCAAATTGAGAGAATATTGGAGATAAATAAATTTTGGAGTACTCAAGAAAGCATTTTTTCAGTAAACTAGTGGAAAACAGGTTGCTATATTATCAGTCTAATACTTCTTATAGTATTTCTCTAAAGATCTTATTCGAAAAATTGTGCACTGAATAAGACAAACTTGTAAAAATTAAAAAAAAGAATACCTGTCAGTACTGGTTTTCAATAATTCCTTTAGATTTTCAGCCTTGGATATACTAACTGGTACCATCGGTTATCCTTGAAAAATTATATCTCCTTCCAGAAGGTAAGAATCTGTGACTTAATTATATGAAAGAATCGCAAGTAAAAAAAATATATGGAAAAAAATTTCATCTATCGGGTTATAAAAATATTTTGTTCATGAAGTAACAGAGGAATGTTTTACGCCTTTTCAAATTCCGTTAATACTTTTAATGGCTAATAAATCTTAGCCACAACCTTTTTAAAGTTCTATACTGTTCGCTGAAGTAGTTAACTCAAGCCTACAGTTCCTTAGATCCAGAGTTCGACTCCGCACTCTCTCATGAATATGATAATGAAGTTTTTTCATCTGCATTAGTGCGGAATTGTGTCTACTGTTGTCGGCTTGTCTCAAGGATGGAGAGCTATACCTCTGGTCGCTGAATATCACGGACAGCGATTGAACAGAATTCAGTCGATACCTGTAGCGAAATTCACTGGAGAAGTGAAGGAGTAAAAATAGCTAAAACAAAGCTCTGTATCTCTAATCTATCTTCATCTGTCTTCTTAATACTATCCTCGAATTCTTGTTATGAAACAGTTCACTGCATGTGAAGTGATCACTCCCTGAGTCCTAGTCCAATGAGACAAAACGTAAAAAAATTTTTTTTTTTTAAGTTTTACGTTAAAATCTGTATTGTTTCATAATATTTTTTGAAATTCTAATTTCAATAAGAGTGAATAAGTTTCAATATTTTTTATAGTCATAAGAATAGCAGAGAGGATCCGAACTGATATTGAGGAGTTCTTATTTTTTCTCGTCTTAAAGGTGGTACTAGTCAGTAGAAAATCTTTTAAAAAATAAGCATTTGAAACATTTCAAACAGTTATTTTCAATAGTAGATTTGAACTAAAAATCTGCTTCAACTTATTAATTTAATCTACAAGAAGTTGATCTTCTATGTAGCTAGAAATATTAATAACACAAAACCGAAATCGGAGTATATCTCCTTACAGTAAAGCAGGGATGTATTCCATATGGATACATTCCAAAATATAAAACTGCTTTGGCCTTAAAAATTGTTTAAATAGAAACTCATGAGATTATATATTCCGGACATTCCGTTTTTACTCAATAACAATATAAACCGAATATATTCGTATAATATAAACCGAAAAGGATGATCTCATATTGTTCACTGGTTGCATATTTTTGTACTTCCTTTCATGTTCATTCAAATGAATATTTTGCAATATTCAAACATCAACATCATGTTTATATTTACAAATGTCATGCACCCTTTTGTTGCTACCATGTATTTTTTTCTCTCCCATATTTTTGTTTCCTTCCTTTTGTTTGGCATATGTTTGTGTATTCGTCTGCATAAAAATGTCATTGTGTGTGTGTGTGTACTCCCATATTATGATGCATGAACAAAATACGGATTTGTATGTCACTGATAGAATTAGCGCTTAACCATTGGGAAAAAGATCATATATCTATAAATTTATATGTACGAGTGGATACGAGTATCTTTTCAATGAATGCACTTTTTTCAAAATTAATTCCATGTGAGCATTCTCGTTGCTGAAATTGTGTCTGTATACGAACTGTACATATAGAGAAATGAAATATCAAATTTTTTTATTTCTGCTTGCAGTGGTTCCTTCTTTCTGCTACATTAAATGTCATTGTATACGTGAATCGTAACAAAATATTCGTATTATTTTTGGTGTTTTGCAGTTTCATACTTTTATTACAGTTTGTTTTGTTTCGGGAAAATTACAATGTGGATGTTTGGATTAGAATATTATTGTCTTTGAAAAACATTATAATTTTCTTTACATTTTCAGGATAACAGGTCTGTTCCAAATAAGAGTAAATTTTTGAAGTTTCAGGGACTACGGAGATTCGAGAAGAGTTATTTTATATTAATACACCTGACTCGAAGAAATGCTCATAATTTAAGCTTTTAAGCATGAAGAGTTAGATCTATTGAAATAAAAAAGCTTAAATTGTCTTACGTACCGGCACAATATTCTACTGCCAATAAAATTAGTTAAAAAAGTATGCATGGAATCTTGTTTTTAAAAGCATTTGAAATGTTGGCAGTGGTATACCGTCATTATTGTGTGAACCAGAAAATTTTGACAAGTGTTGCCAGCCAATCAAAAAATATTGAAAAGAAGGAAGATGCTCCAGCATGAAAACTATCAACGAGAATATAAAGAAAATTAAGAATATTAATATGAGGAGTCGTCCATGTACCATAAAACTTTTTAAAATCAACCAAATTTGACCTCATGCGAACTTGACCCATTCCCAAGATAGTCCCATGGTATATATATAAATATATATATATATTTTTTTTTAATATGGTAACTGAAAATTATATAGATCATTCGATGTATGCTTAAACAGATTTTCCCTTTACAAAGTGCGTCTGTCCCCTGTTTTGAAAAAAAAATATCAAGTCATTTGAGCCCAAACATGCCCTTCTTGCAAGAAACGCTGATCTAATTTAGATTTAAAAATATTGGCAGCATTTCACATCAGTTTTTTCAGAATTCACCATCGTATTTTTAATTTTCCATGCTTTTGCTTAGGTTTTTTAAATGGTATATCCGACCCTATCCGACAATAGAAGTCGCTTAGCAAATGATCACATCAATCAGATGTTGCAATATGCGACGAACCCTGCTTCTGTGAATGTGTTATAGTAGTATATTAGTAGATATACTAATTTGTTTTTCCGCCATTTTAGTAAACATTATCTTGTTCATAGTTGACACTCATGAAGTAGAAAGGTGAAAAATTTATTATGAAGAAATATTCCATAAATCAACTTGTTTTAATCGTTAAAATAAATGAAGAATATCAAGAAATGGTGATATTGATTGGCCTCCATGGTCGCCTGATTTGATTGCTACAGACTTCTTTTTGTGGGAATACCTGAAAAGAAAGGTTTATGCAAACTCCCACAAAGTATTAATGAAATGCCGGCTGAAGTGTGTGATAATGTAATGAAAAATGTGCTCAAAAGGGCTCGCATTCGTGAGGCGGACATTTATCTGACATTGTATTCCATAAATAATTGCAGACATGTACGTATGTAGATAATAACTGACAGTTCAACTCAACTGTTCAGTTTAACTTGAAAATTTAATATTTTTATATTTTTAACTGACAGTTTCAACTGAAGTGAACGTGTGTGGGGGTTCAACTGGACCGTTCCCAGTTCAATTTGTGTCGAGCGAGAGTTGCGTAAACAGAACCAAGTTATAGTTAATTTTATCGCAATATATAGATCTGAACCTTGCTTATTGCAAGTTAAATCTAGCGAGTACCATGATCGCGCCATAAAGGATGCTGCCTACAACAACCTGGCCAAGAAGTTACAAGAAGTAGAACCTGACGCGAAAAATAAATCTGTTTTGTAAAAAATAAACAGCTTAAGATCCGTCTTGCTCGTCCGAATCCATGTTAAAAACCGAAGTATTGGACGGCACGTGTGTGCACATCTCATTTCGCAGTTAAGTTTGTCTTAAGGAAACTGTACAATCCTTTTACTTCTGGCACAATATCTAGCGTATATGGAGGTCATTCCCTGAAAGCCAGTTCAGGATTGAAAAAATTTGTCAAAATTAACTTATATACTAATTAAATAAAATGATGAATTTATTTAATATTTTAAGTAATTGAACAAAAGAACATAAAATATTTACCATTAGCATGGCGGAAGATATTCAATGTTTATATACATAATTAAATCCCTCACATCATTTTGTAATTGACTTTCATCTATCACTCGAAAAACTGTATATGTGTGAACATGTTATATATTCCCCGAAGCTCCCTCTGTTTCATACCCTTCAATAAAGCTTCCACAAAACTTCAACACATCACCACTTGAGTTTCTTCTAATAAATGTCGGTCCACCCAGTAACAAACTGTGCAACGCTTAGCATTATGAAGTTAATACTCCTATTATTCTTAGTGTGCTTTGAATTATTATATATCCAACATTTTAAGATAGAAAAACATAAATTATATTTTATTACAATTTCTCTGCCTTCTAAAACAAATAGCCATCATGAGTTGTGAAAAAACAAACAAACAGGAAGAGTGGCAAATGAGACCCATTACATGGTATCAATTTGTTATTTTATGTATGAAATTTGTATTTGTAGAATATATTTCCTAGACTACTTTTAAAAGCTGTCACAAGTCTTATTAACAGAAATTTGCATAATTTCATTTGCCAACAACTGACAGTTGATTTATTATTAAGGTAATGAAAATAATGAAACATTTTTAAATTTAATGTTGAATGTAAGAAAACGTTTGTGTATTTTCTTACAGCTACAGCAATTATAATAAGAATTATTTCCTTTTGTTTGCTGTCGTTGAAATAGATTGACTGTCGGTGTATCCGTCAAGTTGTCTGTTGACTTGCCTGTTATTTATCAAAAAGGAAGTGTTTCTTGTCTTAAACGCAGAAAGTCTGTAAACTTCTTTTTACTTTAAATTAAACTCTACGACAGAATCTCATCATATTTTTAATTATTTGCCTTGATCTACGAATATATGGATGTAAATATATACAACACATATTTTATTCAAATGCGTAAATGCAAAGATTTATGCTGTTTATTTGCTTAAATTGTTCAATGTCATCTAATAGAAATAAGTTTCCTTTTACTTCTTGTCTTGTCTTGATATACCGAATGCATATAGTGGTCATAAATCTAGCAGCCCAGAGAATTATACTCTTTACATTCCAAGTCATAAAAACCTCTTGGAACTTTTCCCAAGCCCGTACTTGTTTTGCAATCGGTATGGCATCCCATAGATGATTCTAGTATCTCCCGAACTAATAATGTAGGTATCAAATTCAAGGGTGAACATATACAATATTTTTTAATAAATGGTTCATGCTTTCATTTAAATTATCTCATGCACTATGTATTCTGTAAATTTTGTGCCTTAAATTTTAGATAAGAATCTTAAAATCAGTTTTTAATTATTTCAAATATTCGCTGGAATACGATTGGATTATAATTCAGCTTTTAGGTTATTGTTCATTTTGCACCATGAGCACTGAGAAGTATGCAACAAATGATAACTGCACAGTGTGTATATGCACTCTATGAATATAGACGAGGGCGTATACTTATTATGTACGTGGAATTAAGTACCCTCTAGAATGGAAATACGTTTTAATATATTTTCTTTTTCTTTGTAAATCAAACATATTTTCATATTATAGATAAGAAAAGAAAAGTAGAATAATTTTTCATATTAAGACTGGAATATTTATATATTTATTAGAATATTAAATCAAAACTAATTTTAAGCAACAGAATATATATGATTATTGAGTATTTATAAAAATTTCAATAAAAACTAAAATTCCATTCCAGGTTTCACAATTACTTTTTTATATTTTTTATATAAAAAGAACTTTTTTATAGTACAAATGGGGAAGACTAAAAGACAAGGGATGAAAACCTTATTATAATTTTAAACTCCTTTAATGAAAACAACCAACTTTGTTTTTACAATTTATATAAATTTGATAAGTTTTAAGAAATGGAAGGCTACAAAATATCAGAAAATCCTAAAAAAAAGCAGGTTCAGGGTTAGAGAGCTGTTTTTTTTTATATAAAAAGAACTAAAAAATCCAATTTTGTATTTTAATACAAAAAAGTACTTTGTTGAAGAGAATATAATAATAATAGCACATGTTTTAAGTGGTTTGATGCTATTTAGTATGTCTTTTATCAATTTGAAGAACTATCTATAAAATTTTCAATAATAATTAATACAATTATAGAAAGGAAAACATGGTATTATTTGCAAACCAGAACGCTACATTTTCTTAGGTTTTTTTTTCCTCGCAACTGAAAATTGTGGTATTGTTAAATTGGGCTTAGTAGTTACCTAGTAATTAAAAGCCTTCGTATATCAAAGGATACTTGATAATCACGGTAATAATATTAAGTATGCGCACTCGTCCATAAATAGGCTTCTTATGTATACTGTACACGAATTATTTGTTGCATACTTCTCAGCGCTCATGATGCATATACTGAACAATATGAACAATAATTTAAAAACTGAATTATAATCCATTTGTATTCCAACATAATTTTAAATAATTTTAAAATTGATTTAAATTCGAGTTCACTGACTCTTATCGAGAATTTAAGTCCAATAATATACATCTTACTAATACTAATGCATATAGTACTTTAAATGAAGACATTAGAGTTGGATAAAACCGAACCTATTGTAAAAAGACAAAAAAATTTAAGAAAATAAAACAGGTGAAGTGATCAGTGAGCTCTTGATATAACTTTGATTTACTTACTCCTTTAAGTGGAAGTTTGTAATAATAATATCTTTAGTTTTTCTAAGAAATGATGCGTAAAGGTTCCCTTGGGATTTAGCAAAAACCCCCCAACTGATCACTTTAAATTTTTTAATAAAAATTAGGGGAAAAAATTTCAAAATTAAAGCTTTCAAAAAAAAAGACATGTAGTTGCCCATGGCTTTGACACCTACAACAATAGTTCGTGAATTACTAGAACCAGAAACATATGCAAATAAATAAGAAACATATACAAAAATTGGCATAAAAATAAACTCACGAATGTACTCAATAACAAATAACAAATCAACTTCATATCTAAATGGAAACTTTTAGCTTATAGCGATAATTTAACAATCAATAATTTATCCCTTATAAGTATGCGTTTTGTTTGTTTATAACAAGCTTAAAATAGAGACAATTTTAATTTTAAAGCCCTATTGGTCATAATTTAAAAAGCCGTAGCCACAAATAATATCTTTGAAAATAAATACAGAGCTTCCTGTATAACGACTGTCAAAATATGAAAGTTTTTTCTTATCATTTGCTCCAAATTCAAAGTCCCTTCCTTCTACAATTTTAAACTTGTTTTGGTTTATTAAAGTTTTCATTTTCTATAAGTTTACCCTTGATTACAAATCAGACATAAACACACGCATACACATACACAAACACTAGCAGATGTATAAGCAGTACAAAACCACCAAAACATACCACAGCAAAATATATCCTAAGCAAAATATAGCCGAAGGACAAGGGCATTGGCAAATTTTATCACATTTTTGCACTTACAAAACCAACGCACACTCACATATAAACGATTATATTTCACTTGTTCTCTCTTTCACTCTTCTAACTGTATTAAGTTGGATGATTGTAGGCACACACGAAAGCACGCAAAACTACTCTCCATACCTCTAACTTATTGCCATCCCTTTAAACTTAATAAAACACAATTTCGATTTATTTCCCATTTAACTCATTGACAGTCGACTTTATAATCTTTGATAATAATTTATAGTGACATTTTTTGCGCGAGAAATTCCAAAGCATTAAACGAATGACAGTATGAACTCTGTGATAATAAGGACAAAGTTAGTGCGTGCTAAAGCCAAATGTATAAAGATTTTAATACTTGTGACAAAGTCCAAAACAACAAAAATCCACACAAAAAAACAACACATATCCGTGTATACACGCACGACCAACCATTTTACAAGGGGAAGGCATGCCAATACACGATTTTCAATGTTATTTAATTGTTTATTTTATGGTTTGAACCACTTTATGCACACAATTAACTATTGAAGTTAATTAATTTTTGAAAGGATCTTATGGCTCCTGTAACAGGATTTTAACTGTTGCAGGCAATTAACTGGTTAATATATATAATAAAATAGAAGCGTTGTAAATATGTTTTTATTATGATGTTAATGTTGATTTTACTTTCTTAAAATAATAAACTCACTTGCTTTAATAAAAAAATTAGATGAAGCTTTCCTCACCCAGTGAAATATGCATGGAAACAATCTATAAACACTTTAATATTACTCTGATTTCGGAGAACTAGAATCAGCTTCAGCAATTGGTTGAATGCCATAAATATTGTAACGATTTTAAATGATATTGGAACAGAAAAATGCTAACAAATATATTTTGAAACAAACTATTATTTAAAGGTTTCTTCTCCTTCAATAGGCCTATAAAAATCTACACAACGATTCAAAATAAGTTTTTGATTAACTAAAATAGAAATAATTCAAACTCCAACCAATAACAATAAAACGAAAAAAAATTTAATAGCGCCATTTAAATGATTTGTTGAAACCCAGTATCTATTAAATTGCAAATAAAATGAGCCCACTCATGTCTATTCAGCAAACGGGAACTGTATCCTTTAGAAAATATCTATTACAAGATTCAATATAGTTTTTAGCGTAACACTTTTGGGCAGGGATTTGTCAATAACAATATTGCCACTAATTTGGTGTTTGTCTGTTGATATTACAAAAACAACCACACATAATTGAATTAATATTTAATCCACTGTAATATGAGTAGTTGTCCTAACAATATTGTATTATTTAATATAAAAAGAGTTAGGCGATGTAACATATATAAAAATTTATTTCAAACTTCTCAGCCTCTTACTTTAAGGGATAAGGTAATATATTTTTAGCAACATATATTACTTACAACTCTTGTTTATCTCGTCAGATTTGTTATTTCTAATTCCTTTTTCTGATTAATCACATTTAAATAAAAGAAATTTTGATTAAGAAAAAATCATTTTGTGTGCTACTATTAATAATATTTCTTTATTAGGCTGTAATAGTTTTTATGTAAATTGTACTATTTATTATGTCATATGAAATTTTGTTTTTAAATATGATAACAATTTTTTTGGAGTTGTTTTGTTACAAAGACAGAAAAACTAACAGCCTCTTTTGCAAAGCTGAAAGTGTGCCTTCTGTCGTCTAATTATACAGGGTAACACAAAGCTACCGTTAGGTTTGATATGTTAATTAACTTTTTAAATTAAATGATATTTTCTCTATCAGAGTTTTCTGAAAAACACTTAAGTAATTCGCAATGAAACAATAAACAGCGATCAAAACTTCTTGAATCTTATTTTGAAAACCAGAGGTCAATTGTTATGGCGCAGCATACTTTTAGAGCTTTTTTAATGTAAGCACTGGATCTTCAGCAGCAAAAATAGATCAACTGGCAGAAGTTATTCGACAACAAGTTACAGTAAGAAACCTTCCATGTACCGGAAGATCATGTGCGGTTCACACGGAAGGATATCCAACGTGTTATGGATAGTGTGCAGAGTAATTCAAAAAACCAACTAGAAACCATAAGGCTCAAGTGATACCACAGAGTATTTTAACTGCATTGCACATATTTCCGTACAAAGTTCACCTTGTGCTGGAATTGATGCCGCTAGACTACCAACAACGCCGTGATTATTATATTTCACTCCGAAGTGTATTTAATTTGCCCCCACGTTCATCGAATATAATAGTGGCAGACTATTTATTTTGAGATTATTCAAACGAACGTAAATATAGCAGCGACAATACTAATAAAAAATATTACACGAAAAGTTTAGGAAAAGTTATTGGAAAGAGCACTAATTTGCGAAGCCGAAACTGGCCACCACTTGCGGCACATAATTTTTCATACTCAAGCAAAATATATTCCCCATTATTATATATTTTATGAAAAAAAGTATCATTACAATTAGGCATTAAAAAAAATCGATTATATATTAAAACCCCAACAGCACACAAAATTTTATGAACTGTTTTGATTGCAATATTATAATACGAAATATTGAATTTCTTTAATAAATAGTCTGCAATGTAAAGGCGAATTGTAAACGTAAATTAATTCTATAAAAAAATATCTGCTAAAATCTTTCACAAATTATATCTAATGTGCAATATGTGCACTATTTGAGTGTGGAATTATGTAAAATATAATAATAATAATAATAATAATAATAATAATAATAATAATAATAATAATAATAATAATAATAATAATAATAATAATAATAATAATAATAATAATAATAATAATACTTTTCCTGGTTGAATTTACTTCTATTAATTGAAGTTATAAATTTCTGTTATATAAAACAACAATAAGCCATCTACAGAACTCAATTTCAGTCCAGGAATGGAACACAATATTAAATTTCATATAAAAAATTTACCTTTCATATGCACTTATTAAAGGCCTTGCAACTTCCCAGACTTTAATTCAGAGTTTGAAAAAAACCTATTTTATTTAATTTAACTTGCCTCCATTTAGATTTGTTTCTATTCTAAATTTAAAACTATTACAAAAGTTAGTTCTTTAATTACTACACCCTTTAATCTCATGACTTAAAAATAATTTCTACGAAACGTTTCCCTCTCTTTTTTCGGCTGTATTGTGGCTTTTTAGGATTCAATACTTACATTCCTAAATTTACTTTTAAGTACACACTACTCGTCTACATTTACCCATATTAAAATTTCCAAGAGACAAAAAAAAAAGACACTCGTATAAATATTTATGGCAACATACATATTCATTTACTTGTACTTATAAACTGCTACATGGTTAAGTACACGGGAATTGCAGTAGGCAGCAATCATAATGCTGAATATTCAAACAAACTAAAAATTAAAATTTCCCTCTCGCAATAATGACTACTTTGTTTAGTTTTTAGTGCTATGGCTGGAAGCAGTAGCAAATTGTACGAAAGAATTTTATGTAGAAAAAACTTTGCACAACCAATAACACTGACATTTTTATGACTCGTATCGTACGATTCGATAGTTCAGAGGTTTAGCTACCAGTTATTGGAAAACTTGCTACCAAATTGTTGTTGCTTCCTTGTAACATAAATATATGAGAGTGCGATTTCGAGAGCACTTGAAATTTTTCGAAATATTTCGTCACACTAATAAGTGTATTGGATGGAATTTTAAAGTCATGGACGTGTGCTAGTCAGTGTAAACAATATTGTGTGTTCTGCGAAATGCATGTGAGTATTTTCGGACAGAAGTCATAAACACTTTCGGATGTCTAGTTTTGTGAATTATTAACATGAAAAATTTCTAAATAAAATTTAGCAGGAAACCGATTTATGCAGATGTCACCAGGAGCATTCCCGGGTAATTTATTGCACGTTCATGTTGAATTTCTTTTATTACTAAATTTATTTCTTTGTTAATTGAATTCTATTTGCATTTTGTAGTTGCATAGATTTGTTTCCTTTAATGTCGTTTTCTATTCTAAAATACCTGTCTTTAAAGCTGATTTCTTTTCTAGAAAAGAGTGCAACATTTTTTACACTTTTTAACAGAAGATGGAAATATTCTAAGGAATTTATTATAAATTAACACTTACGAAAAGTAATTTCTGTCTTAAAACTCCGCCAAACTTCCACTTTTGACAAAAGAAGTGAAAAAATGTTACATGTTTTCCAGAAATGTATAGCGTCCTTTTTAATAGAAAATGGCAACAAACTCTAGATTTAAAATAAAGAATATCTGTTATTAAAAATTATTTATCCTTTGAAACTCTTCAAAGCTGTCACGAAAAGAAGGGAAGAAATTTAGCTTTTTTTAGAAAAGGAAACGTTAAGATGTTTGTTTACTTTTTTTTTATTGGCTGATCTTGAGTTTGATTAAATTTTATTTTATATTATTTCATTTATTGAAAACTTGTAAATTTAATGTACTTAACATGCACTGTATTATATATATCCAGGTATGTGGTGAGACATAAATAAAAATTTTCAACTTCCTTTCAATACGAATATCAGGTTAATACAATAATTATTTTCTTAGATACAGCGATTGAAAACACAACATATAAGCACGTAGGCATCTTCTGTCATAGAGGATTCCATCCTTTTGAGACCACAATTGTGGATGGTTTTCTATAGCCTCTGAAAATTCTCCAACCTTGTTTGATATCCAGCACCATTAATTGTAACTGGGGTATGATATGCATCTTCAAAGATATATGGACCAATTGCAGATGATACACCGGTCCAAACAGAACAATTGACTAAGTAGAACACTTCTTGTATTCGCCGTAGCCCATTATCTTGGAATTTCGCTTTTCTTGGATTTTCTTAAGCTTTTCGTCGTAATGAAAAGACCATTGTTGGTAGTGTATCTCCTGCTCTAAATGAATTTTATACGGCAGCACGTGCAGTGTGGTTAAAATCATCTGAAGGGAATATTTTCCATCGTCCGCGGTACGTGAGAGGTGTTTTACTGTAACAGGTTGGGAAACATTTTTAAGCAGGCGGTTTATTGTTTGTGCTAAAGAACAACAAAAAGTAGGATGCATCAAAACAAATTACCGTTGATTTCCAAAACATAATTCAACAAGTTTTGTTCGCTGTTCCTTTGTCTTTTGTTCCATTTCGACTGCCTCAAGATATCTCCACGAAATTCTGATATAAAAATTGTAAAAAATATATACTAATTTAAAAAGTTATTTAACATTTAAACTCGAACAAAAGTTTATCACCACCATATATTAATGTAATGACGTAGACATTAATATTATCATTAATATATTTCTTCTGATCCAAGACATCTTAACTTATATTGTGGATTATTTTCAAACGATAGTCTTATAGACAATATTGGATCTTATAATCGGAGAGTTTATATTCGCCATAATGTCCCAGTACAGTTATCTTAGAAATTATAGTTTTACTAACTCCTAAGTAAATAATCAAAAGTTTTATGTATACCATATTGTAGTAAAAATTAGGAGGCATTAGTGAGCATAAAACACAACAATAAAATTAGTCTGGAATATCAAATATTTATTATAACACCCAATACAAAGCAGTTGACAAAGAAAAGCCAAGTTGCTGGCAGCAACTGAATTTCACACAGCGATTTGCTTGCGACAATTCTGTATTGTGATATTTCCTCCAGGCTTATGAGTTTTCTCCTTTCAAAAAAAAAAAAAGGAAAAAATAAATAAAAATAAAATCCAGGAAAGGATAATAATCCATACATATTGCAGCGAAAGGCAAAACCACGTCTAATAACCGCATACGCTCATCATTTGCTTACCTTCGATATAAAATTTCCAACACCCGCCCACACCCCCTCTTATTAATATACTTGTCCTGCCTGAGGTCTGTGCTTTGAATTGCAAATGCAATAACAGATATAATATTATTGTTTTTAAATGCTTTTACAACAAAAGTTTTTATAATCAATTTGCTGCAAATGTTTTCTTTTCTCCATTTATTTATATATATATTCGATTCTGTCGGTTCGCCATGCATTTAATTAATTTGTAGTGAATATTTGTGTTCTTGTGTTGGAAATAGCAACTGCTAAAATACAAAGAATGAATACGGAATTCGTATAAAAAATAAAAATATTAAGGTTCGAGGCGTACAAAAAATGTTATAGGAATTTATCATTACGGGCAAATAGATGTTTAAAATTTATGTGTTTTTGCAAAGAACAGATATTTTTATAAATGAAAATAAATAAATTTTGCACGTTACTACAAGCGCAACTGTAAAAATTGTCATGTATTTGTTTTAAATTAATATGTAATTGTTTGTTGAAAACCATAAAGTTAGCCCGGATATTTATTGTTTTTAATAGCTCAAATAAAAACGTTTAATAAATTGAAAAATGCTTTAATAAAAAAATTACCTTTAGAATGAATAAATAGTTATAAAAAGTGGTATCTGCTAAAAGTAAATAAAGATGGCACTTTTGGCTGAAGTAGTTAACGCTAGAATTACCTACATGATCTGGCCAGACCATACTTGACTTTCATATGAAATATTTTAATTTTCAGAAAAATTTTAAGACAACCAAAAACATGAATTCTATAAGAATATTCTTTTAAATAAAAAGCAACAAATTTGGAGTAGATAGGGTCATGCTAAGGGGTCAGAAAGCTACTCATAAGAAAAAGTTCGATAAATGCACCTCAAGATTTGGCTAGACCACAAGCATTATTTGTTATATGTTTTGATTTGTCTGTGCACAGAAATAAATGCAATGAAATTATTTGAAATGAAATAATTGAAAATAAACTCTTTTGAAGAGAGCAAAAGCAAAACGATATGGTTGTCAACAAATCTGTTAGATTCCAGCGTCTTACACTAGCTGAAAGACAAGCGGCTGAAAAAAGAATGATGAAATATTTGTGAAACAGCGGTGATGAAGAACCTTATTGTACGAGTGAGGAGGAGAACGATTATACACCAAGAATAATGACATCACATATAATTGCTGTCTGCCATCATAAGTTTTTAGATTTTGGGGTCTCAATTAGTTCAAGATTTTGAATTTGAATTCAAATGACACAGATCAGCCTCCACAGAGTTCTATTACTGAAGGATTGGAAATCAGGAAGCATTGAAAGCAAATACAGTAGCATAAGCCCTGCTTCTTAAGAACGCAACATAATTTACTTGTATTTACATTAATAATAGTTACAGGATACCTGCATCATTTCATATCCGCAAAAGCATTGAAGGAATCTGTGTAAATTCATTTATTCCACTAAATAAATATTTATTACTTCCACACATTAAATTTTGTATATACATTTTGTAATATTTTCTTTTTCAGTTTTTCTTTTGCACATAATGTTCAGAGTTTTTTGATTTCCTTAACAACATTTTTTTTTGATTTTGTTGCCACCTCTTGGATGGTTTTGTGCTTGTTCTTTCAAATAGTTATTTACTTTCAAATGGTAAATAAGTACATTCAGATGAACGGGTAAATAGTACGCACACTTTAAGATACTTATATTAAACTTACATGCAATGAAGTTTACGTGTTGTGGAATAAGATCTCTTAAGATATTACACTTGAAGAAAACATGTTGGCAAGTAATAAAAATAAAATTATGTATTAAGAAAGAGATATACAAAAAGAATAACGATGGTAGAGGAATGCCTGAGGCAGCTCTATTCTTAAGAAAAGTGTTGCTATATTATCGACTTTCATGGGGCGATCATTGTAAAATAGTACTTCAATATATTATTCAATATATCAAATATGAGAGAGTAGTGCTTGTGTACGTTCGATTGGAACTCCTCCAAATTAAAAGTGACAGGAAAGGCTTTAGTAGGAAGTTTACTACACACACGATCGGTTGGATCAAATAACGAATGAATGCTGCGGTTCACTGATAGCGCGACCACAAAACGACACGCCGTTTGTGAAGAGCAGGAGCTTGCAAACAATAGAGTTAGCTGCCCTTCTACGCGGATGAGTAACATCAAAATAGATTTTAGAGCACTGTCCCATACATGAGAGTTAAATTTCAAATTAAGAAAACATCACAAGACATTTTTTCCTTAAAATTTTATATTAAAAAATCGGAAAGTTATTGGTTCCACCTTTTTCACTAATTGCTATCAGATATGGAAATTTTGAGCTGCTAGGAAGCTTTCCTGACTAAGAGCCCGTCTTCGTCGCCCGCCTTTAAAAGCTGAATCGAAAAAAAACTAACTGGCGTCTTCCAAAAGAATGTTCCTAAACTCAAATTTTCTGCAAATTTTAACCGTTTGGAGCCGGTAGATTACAAGACATTAAAAAAAAACTTGGAAAAAAAATTCACTTCCAGAATGGTCTCTTTAGAATAACTTTTAACCGGCATAATCATTCGATTCTACAAACCAATCAGCTTTTGACATTTAAAATTCACATCTAATCCAATAGATGTCTTAAATAAAAATATGTAAAATAAGTATTTGAAAAACTCCGAACTTTTATATCTGATCAGTTTGTATTCTTTTATATCTTAAAGTAATCCAAAACTTTATGTAATACAGCCCAAAGCTTGACAATCGATTGATTTGGAAATTAAAATAATAGTGTTTCAGCTCTCGAAGAGGTCAAAAGCTCTGCGATTGAAATTATCAGGAAGATGCAGGGATGTACATTATAATCAACCATTTCCCATATATTTTAGTTACATTTAAAACAGCAGACAAGCTGCAGGCATTTTAATATCGTTTTTGACTTAATGATTTGAAACAAACAAAAATTCTGTTCGCTTTTGACTAAGATTAATAAAAATAACAAAATCCTGTGACTGTGAAGGCTGTGATTCCCTGCCCTGCACAATAATTCGACCTGCGGAATATACATGCCTGCTAAAAAGGCATGTCAGTCTAATCTTAAAATGTAATAGGGTAACTGGTTTTTAACAAATCTTACGATTTGAAAAAGTTTAAATGCTTAAATGTTTCATGCGGTCAGAGTAATAGTTATTGTAAGCCAGCGGTGAAAATAATTAGTTCCAAAGGCAACAGAGATCTTTCTATACACAACGCCATTTTAAACGAATTACTTAAAGTCGATCCGATATCTGCAAGAATTTTCTCTGAATGAATACTACGAATCATGGCCATTACAGAGCAACAGAAAATCACATTCACTCTTCTATAAGTGATATCAAATCACATATTTTACTGGACAGGCCTTCATATATTTGCTTATATTGTGTAATCGAACAGTAGTTGAAGTTATATATATAAATTTTTCCATATTAACTTATTATATTCACAGTATACTCTTCAAAATTAATATTTGTATGTGTATTAGTATGTTTAGATATGTATTATTATATACGATAAATACCTGCTGCTTGAGTTAACGTTCTTTTAGTGTGCGTGTATCTACTACACATCCAAACGTATGTGTGTTAAAGGTTTGTATTAATTGTTGCGGTTCTAGTTGTAGCTAGTACTTAAAGTTGTTTTATTTGTTGTTAATGTTGCTGTATTCTTGAAAAAATCAGACGAAGACACATACTTACGAATATAGTTTCGTTGTAAATGCACAGATGTTGGTAATAAAATGTATGGATGTTGTGGCAAATTACAGCATGCAGTTAACATAATTTTCCACTAAACTCACATGAGTATGAATGCTTCTTTTTGCTCCTTATGGGAATGAACTATATAATGCAAAAGGCACACTCACACATTCATACAGAAACAGCTGTGGCAACTTAACTATGTTCACGTTTGTGTGTTTAAAATATAATTTTATATATCTGGGAATATTGCAGGCTTTTCTTATTGTCGCTGGCATTTAAATAAACTTTTTGTGTGAATATTTCATAGCAGAAGGCTTTATGAAAGCAGTGATATTCAAAAATTTTCAAGGGAGTGCAATAGTGTTGGTGGACGTTTCCGGTCACCTCTAGCTTTTCTGTGATATCCTTTCCTAATAACGATTGTAACACGAGGACTTTCTGTTTCTTAGTGGTACTTAATAGTCATTAATTAAAGTGGCCAATTTAATTAGCTTTCTATAGCTTCTGGGTGCTAATAAAATTCCCACATCGTAGGCCATGATTGAGGTAGTTTTCAATTACCATGAAATAAACGAGAGTACTAACTGATCGTATATACAAATTTCGTAAGTTTTCAATATGATCACTTCTTTGGAACGGATTAACTGACTTTAATTAAAGAGGAGTTAAAAAGTTATATGAAAAAAATTACTCAAGGATTTGAGTTTCCTTAAGTTTGCTAAGTTTGTTGAAATCTACCGATTTCAATTCAAAGTTCAGGATAGTCCTTTGGAACGTGTTCAATTCAAATAAGTTATTTAAAAGCCATAAGCGGTTACACACATAGATGCACATAATATCAGGCTCTCTGAATTATTCAGAGAAGCTTCCCGGGTAGTTAAAAACGCAAAATTAAAAGGGATGTATGAGGTATTATATGAGTTTTATTATAATTCTCATACTTCCATTTAGTGCGTTTGACTTGAGGTTAGAAGATAATTTAGCCCGAATAAACATTTAAATGTTAAATGTAGTTTTTTTTATCTCAAATTTACAAGTATTATTTTTAAACCAGAGTAAAGTTTAATTATGGAAATGAATAACATCAAGTGATGTTGGGTAAATGTTTACCTCTAGAGTGTCGGCAGTCCTCTGCTCTTTTCACAAAATGTTAAACCACATTTCATAGCAGAGCTCCGCTTATCTTTTCAATGCAACACCGAATTTCATCAGTTAGTGCGTTCACGCAAGTCCGGGCTTTCAAATGGCTACAAAGAAAAGATTCCTTCAGTTCCAAAGTAGCTCTGTGTCACTCAACATTAAGACTCGCTTGCAATTATTTTTTAAGTGCAGGCAGACCAGCGATCCTTTTCTTCTACATCTCAGATCATACTTCTTCTGAGGAATCTTCCATTAACTGTGTTGCCTCTTCTTATATAAAGGCACAAGACTTACACAATCAATCAAAGAAATGGATGAACAGATGAATAAACAACATCGCCGACACTCGTCTGTATCTGTGCAAATTTATTTCCAAAGTTTTTTCAAAACAATCACAAATATTTCAACGGTGTTAAAATATACAATATCTGAATTATCCCCAAAGCATATGGCATCGTCTGGCTGAAACAAAAGGTCAACATTATCCAATCGTGACCACATAAGATCGGTTCTCATGACAAGGTGGGGTAGAAAATGAACGGTTGAACAAATATCTCATAAATACATACGGTTTTGTTCAAAAATGCGTCGTTTCGTTCAGTTTTTCAAAAAGCCAATTCACAAACTTTCGATGCAAGAATTGGTCGCATGAAGTAAATTCTTAAACGAGCTGAGCTCTATAAGCGTTAAGAAAGCGATAATTTTGCAAAATTTTCCACAAAGCGCTTCTGACCATGCCGAGTTGTTTCGTACAACGACGATATTATATTTCATCATATAAACTTAATTTTAGAAGCAGTATTTTTTTTACGGGGAAAAGCTGCCCGAGTCTTAGGAAGTGGTACAGTGAAATGTTTAGCATAATGATAGTTAAATTTTGCCATCAATGTTTAAGATTTCCCAAACTTTTATTAAATAAATGTCATGGAGTGACATTCTAGTTCCTGGCATTTGGCAGTCAATTTACTTTTGAACCTCAAAATTGCCAACTCTGTATAAAAATTTCCATACGAGAATTCTATAGTTATTAAACTGATTATATACAACTGAAATATATATCTTCCCTTCGTTATATAAAAATTATAGGAAATATGGAAATTAAGACTGGAACATTTAATCCGAATATATGTGTGACATACATAAAAGCTTCTTGTCCTGTGTAAACTCCGATAAAAATAATTAATTAATAAAAACAAAATGTATAATGAAAAATTAAATTTGGCAATTGAGGAAAATATATGTCCATAATTTTTATTTTATATCCATCAAGAGCCCTAGTAAGCCATTTTATGACCACTTTATGACTCTTTTCTTTTATCTAAACTTTTACAGTCTAAGAATGTATGAACTTTTTTAATATCTATTAATATACGAGTATAATAAAGCATTCTAGAGAATATCGTTATGTATGTATTACCTGCTATAAAATAGTACTTCAATTTATAAAAATATGTTAATTTCCATTATTGTATTGTTATTGAATATATTTTACGACTGTAATTCTACTCTTAACCTTAATGTAAGTATTTTATCTCACTTCTCTTATTATTGTTGCATAAATGCTATTAAATGAAATATTCATATACTCGTATATAAATACGATACACACTTACTTACAGAAATAAACTTGATTCGTTTCGAGACGAAAGAAGACAGCATTAACATAACAATTATGGAAAACGTTAAAACTCCGGTAAACAAATACAAAATTAGAGTTTCCGACAAGTAATAATTTGCGGATATTTGTGATACTTAGAGCCGTTATTACAACTTTATATTGGAGAGAGAGATGAAATTAGAAAGAGGAATTAGTTTTACGATAATCTTAAGTCATTAATAAGTAAAATTCAAGTTCTTCTTGCTAGGATTTTTAAGGAAACTTTGGGTAAGGACAAATTTTATATACGTCCTATAAAATCCTGATTTTAACTACTGTGAAGATGCAATAATGGCGCTTATTGTAGCTTAATGGTCCACATTTCTAGTATGAAAGTTCCTACTATAAATAACTTTTAGTATTATCTAAAAGTGTTTTAGATATATTTAACTTAACCAAAAAGGAAATCTAAAATGTTAAAAAATCAGAAAGTTATTTATTTGATTTTGAGTTCCTAGAAAGCGTTCCTCACTGGTATTGAAAGGGTATCACCATGTCTGTTGATTTTAAGAAATGTCTGAAATAAATTTCAATCGGATAAGTTTGTTGATGTCGCAAATTAATGAGCTCCTAAAATTTCGTTGATCATCGCTTAAATTAGATCAGAATTGGTTAGACCGTTTGAGAGATATTGTGAAATAATCAAAAGACAATATCTATCTACCTATTTCTATATCCAAGGCCTTCAGGGGTACCAACAGGCTGTCCATAAGTAATACTTGAGTGTTCTATTTTTATTATTGTCTTGGCGTGAAGTTCAAAAGTAGTTAAAGAATAAATAGGGTATTTTAACTGAGGCCTACATTATTTTTTAGTCACCTAAACGTATGTACGCCGAATTATCTCTTATAAAATATAATTAAGATAACGTGATAAAAACAAGGTGCTGTAGTTTATATATCAATAGTATAAGAGCACACATTTGCACATATATTCTCTCCATCATATAACTGTTGAGATATAAATAGCACCGAATTCTTTTGGTTTGATACATAGATGGCTTATCCATTATTTTTATTTATTTGGCAGAAATGGACTTCAATTAAAAAAAAATTTGTGGTCTTGTTAACGTCTTTTGGGCTTAAAGTAACGCATAGTCAGTGGCAAACCTAAATTTTCAAAAAAGTGGTCACGCTTTGCAAAAAAATTTCAGTCAAAGTAAACTGATGTAAAAGTCATAGAATCATTCCTTGTAAGCAATTACTTTTTTGGGGCCGTGATGCAAGTTAAGGATCAAAACAGACATAATATTAATAGCGTTTTCTATTCGAACTATTTAATGTAATTCTACTTGCAAAAGATTCCTTGTCATTTCATATCTTTTTGATATTATTGTCTTTCTAGGATCATCATCACTATCGGTCTCACCACAGCTTGCAAATGATTCAGACAACTTCTGAACAACTTTCTTCTTCATATGATCTATTATAACTTTTATTTCATTCTCGTTTAGTTTTCTAAAAGAAATACTAGACACAGCGCTTCCAAATTTTAAAATACTCTATTCTTGTCGTTTTTATATTTTTACTGATTTCATAATTTTTCTATTTAACTCTTGTCGAACTGATAAGGTACAATTGTTCCTTTTTCATTTTGAAATTGCAGCAACTTCTTTTCTCATATACAACTCATACTTGCAATTGTCCGGCATTTTAAAACTTTCGGTCTATACTATATATTTTAAATTTCGAAACAGCAACGAAACAGAAGGAGTTGACTTCCCTTTGCTATAGAAACTAAACTGTTTTACTCCCTTTAAAGACTGTATAAATACAATTGTACCTTCAACTTTGTATGATCAACTTTGTATGAAAAACTATTAATAAAACAAAATGAAAAACTTAGTTTTTTAACCACCTTAGCAAAGCAGCGTCTTTAAATAAAAATAATTATATATATATTGCATTTGTTTGCGAGAAATACATATCGTAGTCTATATTGTCTGCATTCACATCGACAATATTAATTTTTATATACACGCTATAACTTAATGTTCATGTATGAGTGTACCCTTGAAATGTTTAAATTTAAGCTGAACATAATTTTCGCTTTCAGTTTAACTTTATTATATTATAAATATGTAATTAAGACATGATTTCAATATTTTTGGAAAAAAAATTTAAATATGTAGTAATAAATGTATAAAGGTAAAATTGTACTACTCCGCCATTTAAAATTCTTAAGTTCGACGAGGGTTAAATAAAAAAGATGTTAAAGGCGACTTTCAGTTCCCTGATGCCGAAATCCAAAGTACATCGTTACACATAAGAAATATTAATAATTTTCTCTTACAACTATAATTGGAGTGGGAAAAAAGCTAACCAATTGCAAAGTAAAAACGTAAGAAAATAAAAAAGGAAAAGTAATGAGTGCAATCTTGTTATGACTTTGATATTTGTTTTAGACTTCTCGCTTATTAAAGTGGAAGTTTGAAATAATATCTTTAGTAATTTTAAAAAATGTTGGGTAAAGGTTCCCTGATGACCTGCATTAGTCCCAGTGAAATGCGCATGTTAACTGGTTAAAACCACTCAATTGATTACTTTGAATTTTTTAATACGATATTGGGAAAAAAGAATCGGCACATAATTAACATTAACTGAAGCTTTTTTAGGGTTAAATTTAACCCGGAGAGACAATTACATAATATTATTTGCTTCAACTATATATATATCAAAATATTAATACAAGTCAAGTAATATTATATTTTTCCCCATTTACCAGCAATAAAAAAATTTAGGAATTCAAAAATATTGAAAACCATAAAGCCTAATATATATGCGAGAACAACTTAAATAATATTGTTATACTTTTATTGTGTGATGCAAAGACAGGTTCAAACATATATTTATATCACATTTTTTTATTACAATTATAAACTATATGAGATTATTTTACTTATGCATTTATAAGATTAATTTCATACATTTACAAATATGTGAGAATACTAAACCACACACTTACAACATGGTTTACATATTATATTTGGCTACTGAAGTGAACATTTAGAAATTCAATACATTCTTGTATCTCTATGCACTTATGATTACTTAAGATAATGCTTTTGAATTTTATTATAATAACTTTGTTATTCTTGCTACTCCTTTGGCACACACACACACACACACTGATGCAATTTGAAAGCACTTGTATCGTCCTGTGGAATGTGTTGAGCAAAGGTAAGACAAAACCCAGTGCTTGTCTTACCATACTTGGTAAATGAATTTACGAGTGTGTATGTGAGCTGCACTCAACACAATATTTTTGACTGTAGTAGAATTGCTAATGGCTTGTAAAATTAATGGTTATATCACTTTCTAAAGGTTATTAGGAATTTGATAATGATCCTTGTCAATAATACAGGCTGCGTTACATATAAAATATATTTTAATTTGATATATATTTCAAGTGATGTTGCCAAATATCATATTGTTAAGAGTCCCTAAGTGGTTTTTAAAATATTTATGATTAATTTGGGTAAAATTTATAACTTAAAGGAGAAAATATAAATCCAAGCCAATATGGGGAAAAATCCTTTTGTTTTTAGGGACAGTCAAAGCTAAATAAAATGAATTATATTGGCTGAAACCTATTTGTTATAGTCAGCACTTTTTATGTATGATTTTAAGATTTTATTTTATTATAGTATTTTGGTTGTTCACCTTTTAAAAACTATTTTGCTATTCCGTAGCAAATACTTATAATTTGCAATTATAAGTACTTAATAAGTAGGAATATTTTTTTTTTTTGAATGTGTTTATTATTTGTAGATTTAATGCTCCTCTCTTTAATTCTTTCTTTCCTATAATTTTATTTGAAATATAAATAGAGCTTTAGAATTGCTTTTATTTATGTGTGATTTTAAGTAGGATGGAATTCTTTCATCATCGTGAAATCGGCATTAAGAGTTTGATATGAATTAATAGAAAAAAACCCTATTCTAAAGAAAGTTGCAGATACAATTTTGAAACGGTGGCAGTTTTAGGGAGACTACAAGTTTAGTCGCTTCCAATGTTAATCATTTATCCAGATATTATCACTAATTACTTCCTGGTAAGCTCCATATCCACACTTATTGATACTCTAGAATTAAAGAAAAAGTGGTACTCCAAAAGTTACTTTCATCTTTTACTTAAATTTTGTAATTCTATGGTGTTTTATATAAAGTGACAAACAAAATAAAAAAAAAAATTAAGATCCCAATTTAAATTGGTTTCGGTAATCTAAAGGCCGATTTGCCATTACCAAGTTTATAATGACATTTCAACAGATTAGCTTATGTCGACTTCTTTTCCCAGAAAAAAATTCAACATTTCCTACACTTTTTGACAGCGAATAGCACCATTCTGTAATTTGAAAGTGAAGAATTTATTAGAAATTAATCCAACATTCCTAACGAAAATTAATTTCTATATTTTAAAACTTCTCAAAACTGCTACTTCTTAAAAATTAAGGGAAAAAATGTTACATGTTTTTCAGAAAAGAAAACGCTATTAGTTTATCTGAAATTTTTGGTCCCTACCAGAGATTTCCAGAGGGTACTGTTGGATGAATTAGTAAACATAATACTACGATGCCATAGATTCTGAGTTCAACTCTTGTTTAATAATTAATATGGTGTAGAATTGTCCAGACCTGAACAAGTGCAAGATTGTGTGAATTATTATCGGCCTGTCTCAATGGCGAAGGCTTGTTGCTGAACAGTAAAAAACTAAGAATATCTGCAAAAAATGTTTAATCTTTTAATATGCATTCATCCAAAACTATTCCCTCCTTTCTAGTTCTAACACAATGCGCTGCGTATAAAGAGGTCATTTCCTGAGAACTACTCCAAGCCAAACAGAAGTACATTTAAAATTTTAACGTCGCCGTAAGGTTAAATTTACCCATTTGTTTTAAATAAACTTTGCGTCGAAACAACATATATTGTTATATAAAATATACCCAGTTATTCTGACAAAACTCTTACCATAACATCTTGATTAAGTTAAAGTTTTAATTTCTTTTAACGAGCTTTTACCGTCCTTAAATTAAGTTGTAAAGCATGTCATATTGCAATTATAATTATAATATGCTGGATGATCAACTAAAGTTGCTTGAATTTTAGTTTTATTAATTAAAATTACACTTCATTATTGACTAGCAAATACAAACTTTATTTATAATTATATTGATATAATTATCAATGCTGAAAATATAACATAAAATATATTCCAAATTAACAACAAATATAATTAATAGAAGCACAAAGTTGTAACTTCTTCGACCCTTCCAACCTGCAGCAAAAGTTATAAGCAGAGTTTAACTATGGAATTATTAATTTCGCAATTAAATTGTTGCCCATTTAGTATGTTCGTAGATTCTATTGCAGTATAATTTTAAATTATTTTCAAATAGTTTTAATTACACAGAGTTTTTACCAAACTCTTTACTAATTATATCTGCTTATCGTCACCGTCTCTGAGCTATAGCGGTTATAGAGATAAAACTAAATAATGATATTCAAAAGTAGTATAATTTGTTTATATATTACGAACGAAAATTTTAATTAAACAGCAAATTACTTTTTAAAGTTTTTAAAGTTTTTTATATTATATTTTAAGCAGATGTATTCGCAAATTTTTTTCATTTAGATCATTAGACATAAAATATGTTTTAATTTTCAAAATAACAGGCTACGAGAAGCCTTTCAAACCGACTGTACATTAGTGTGGTAAACAGAATATAAATACACAACAGAAACAGTGCAAAATACAGGACGCGGTGCACAGTGATTCGTTCATCCCGGGGGCGACAAAAATATTTTATTTTATAGAAAGTACAGCATTAAAAAAATTACTTTCGTTTAACTATTTGACATATATAAATTTTCTATTTTAAATTCCTCAAGCTTTTCTTCACAAAATTCTGAAATAAACATTTTATATATAAATTAATTTAACCAGAACCAAACGGCATTTTTGCAACATCCTGTATATGTGATTGCTTGCAAAGTGATTCGCTGATAACCGATAACAATAACGCGTAATACCCACAGGGATATATGTGGATAACCAGCACTTGGAACCTACTGCTACAGCTTCACATTTTCATATCAACGAAGTTATGATTAGTCAGACGGAGGAGGTTCGGCTTTATATAAATGAAAGTGCAAATTAAAATGTGAAATACACAATAATGAGATGTAAGAACGAAGCGAAATTGACAAATTCGGATTATCCGCCACAAAGCAGAGCGACATTATCAGTAGAGTGGACAGCTGTCATGTATGGGCTTGTGTTTCAAAGTCTTCTTCGAAGCTCGATCTGTGCGAAGAAGCTAATTGGAGACAATAGGATAACCATCTCTAATGTTGTAATATTAGAGAAATAGGCGAACCCTGCAATAAGAGATAACATAACATACTTGTTCATCTAAATTTAAAATTGTTTTTTTATAACATTTGATTGGGCACGTTGATAGAAATTATAAGAAGCGATTATATACTATAAACAGCAGTAATAATTATAATTCATAATAATTATAATTATATTATAATAATTATAATTAATAATTAAAAAATAAATTGTTAATGAATAATAATTATAATAATTTTAATTAAATTATAATTTTTCTCCTATTTGAAAACGTTGAACAAATTTCATGTGTGAGCTGGTGTTTTAAAGTCTACTTTGAAGCTCGATTTTAGGGGGGACTCTTTTCAGTTTCCGTTTTTATCGTTTCTTCAATCTCCAAACTCATTCTTTTATACGCTCAACTCGGCTTGCGACAAGAGCACATGTGGTCTAACAACGAATCGCACAACGCTTTATAGAGGGAATTTGTTTTTTGGCTGAACAGTCCGCATGTGGAAAAAACTACCTGCAGAGGTCTTCCACGTTACTTCCAATTTGAGAAGGATTAAACCGAATATTCACAGCCAGTACTCCTTTCCTCCTTCAAACCTATCGTTCTAGTTTCAGCGCAATTCATTGCGTATGTAGGGATCGTACCGCAGAGCTGATTCCGTTAAAAAAAGTTATATAAGTTTTGGAATGTCTTTTTTTCAAGATGTTGTCAGAAGTGACAAACAATTTGATGGATTCGGGGGAGAATTCTCCTTTCGATAATCTGCAATATATAGTTTGACAATTTGGTTTTTGCAATATTTAAAACTTGCTTACATCTGGAAAGTAAAGTCATGCCATGAAAAAAATACGATTGCCAATCTAGCACTTTCTTTGACAAAAGTGCATCTCATCAGAAGATACAAAATCCCGCAGTTACACTTAATAAACGTGTTTTACCACCGCTTTAATACAGTGTACCAGCGTTTTCATAATAAAATTGGCACAAATAGAAACTGTTAACGTTCAACGAGGATACACATGAGTGCTGCTGACGAAAGTGTAGCGGTATTCTAAAACATCTGTTCTGCTCTGCTGCGGAAGTTGACTGATGTTGACTTTCTCTTGAGCTATGGAATATATGTCATGCCTGTCTTAATTAAATATATTTCTAGAACAATTAGCCCATAACATTAATTTTAATATATTTCATTCTGTTTTCCTAAAGGAACTTTCTTATGGGTAGTATTTTAAATGTAAATCGGCTTCACTCTAATTGCAGATTCCAAGATTTCTTGTCCTCATCTTAGAAGAAACAATATATATAAGCTCACAGAAATTTTATACGAGTTAATACCCTGTATTGTCCTTTGAATATAAATTCTTCATAATTTATTTTACTGAAATTTCTTTACCATGATTGTTAATTAAAATATATATTTTGCAATGGAAACATTTCCAACAAGTAGCAAAATATTTGTATTTATTTTTTTTTAATTTAAATATTTACTAAGCCAAATGGTAGCAGTAATTTTTCAATTATATTCCATACAGCCTTACATTTGATAGCAAATATTTTGAAAATAGTATTGCTACAAAAATAGACGATATGAATCAAATCCTTAAGTAATATGTAAAACACTGCTCAAAAGCTATTGAATTTACAAAAAAAAAAAAAAATACTTGGCCCAAAAGGGGTTAACCTAGGTCTAGAATGATGACCATTATCAGCCCAATCCACTATAGTCTAAGCAAGTTTTAACTATATTTGTTACTTCACTAAGCAAATGATAGTTACCTGCTAAATATAGCTCATCATCTTAATAATAAATGCTATACTTGAAATCGTATTTAATAGCTTTTATCCGAAATAAATAGCCATTCAACCACTGTTCATAATAACTTATTCATTACAAGAAAATCATTACTTCCCTGAATTTCAACAGCTGCATCAACAAAACAACTTCTTCTGTAATACCAACACACACACACACACACACTCCAACGTAAAATTAAATTACTGCCGCTAAAAGTTTCGAAAATCTACTCATTAATAAAGAAATAAAACATTATACGGATACGGATGCGTAACTGTGAAAACAATCATTTTATACATTCTCCAATTTAACAACACAAACGATAATGAATGGAAATTTTCGAAATTTCACAAACAAGTAAAATAATGTGTTTTTGAAATTACACATCCGTCGTGTACATGTTTTGTGTTTTAGAAAAAAAAAAAACTACACAAGTATCACAGTGTTTAGATGTCCTTGCAGTGTTGTGGTGTTGGATTCGGAAACAAAAATATAAAGTTGAATTATTTGCAAAATAGTTGAGTAGCAACCAAAGAGAGAGATTGTCATGGATATATAAATCGAAAATTGTATATATTTTTAGTCGTTTGATTATATCCATAGTTTTACTATAACCACGGAGTCCCAATTCAAAAGAAGTTTTATCACAAATGATTATATTAGTTATACGGGAGAAACATAAACTACTGTTAGAGTCGGCAAAATGTCAACAAATTGTAGAATAAAAACGTTCAAAAATTAAAAAAGAAGGAATGATAAGTGAGTTCTTGTTATGGCTTTGATCTTTGTTTTAAGCTTCTCACTTGTGGAAATTTGAAATACATATCTTTAGTTATTCTAAGAAATGTTGGGTAAATGTTTGCTGGTGATCTGCAATAGACCCAGTGAAATTCGATTAGGAACCAGCTGATCACTTTGAATTTTTTAGTAAGATTTTGGGAAAAAGGAATATCAGCACATAATTAATATTAACCTTCATAAGGTCCCCAAATGTTACTTACGTTAACATTCTTTGGGTCAAATTTGACCCACTCAGAAATCCATTACGAAGATAATAATTTTTTTTTAATAAAGTTCATTATAAAAGTTAATACTTTATTTTAAGCTTTGATTGAAATACTAAAGCTGTATGTTTTGTTTATTGAATGCATACAAATGTTTATTTCTATGCATAAATGTTCTTTTTTCAACCCTTGTTAGCCGACGTAGATAATATAAAAGCATTGTAGACTGATATATCCAAAATGTTACTAAATACAACTTGAGGCCATCTACCAGTCTTCCTTTTGCAAGTATAACATGAAGCAACTTTATCCAGAGTATCAACTCTCCCTTACATTTATTATAGCCTAGTATAACTTTCGGTTTTTTGTCCTCACGTCTGCTTACTTCTTGGCTATGATGCAAAGTACTAAGCAGATTCACTGACTTATTATTATTATTATTATTATTATTATTATTATTATTATTATTATTATTATTATTATTATTATTATTATGAGGTAAACAACAGCATACTTCTCTACGGATGTGAAGTATGGGCTGACACGCTAAAAGTGAAGCAGAGGGCTAAGAGTCTGCTGGCCGCGCAGAGGACAGCCGCACTTCGGGTATCATCCGCATATCGTACGGTATCAGGGCCCGCTGTGTTGGTAATAGCCAGCATGATCCCCATAGATCTACTGGCACTGGAGCGCAAGCGAATATGGGAGATGAAATCGAACTATTCAGGACCATCAGAGAACGCGAGAGAAAGTACTATTTTTGAGTGGAACAGACAGTGGAACGTGGCAACGTGTGGAAGATGGACGGCAAGACTTATCCCGGACATTAGCAGATGGATAAACAGGAAATGTGGCGAGCTAAATTATTACCTAACCCAGCTGCTATCTGGCCACGGTTACTTCCGCAAATATCTTCACAGAATGGGCAAATGCAACACGGTCTTTTGTGTGTATGAGGGCACAGAGGTTGCTGACGATGCGGAGCATACGTTCTTTGCCTGTACGCGCTGGGCGACCGAACGAGAAACGCTGAAGGAACAAGTAGGCCAATTCACTGCCGAGAACTTGATAGAAAAGATGACCACTGATCAGACCCACTGGAACGCCGTGGCTAACTACTGCGAACGGATCCTACGGGCTAAGAAGATAGATCTGGATGATGTGATCAATGTGGAGAGGGCTACCTTTGCCAATGCGGAACCTGGACGCAGGACAACGGAGAATACGGCCTAATGCCGAAAATGGGACCACCCCGAAGTAATGCTGACGCGGTTCCGGGGTGGATTTGTTCCCAGACGAGGAAAGAAGGCGGGTTTTTGGTCGGTATGCCAATGGCGAATCCGACATATCACGATTGGCGACGGCCATCGTGAAGGCATAAAGCCTTTTCCCACCTTATCCGCAAAAAAAAAAAAAAAAAAAAAAATTATTATTATTATTATTATTATTATTATTATTATTATTATTATTATTATTATTGTTATAATTGTATACCATACTTAGGTCGCTTTGTTGGTATATACACATTTACTTTCATTTCACAATAATATTCATCACCGACGGTGGGAAAAATTATTGAAAACTGGAAATTTCTTCACTTGTGATTCTTGAACGACAGTAACGGGTGTCATGGTAATAATATTCTCGCTTCGGATTCTTCCTTGACTATTTGTAAGGGCTTTCATTAGACAATGTCTTAACAATACATATTTATATAAATAAATAAATAAATTATTTTAATAAATTGTGCGTTAGAAAACTCGACTATTTTGTTGTGGTTCAAATTTGAACCGAAGATCTTAATTGATAAAAACTATGTAAACTTTTTTTGCCAATATATTGTAATAAAAACCGGAGCAAGTTGTTAACATATAAAATAAAATCAAAGTTACGAAATATCAAGAATCTAAGCCAACGAATTAGAGAAAAAAATTAAAATGTTCTACCAAAATGGGTCAAATCTGACCCGAAGATCTTATGAAGATTAAAGGGACTTATAAAACTTGTTAATATAAAAATATTATGGAGAGTCAAAATCTTACAATACAACTAAAAAGGATCCTAAAGTTTTTATATTGTTGTATCATTTTGCACTAATTGTGAATATATTCTCTTATTTAAACAAGTTTTATGCTTCATCTGTTTATGTTTTATAATATTGGAAAGTTGTTTGTATTTTCTCTCATGATTATAAAAGATGAACTTTATTCTGTGGCTGACTGATTGACTGATTCATCATAGCCTAGAACAAGCCGTGAAATTTAGTGTGAGAATTCGACTCCCGTGGGATTTTTGGAAATTGAAATGCAAAAAGGGTTAAAATAGGTCATTCTATATTTTGAAAACTACTTAATAATATACTAAAAATAATTCGACATATGTTTGTTACTAAAAGACATCATAAATATTTCAAAATGAATTTTCGTAAAGAACCAACGTGCTTAGCAGAGGTGAACAGGTGTTTTCGAAAACCACAACACTTTCGTTTTCAATACCCATGTGTATGTTTATTATTAGTTTTTAGATGGCTTAAGCAGACTGCCTGTTTTGTGATGTCGCACGAATTGTTTCGTTCTCATACTAATATTTTAAATAAAATCCAAATTTTATAAACTATTTTTGTTTTAAATTAAGTTGTGCGAACGAAATGATGAAACAAACAGTTTTTTAAATAGTCAGTAGGTGTTTCGCAATATGCAGGCCCCCAGAAGAGCTAATGACTTCGTTCTTGGACTAATGGATTGGAATTGAACTTAAATAGAGTGGTATGGAAATTCAGAAAAAATCGGATATACGGTTCTAGAGCTGGGAAGCTTACACCTATTTCTCGACACAAAATTAATACCAAAAACCAATTATTTTTTGTTTGTTTATAAATCGAACCTAATCATGCTTTGGGAAGATGCAATTGTATGTTAAATTTAAGAATAGAACAATTTTTTCCAAGGAGGGGCAATTAGAACCTTATTTTTTGCACATTCAGAATTTTATAGTACACGTAAAATCTTAAATATAAAAATATTTAAAGTTTTTCTTAAATAAAACCGCCTAATACATGAAGATTTGCTTTGATAAAAATAAATAAAATTTCGTATCCAGTTTCATTCGTAAAAGTAAGTAAAAAGGCAACTGACGTTGCTTTCTTTTTTTTTCCTAACTAAATACCCTGCTTTTAAAATAAAAATATATTTAAAACAAATTCGTACGTATTTTGGGGAATTGTCGTTTTTTAAACTCTTTAATTTACGTGCTGATTCTCTTTTCCCAAAATCGTACTAAAAATCTTAAAGTAATCAGTTGAGGGGTTTTAGCTACTTCCTAGGCTCATATAAGTGAGGCTAATGCAGATCATAAGGGAACCTCAGGGGCCATTCCTATGACTACACGCTAATTTGAACCGTAGAGTGGTTTTTTGTCCAAAATCTCCTAGTACAACACTAATAGTTTTCATACCGCTATAACTTTTGAATGAATTAAATGATTCTTACATACTAAGCAGATCAGATATATAAATACTCTGATCAGCTATAAAAATTTTGGAATTTTTTCTTTAACGATATTTTAGCGCCAGATTAACCCATTTTAAACCGTTTTACAGCGAACGAGCTGGTTACCTTCTGGGAGAGTAGAGCCTTTTGAAATTATTAAAATAACAACTTAAAATAATATTAATTATATCTGCCAGTTCGAAATAGTTTTCCAGTTGGTTCAAATCAACAGGAAATCTAATTTTAAGAGGACCCTCTGGGAAGCCACCAGCTAGATTTGATTCGTTTAAACCGTTTAAACATTATAAGCGGGTGCATACTTGAACACACATATATACGTACATATATATAACGACGGGCTCTCAGAATATGTCAGGGAAGCTTCGTAGAATCTCAGAACATAGAGATATAATTAAATTATTAAAAATCGCTTATGGTATGTACGTAGCCTTAGAATTTGATAATATTTTTGAGCAGATCTTTATAATCACGTACACAACTTCTTCTTAATCTATCTTCATTTTGTTATTTATCGGATTTATTAACGTTATTTTTCATATGGTTTTTAAAACACCGAAAGAAAGTGAAGGGCGCTTGAAGGTCGTGCACAGCGTGTACTAGTATCGACGACATTTTTTAATTAACTTTGCTACAAAAATGCGCTCATAAAAATCTGTTTTCTATACCTTAAAGATGTTATCATCTTCAAAGTGTTTGGCTGTAAACTTTAATTTTCTCTTCATTTCTACTCAAGAGTCCTGCTCCCGCTGAGCCTTCCGAATAACAAATAAATAACTTCACTCTACAAAGTCGTTAATCACCTCAATTCTAAAAGGATTTTTATTATTTCTACCATCATTTCATGCAGCAACCACATTTTATTTGGTTTGGGTAAATATAAAAAAGTAATTTTGAATTAAAACTCTTATATCTGAAGATTTTGAACAATAAAAATTTCTTTTCAATTTAAAAAATAAAATCAAATATTTAAACTACCCCCAGGAGACCACTAAATTTACAACGCACTAACAATGTCGACAAGGGTGTATGAGTATGTCAACGTAACAATGACCCCACATAATTTATAACTTTCTTAAAAAAATAATAGCAGAAAACAGAATCGTTTCGAAAATGTTTGTTTGTACGACAAACAACAAAAAAAAACTTTAACACCAGTAACTATAACAGGACGCTGCTTTAGTCAAATTTCCTGTTTAAGCTGAATTAATTATGTAGCACTAACTGAGTGGGCAGGACGATGGCAGCGACTTTAATAAAACATAAAACTTTTCCATACTACTGGATATTAGATTTAAAGCGATTTTGTCGCCAATGTTTCAAGTGTACGAGCAAAAAGAGAAACGATTGAAATTACTAAGTAACGCGTACTTCGTGAATTGAATAGTTTGTCAGATTTAGAAATTTCATACCCAATTCCCCATGCAAGTAGAACTCAGCATCTATACCAACAATGGGAAGCCATTATTTACACCAAAAAAGATTTGTTTATATTTTCTCGTTGATGTTGCTGCAAATATTCAAAACCTAACAATTTATCCTTTCTGAAATGTTTTTTTTTTCTCTTTTGCTTCATGCGATATTGGACAACATTCCTGTGGCTTGTTGTGCTGACGATGGTGTATTTTTACTGCAATCACATTCTTGTCTTTGAACGTTCGTTGTATGCAGAGGAAAGGGTATGAACGTTTCAAGTGTCGTTTGCAATGATGTTAACTAGAGTTTAGATGTGATGAGCTTTCAAAGAGTGGACAGAAGATTAATCAATGTTATCTTATGCAACCTGCACTTGACATTCTGTTGAATTTTTTTTTTTTCTGTGTTGTTGCTTTCAGTTTTTTTTTATATTTCATCACTGCTATGATTTTTACGTTTGCGGATTTTATTTCCAAATTCTTAACAAGCAACCATATACTATATGTAAGAACACCAGAGGCGTGAAAAAAATTTAGGCACTACTTCAGAGGTGGTTGGATTAGGGACAATAAAGTTGTATATCTCTTGGAATTGTTTAGTGACCTGTACAGTTCAGTGCTTGATTACGACGTGGTCATTAAATTTTCTCTTTCCCAGTCTGAACCAGAGATTTTTAAGACTTTAATCGCTTTTCGCCAATCTTAGGGGCCAAACGTTATTGAACTTATTTAATGTTTTTGTTATCAGTTGGAGTTTGTTGACGTTTTGTCAGTATCGAGTATTTTACAGCACCTTTTGATGCATTGTTAGATGGTATAGTTTAATAGGATGGTCATTTTGTTAAGAATGGTTCCTAGACATATTGTAGGTTTAGTGCCATTAATGTGCTGAAGTACCTCATCCTTTAGTTTCTGAATTGATCTTGTCTTGCTGATCTACAATTTTTCTATAATACAACGTGTTTTTTTTCAGAATATCATAACTATGAGTTGGCATCATTACTTTATTTGCGCTTTCATTTAACAGTTGATAGTTGCTTTTTGTTAAGTTTGCTTTGAAATTTCTTTATAAATCTACTTACACTTGAGCAACGCATATAAATTGTAGAAATGTTTAATCCAAATAATTGTTCTATTCATCAAACTCATCCATTTTCCAATTTTTTCGAAACACCATCAAATCCATAGGAAATTACTGTTTGTTGCGCTTTATGAGCTGGTGAAGTCATTGGTCTAAACGTCTTCAAAAACCATGATGGCCAGAATGCTATTGTCAATGATAAACGGTATAGGAACATGATTCTAAATTTTTTCGTACCTCAGTTACGTGCTGTTAATATTCCTGATATGTGGTTCCAACAGGACGAAGCCATATGCCACACAACGGGCGTTACAATTCATTTACGCGAAAAAGTTTACGATAAAGAAATAATATCAAGTAATGGCCCAATTAATTGGACACCAAGATTGTGTGATTTAAACCACTCGAGTTAGTTTCGTTGGGACTATGTCACTTGTCTGCCTTGATAAACCACAAGCAATTAAACACAACATTCAAGGCGTTATCGGCGAATGAGACCACAAATGCTGCAAATAGTTGTTGAAAGTTGGTGTTCCAGAATACATCATCTATGCGCGAGCCATACCGGCCACAACGCAGAAATCATATTTAATTTAAATAAAGCCAGATTCAATGATATTAAAAATACATTTCCTTGTCTTATTATGCATATAATAGGACATAATTAAAACAAAAGAGTCTAAATTTGTTAATTAGTATGATCGTGGAAGCCACGACGTGGGATAACACGGTCATTGAGATTTTCGCGCAAATGAGCATCTTTTTCGTTGACTGTATGCCAAGTGACAACATCCCGTTTGGAACTTCGAATCGTTCAGGTCGATAACATCATTGTCTGGCTTAGAACAATTCAGATGTTATCTTTCTATAACGAATGCCATTCATGATAACTGATTGTCTGGCGTTCGAGGAAGTATGGCTCGATGACACCGCCAACCCATAGGCCGATCTAAGCGAGAAAATATATCTGCATGGTATTTTCACAATTCTTAAAGACTTGGTTTGGTGAAATTTTCATGTAGTTTTCCCGATTGTATATCTATTGGCTGAATTGTGTACCTCTTCATAGTTAAATTGGCGATACACTGGAATGTGCTTTTAGAAGTGGTTTGCAAATCACACCCTTTTTTGTATGCTTCGGTATGATTTACAATTGCCGAAATCACGTGGATCTTCTTCATTTTGATAAGAGATTTTTAAACGCCCACAGCTTCTTCTTTGCTGTTCTTATTGCAATTACAAACAGCCATTAAGAAATGAACAGAAAACACAAAAGCAGATAATTAGTTTTAAGCATATGGATTTTTTTTCTTAATTTTGAAGTAATTGGTTTAAATTAAATAGCCAATTGCATAAAAAATTAATAAATAACAGAGTGAGTAATTTATGAAATGAAGCATATGGAGTTAAAAACAAGTTATATAATAAAAATGTTACATATTTTCTAAACCCTCGTTCGCTTCCTATCTCATCTGAGCAAATAAGATTTTGAAGCCCATCTCTGGTTAGACATCCACCTCTATTTGGACAGCATTAGATTAATAAAACACAATCTGCAAGAGATATCCAAATATAGCGAAATGAACGACTTTTTGTAAATTATTCAAAGACCAGCCAACCAGCCATCCAACCTACCACCACTATATGTCATTATTTTAACAGCTCCTGTGACAGTGATTTAATGATTTGAAGGCTAAAAAGGTAAAAGAAAAAAGGAAAAAGGAAAAAAATTGTACATAAATTTCAATGTTGGTCTAATTGTTTTGTAATGAAAAACTCATTTTCTTTTGCTTCTCTGGTACAGAAATTTTAAAACGAATGGCACACGAATAAATATGCTGCCATTTGGTATTGACATAAAAACTTTTCGACCACCATCTTCTAAACTCTGAAAAAATTATTTTTCTGTGCAAAAAGAAAATAAAGTTTTATACAAAATTTTATTTAAACAATTTTATATAATATTTTTTTTCTATATTTATTTATATTTCTTCCAAAAAAAACAGCATTTTCTGTATAATTTTTTTTTTGTATATAAAAGAAAAAGTGTTGTTATTTTAGCTTTAGAAAAAGTTCTTTCACTTTTCTCGTCATAAAGAAAAGTAAAAAGAAGTTTGAAAGTAATAACATTCAGGTTTAACGCCGTACACTTGTTTGAGTGAAATAAAACATTCATAAGTTTTATGAAATGCTCTTTAACGGTTAGATGTTTAAGCTTTTTGACAACAAATATTAGAAACTTAAGAAGAGTAGCATTTACGACAGTTTTTAAAATAAATATCGTTATATAAAAAATCAGTACTATAAAGAGAATTGTAGTTCAAAGTGAAGCGAATATATTGCAAAGCTGGTTAGCCCCTGATGAAATATGTTGTAACAATTAATGTTTTCAGTTTTCCATTCAATTAACATCAATACATCTACTGTAATAAATTTTATAAAGAAATTTATATTTTCAACATCCAATGGATTTTATGTTATTCGTGATTATATTTATTCAAACTGTGTTAATAAATTGGCATATCCTCTCACTATTGTCTTCAACTGCGTGATGAAGTGTGGGTATTTTTCAAATCTGTGGAAAGATTATTTTGTTATCCCGCTATTTAAATCTTATTTTGATGTAAGTAAATATATTTGTGAGCCTCTTTGCCTTCAAAACTTTAAAGTTCTTTATTAATCTTCTTAAAAGAGTTTTTAGAAGCCACGAAGCTATTAAGCCACTGTTGACTTGGTTCCATTAAATTGGCCCTGTTCCAAAATTTATATATATCCTACAGTGTCCTTGATAGCATCTTAATTATAGTCGTACGATTTGATTTAATAAAATGTGTACGTATAACTTTAAAAGGTATAACGAAATACATTTCACTGTGTAGACAAATACAAATTACTAGATATTTTAAGGAATTAGCTGATTCCTTTTTCTCAAAATCTTACTAAAAAATTCAAAGTGGGATTTTAGCTAGTTCCTATGCTCATGTCACTGGGACTAATGCAGATCATCAGGGAACCTTTACCCAACATTTCTTAGCATAACTAAAGATATTTATTACAAACTTCCACTTTACTAAGTGAGAAGTTTTAAAACAAATATCAAACTCACAACAACAACTCACTGATCACTTTTCCTTTTTTATTTTCTTACATTTTATTCTACATTACATTCGTACGTACTGTAGCTCATAGTGTATCTAGGGATATATAAATTTGTGCTTATTTACATCTGCAACCGTAATATATATTTTAGAATTCAGTCCTTAAATTGAATAAACTAAAAATGTTTTTTATATAATTCATTTATATAAATATGTTAACTGCAACAAGCAGGCATAAAATATATTATAAATTAATATACGTGCCAGAGAATGGCATTACGGCTTTATTTTGTGTTTTGTTTCAAATACAATCATAGAAATATATACTATAGTTAAACACATAAATGAGTTCAGTTAAGCAATATATGGCAGTATTACGAAAAAGAATGGTGGATGTATTCGAATATATTCCATTTCTATTAAAAATAAACCAGTACTCTTAAAGTTTATATAACGATTCATAAATCTAAAAGGATACTTCTGCAAATTATCTTGCTTTTGAGAAATTTTTTAGGAAATCCATTCAGGTCAAATTATAGCGAGAGTATCTTATAAACTTTCCTACATAATAATTCTTAATTAAAATGTAGGAAAAAATAACATGTACAGATATAGAAGTAACACTAGAAAAGATGCCATCCCATTTTTGTTCGGCAAGCAAATTTGATAGCCCATAATATCCTCGAATTTTTATCAAGTTTCGTGAAACTTTAGTTATGTGTAGTTTAAAATTTAAAATTTATTTGGTTGTGTATAACGCAGATTTAATACGTAAATTAATAATGTCCCCCATTCCAAATAATGGAAAAAACTTAAGAAATTTTGAAGGATATGCTAAAAAGGGCAAGAAGTACGAGTATATTAAGTGACTGCATATACAAGGTGGGCCAAAAGAAGTCATCCCATATTGTTTGGTCTTCAGAGTATCGGTTGTGGCTCGCGCAGTCCGTGCCGTTGCCTCGTCTTGGTAGAACCACATGTCTTCCAGTCCTAATTCGTTCATTTTCGGCTGAAAAAAGTCTTTTAGCATGGCCCTATGGAGCGCACTGTCAACTATTGTCGTTTGACCAGCGGCGTACTCGACAAAAAATGGTTTGATGAGTCCTCCATCGTGAACAGCGCACTATGCGGTCACTTTCAGCGGGTGTAATGGCTCCTCGTGAAACACTCACAGATTTTTGGAGCCCTAGAAGCTATAGTTTTGCTTGTTCACTTACCACCTGTGGTGGAAATGAGCCTAATCGCTCATTATGATTTAGGTCGCAAAATTGTCCACTTCGATTATTCCTTGTTCTTAGGGAGTGCATTGGTCCATGGCTTGTTCGCTTCTATTCTACATCTGTCTTGTTGACAAATGTCAAAACAGATTTGACATTGGCCGTCATTTGTAAAAATAAGAGCATTTTTCAATAGGGTGATGTCTTTCGGCCCACCTTTTATAACAAATCATGCCAGAAATGACGTTAAAGTAAAAAACGTTGAGCAATTAATGTGAAAGGAGCATATACTCGTATGTGCGATTTACGATTATCAAGCATTAATAAATAGTCCATAAGTATTCCGCTCCTATAACAGTGAAAAGTGCTTAAAAGTTTTTAGTAGTTTTATAACTACCTGCATGGAAAATTTAAAATTAAAAAAAATCTATAAGTTATTGGCTTTAATACGTGTTAAAAAATGGGTTACTTCGATCAGATTAAGTCGATCACGGATCGAAACAGTTTAATCGTAAAATATTTTAGTAAAAAAAACTCGGGGTTTCTAAAGATCTTCGTAGTTTATAAATCTGACCAGTTAGTTTTTTTTAATGTTTTATAATAGTCGAAAACTATATCATTGACTGGTTAACACGAGGGAATTATTTGATCTATTCAAAAGCTGTAGCGGCTTGAAAAAACATAGAAGAGCTTAACAAGCCACGTCATTATGGCACTGCGGTATAAATTAGGGGAATGTTACAGGGATTGCCCCTGACGACAATTGTTTGCCATATATTCTTATTATATATCTTTTTCCATATTTTCAGAATTTGACATAAATTAATGAAATTTTTCTCTCCTCAAAAACGTTGGAAAGAGACAATTTCGTTTCACAGTTGTAATGGGATTTGAACTTTCAATGCTTCTAGTGTTAACCCGCAACATATAAAATAACTTAAATTAACTTACATAATACCTCAAATAAATTACTTTGGAAGTGTTAATTATTATCCATAATAAAGGTGGTACATATATCTGGTTATATAAAGCCATGAATATAATTTCCAGTGTCTTTTGGAAAAGTTTTAAGTAAATATCTCTTGTAAAGATCCTATATTTATTTTCTTTTTTAGATTGCTATTTTAGGATTATATATTCCACAATAAAGTGATCTGCCCTAATAACCTTATATATACCACATACAGAAGCATGTAGTAAGCAATTTATAAATATTTGCTTACTAATTAAAACCTAATTACTGTTGAAACTTTTGTCCACGCCATATAACAGCAGTTAGTTGAAGATAGCCAAAAATATGGTTGTACTGTTGATTGCACAACAACAGAAACAACAACATAACTAAACGCATATGTATTTTTAATGAAACATTTCTAATTGTTTTGTTTTATAGAAATTAAAACATGAGTGTTGATTTTATTTTTTAATTTGATAAACAAAATTGTTTAATTAAATTGTCCTATTACAAAATTATATTAGGAAGGACAGTTGGTAAAAGGATACTAAATATAACTTTTAATTATATTTTATTGCAATAAATATATATTTGTTTATATAATATAATTAGTAAGTTTTATTTATGACAAGGTTATTATCGAAAATAGTTTTTGAAATGAGGCCGGTGGAACACCGAGAGATGCAATCTATTAATATATCTGTTTTCATTTATTATCATCAAGTTACTTAAATAATAAGGACTACAGAAGTGACAGTCCTTTAAAGTTTATTATAAAATAGAATTTTATAATTTTAGAATCAAAAATCAAATCTGATGCTTGATGACGCTTATATCTGAGTTTGTTTAGTATTTATTTTAAATGTGTTTCAGTTTCTTATTTTACTGTTTTCATTAAATCTAAGAGCTTTAAATATAACAGACGTTTTGTTAGCCAAAAACTAAAGAGACGCAGGCATATACCTAATTCATGCACACAGACGACCTTTTATAAAAATAACACGTTTGTAACGCTATTCAAAAATCAATATGTTTTACTCTAGATTTAAAAACTAGTTAAATTTTATGTAAAAAAATAACAAACTTTTTCTTTGATCTAAGATATTTGAAACATTAACATAGTGGCATAGTGCTAATTGAACACAAGGACAAGGACTGCGCAATAGTCATGGAATTTTTTTGACTCCTTCAATGTCCACGACAAGTAAGAGGACTTTTTATTAAAGCTTAAGAAAATAACTTTTTAATCAAATGGTTGCGTCATATTCAAAAGTTTAATTATGTACATCTCTGTAAGCCATAGATATATATTATAAAAGGTTCTGATATCCTTTTATATTAATTATAAATTCCTCTTCTGTGTTTTTTTTTTAGCTTAAGAGGTAGTATTTTGGAGATTTCGACAAAATGTCAACCAATTTCAGAATGAAAACAATAAAAGAGAAAAAGTGTTCAATGAGATCTTATTATGAGTGTGATATTTGCTTTAGAGTCTTACTTATTAAAGTGAAAGTTGGAAATAAAATCTTGAGTTATTCTAAGAAATTTTGGTTAGAAGTTCCCTGATGATCTGCTTCAGCCTCAGTAGAATGCGCGTAAGAACTTGCTAAGACCCCTCAATTAATCACTTTAAATTTTTTAGTAAGATTTTGGGAAAAAAGAATCAGAGCATAATTAAAACTAAGGAGTTAGTATTTTCGTTTGCTTCATTTTAGGCTTTCAAAAGCCAAAAATTGGTCAAATACTCACACACAGACGTAATGACACCCTCTCAAAGTTTGTCAGGAAGGTTTCTTAGGGACTCAAAACCTGGAGATCTGATGAGGACTAGACTTTTTGCAAAACGATCTTTGAAAGTTTTTAATTATTCAAGCAGCAAGAAAAAAACGCCTTCTTTGAAATTTCGGGGTCTTTTATTGAAAGTTAACGTTATCCGTTGATAATTTTATTTTTATAGTTTAAGATTATTTCTCCAAGAAAAAATAAATATTTTATTTCTGGTTGTCCCAAATATTTTCTGGAAGATGACATAAAAATAATTTTCGTGTATGCGATGATTTTTGAGATATTAAGAACCAAAGTTGATGATATAATAAAAATTAGAATATGATACAATTTTAAAATAATTCTTTTCCGTTGTTATAACTAAGTACAAAAAAAAAATGCTTCTGCCCCAATATTATTGAATTCTCAAGGGGTCGCGTCCTACACTTAGTCGATTTGACATGGAGTCACTTACATACATATACAGATTTGAAATAACACATTCTATGACACAAATATTTATACGAAAAATCAAAACGATCGCATTTTAATCTTGTGTTTTGACTATTTAAAGAAATAATATGTGTTTCTCTTACACGAATGCCTCAAGTAAAACTACTCCTCCATAATATCTATATTATTTTCAAATTGAAATGGCAAAATATATATTTTATAACGTTATTTTGTGTTCTGTTGTTGCAATACGTATTGTTGTTTTATCATTTTTTAATTATTATTAGTTTTCATTTATTGATTTATACTTAAATATAAATATTCAATTTTATTATAGTCTTTCATTTAAAAGTGCAAAATATTATTCCATGTCATGTTTAAAGTGCAAACAAATTTTTTTTCTTTTATTTGTACATACACTAGAAGAATTATCGTATTTAAATTCCCTTAGTACCTATTGAATATTTCATATTAACGAATAAATAGCAAATAATGAATGAAGCCCTCCGTTTCGCAACGTTGATTAAATTTTTTTTTTTAATATCCTTTTCATTTGTAATACATCATAAAATTTAGTCACTTGTATTAAGTCATCGATATATATGTAGGTTATTATGTTTTCATACTATTAGTTAAAATCTGTGTTTACCATTAAAACTATAAACATGTGATTTGGCGTGAACATTGCAGTTATAATATATTCAGTTGAAATAAATTTGATAAAAATAAATTAAATCTCTCATAGAATTCGTATGAATTTGCCGTAGTATATTCCTCTACACTTCTTAATACTTAACGCACAAACTGTAATTCAATTGATTTTATTTATTTAAACAAAATAATAGAAATAAAAATTGTTTTACATTTTGCAAATTTAAATTTCAAAAGTATACAGAAAGAATAAATGCTTAAAAAATATTTGGGGGATTCACATTATAGTCATAAAGTCAAGAGTCATAAAATAATAGCACGAAAAATATGAATAGTGTGAACAACCCGTCATAACTTAGTATGTTATTTTAAACATTGATCAGCTGATAATATAACAATACATTTGATATGAGCTGAATACATTTTTTTTTGCGGCGGTATATGCAAAAACTTTCAGTGGCTGCCAGCTAAGTTAAACGAGAAAAGTTTTTGATTTGTATAATTTTAGTTTTTGCGATATAGTTGTCTTTTAAATTAAAAATGTGATTTAATGTATAGACATATAAGTATGAATAATGTTCTAGCCGTTTTTAGTCGAGAATCATATATGAGCAACGGCGGCCGTCTCGCCTAAAGATATTCAGCCGTTCGACTTAGATCTATAGAGCCATTTTATGACAACTTTAAAACATACTTGAAAGAGTGCTATTATTTTATGAGTTTTTTTGTATGCAGCACAACAACAAATTTTTTAAACTAGTTTAATATATATTGACTTTATGACAATATGACTAAATAGTACACAGTATGAATACCCCAATTATTTCATATAAAATCATGCAAACTCTGAAAAAAAAGTGTAGATGTGGTGTGTTTTCCCGTGCACTTTTCACACACCATCAGATGTTTCCAATATAAATATAACTTGGCAGCACTCAACTTAGCACCGACAAAAATAGGCAGGATGCGTTTCATAAAATCTACTTGAAACCTATTCAAAAATGTTTTTAAGTTATTTTAACAATATAATATTATTTTTTATGGCAAAACCAGGTTTTAATAGTTTATTTTAACGTTAAAACTAGAATTTATTAAAACAATGTCAGTATTATAATAAATTTGAAAACGTTATGAAGGAGGTGAGTATTTCATACCCTGATGGATTTTTTGATGAAATCGCTTCGAAGGAATTTCCATCGTTACGACAGCTGAACCTAAAACAATAGAGAACTAGACATGTATAATAATATTTTTTTAAAATTAAACTTTTGAATTGAAATGTATTTGCTGATAAAACAACTGAAGCATATTAAATTATAAACTTTTGATCCATTATATGTTATTAAAATCACTTTGTAATCGGTTTCACCCATAAGTTAAAGCACCTTAAATATTTAAAGTGCATTTTGAGACGAAATTTTCTAAGTGCACTAAGCAAATACTTTTGTTCACTAATATTAAGCGTTATGATATTGTTGGGATAGTAATTTTAGCATAAAAATATCACACAAATACATGCACCTACTTGTGCACATGTAAATTGTGGTGGAAAAGTTGTTGTTTTTATTTTTACTGTCTGACGCTGCTACTGCTGTTTATGTTTTATTTTCGTTTCTAAAAAAAACTTTATGAAAAGCGCTGTACAAAATTATACATTCTAAAGGATTTTATGCCAAAGTCGTTACATTACATAACAATTTTATTAAAAGTTTACCCTTGCAACTACTGGTACGGACCCAACCAAAAGCCGTAAAACAAACACTCGTACTCGTTTTACTTCAAATATTGCCTGTCGTAGTTGCTGACTTTTTGCTGCGACAAAAAAAAGGAACACAAGAGCTCAGAGGCAAGACCGTAAAGTATTAGCCTAACAATTTTTGTTTTAAATAATTGTACCCCAGAACTATGGTGCACAAGGATTTGGTGCAACTTTTCATATATATTTTTTTTCTCTCTCTTCATTTTTGGCCAAAGTCAAAAGCTTTTTGTTTGTAATTCCTAAAGCATAATAGCAAAATGCTAAAGCTAAAATAACTCTGTATACAAGAGACAAATTAGTTATAATACAATTTTAAATGTTTCATGTTTTTAAAACAAATATGCACGTTAGAATTTAAAATAGTTAAAGTATGAGAAAAAATAATATATTTAATGCAAGCATTTGCAGGAGAAAGATAACATGTGGTATTAAATTTAATATTCAGTACTAAAATTATAAAAAAAAACAAGTTAAATGAAAAGCATTTAAAACTTTTTTTGGTTTCACAACTCGTGTTTTTCTAAGGAAATTATTTGTATTGATCAATAACTTCTACGTCATACTCGAAAACGGTGGCTTTTATTTTTTGTTGTACAAAATAAAGAAGCGCAATAGCCTATGATATATATGGACAATATTGTGCAATATTATATTTCTTTGTATATATTTATATTTAATGATACTACTATATATAGTTTATTATGATATTTTTAATTGATTGTGCCGTTTATTACATAATAAATATCAAAATGGTAATTATGTAAAAATCGCATATGGGTACTTCCATGTTAAATTGAAAAAGGTAAAAAACGACGTCTTTCAAATTCAAATTTTAAAATCGGTCGAAGGGTTTTTTTTTATCAAATATGAACTTAGACGGAAAACAATTACAATTTTTTTTTCCAAATTCATATCATATATAATATTTCATAATATTGCAAAATTTGCCAAATTTGTTTATATAATTTTTTGTTTATATAATATATCTAAAAACCGCTTCAAACACAAAAATAATTCTTGTGTCATTTTAAAGCAAATGCTTAGTGGTACAAAATATAAAAAGTTATATCTATTCCAAATTTTAAAATTAAAACAACGTAAGATATCAACACTTTAAATATTTTTTTTCTCCATTAAAACAATGTTTAATTGTTGTTGCTCTTAATTTCTCTAACAACCACAAAAAAAGCCAACCAATTGTTGAATGAAACAAAAACGTAACAGATTAAGAAGGTAAAAGTAGGAAAAGTGTTCACCAAGTTCATGCTATGACCTTGATATTTTTTAAGCTTCCAATTTAATTAAAAAGATATTTAATATAATATTTTTATTTATCTTAAAAAATGTTGCGTAAATATGCCCTAATGATCAGCATTATTTGCTGTCAATTGATCGCTTTGACAATTTAATAACATTTTGGGAAAAAAGAAAAAGCACAAAATTAATGTTAAAGAATTTTAAACAATAATTTCCAAATTATACGATATTAAACAATAAAAATATATAGTTTTTATATATTTGAAACAGTTTTGAAGTTTTCTGAATTCAATTATAGAAACAATGTAAAAATTTTTTGACTGATTTTTTTTAAATAATAGTGCTTTTGATTTTAGATACTAAAATTTTTCTTCTTGACCATTTTTAAAAACTTCGAAATTTTGTTAGTGTTCTCGATACGTCTGTCGCCGCTTATCGCGTGGAAATCGTTTGAATTTATCATTTAATACTGTTTTAGCTCGAAAAGCGCAAGGGCATACAATATGAAAAATATTCGGTTCCGATAGCTTTGCGCTAAAAATAAACCAGAAGTTTCAAGGATGGACTTTAGGGTCAATCTTTGTTCATATATATTTTTATTTTTGTAAAGATGGTTCTCAAATTTACGGTGGTTTAATTTATCTTTTAAACGTTTTGAAAGAAAAATATCGCCTTCTTCGAAGTTCGAGGATCGTAACATAAAAGTTGGCTCTATTATTTAAAAATGTTCGTCTAAATAAACATACACATTTTTTGATTGATTTAAAATTGATTAAAAATTTCATAACCTTGCAAATACTAATTTTTTCCAAGATACTAAAACTGAGATATCCTTTTAATTGTCACAAATTGTCCTTTAAAACTATGAATATGAATTTCGAACTAAAAAGTTAAAAATGAGTTTAAAATAAAGTTAAATCAATAAGAATTTATTTAATTTTAATTATGTGCTGATTCTTTTTCCCAAGATCTAAAAGGTGTTCGCCAATTCCTATGCGCATTTGACTGTGGCTAATGCAGATCATCAGTGAACCCTTACCCAACATTTCTTAGAATAACTAAAGATATTATTTCAAACTTCCACTTTAGTAAGTGAGAAGTCTAAAACAAATATCAAAGTCATAACAAGACCTCACTCATCACTTTTGGTTTTTAATTTTCTCACGTTTCTATTCTACAATTGGTTGAATATTTTAGTAAGATTTCGGGAAAAAAGAATCAGCACAAAATTAATATTAAAAGAGTCTCTTTAATAATAATTTCATTTCGTTGGTATAAGAAAACAAGAAACTCGTAACCAAAAATATTCAAAATGACTAGACCGCCTTAGACTTGCATACATGAAAAAACACACAATCATTTGTACAGTGAAACAAAAATGTCAAACACGTATATCGTAGTTAGGTAATCATAAGAACTTTAATTTTTTTAGCTTCTCCCTCGGACGATTTCCACAAGGCACTAGTACTTGCTCATGTATAGAAGCTCCTAAGCTTCATCTCTGCCTAATTTAGTCCTCACTACCGATTACAGTTGCGTCTATGTAATCAAAGACTCCTCTCTCATGTTATGATTTTATTTATAGCTCGATCTACCTTGGAAGACTATATTAATAAATTTCTGTCTCCAGTTTCCCAATAAAAAACCTATGCTGACTCCTTCTCCTAGTTTTAGGTTTATCCTGCAGCAGCAAATATTTATTTTGTAGAGTCTTATTAACCCAGTATTGGATTTCAAGACCGACAATATATAAATTTATCACTCTTGTATCCGAAGAAACTACATGATGATCTAAAGGTCAATAAATATCTATTATCTTGGTTCCATGTTCCCGTTTATATATTCGAGTTGATTTTCTTAAAACTTTGAAATTATCATTTGTGTGAGCTTAAGCATTAACCTATTTTTTATTTTTTATGATGGTTCGTTTTGCTATTAATCGATCCTTTTGCATAGTTTTGGCAATACACTTTTTAGTTTTAAATATGCTTCGAACCAATTTGTACCTTAAATTGATATTCATCTTTATTTCAGACTTTCCCTTGACTATTTGCTAATTTCATTTATTAGCTTTAGCCAAGGTTTTTTACTCTCCCAACATTTTCTTTACATCCATTAAAAACTATTTTTATACAGACAACATTTTGTCTTCAACACTTTTATACGATTTTTTTCCCATTTTTCGTTCTCACAACATAAATCAGTGCTTAACGGCAAAGTACGTGGTGTTAGAAAAATGAATGTTAAATTTATGTAAATTTTCAGAAGGACAACAGACTATAAGCGGCAACTATTTAAATATTTATATGGTTGCTTGTGGGAGGTGTGCTGTTGTTCTTTAAGAAAAAAGTAGTCTCTGTTGCAATTTTTTTATTGTGTTTTTAGTAACAAGAAGAAGAAAAATATAGCACAGAATTTAACCTTAATAATAAAATTGGTGGAAAAAAGTTTAAATTAATGTTGTGCAAATAAACGCAAGTAAGCGCAAAATGGTGAGTAAAAGGATATAAATAATTAATTTATTAAATGCACAAGTGTTATAATATTCCAAGAACTGTGAAATTAAATGAAGGACAACTTAAAAAAAAAATTGTCATACAATTGTTCAAGTTTAAAATTATATCTAAAGAAAAAATAAGTTCCCTTTCTATTTTTATCGTCAATTATGAATTTATCCAATATTGACGTTAATAGTTTTTTCTAATTAGTTTTAATTACTTCAAAAGCAATTCAGTTCTAATTAGTTGTCATGTATTCTACAAATTAATTTTAATTATAATTCAATGGAATTTAAAAATTTATTAAAATTAATTTCTTCCGAATTCGTTTGAATTCATTAAAATTTCATTTGAATATTTTTTGTTCTAAGAAGAATTATTTCAAAATTTGCTAATTCACTGCATGAATGATAATACAATTAATTTTACAATTTCATTTGAATTTAAAAAGTTATTGAAATTGATTTCTTCCCCATTTGTTTGAATTGATTACAATTTCATATATATTTTTTTGTTCTAAAAAAATTAATACAAAATTTGCTACTTCAGTATATGATTGTTCAACATGAATGATTTACTTACAGCTCTGATATAAAACTCTTGGTTAAACCTTTTTACCCCTTAAGCAATTTCAAGTTTCAAATTTATATATATATATATATATATATATATATATATATATATAATGGATTTATGCACAGGGAAGGGAGCCTATATTTTAAAGTTTTTAGGTTAAGTGTTTTAAGTTGAGGGATGATGAGTCAGTTGTATATAGAGATTCATAACACGTAATAGTTGAGCTACTGTAAAGTATTTGTTAATTATTTGTCTTCAAAAAGTCGAGTTTAGCAGTTACACCTGATTTTTGTTGTTGTTTGTAAACATGAACAGCTGATCTAATATAGATCAGATATTTAGTCGTTTTGACGTAATTTTTGGGTGCAAAAATTAACTAAAAAACAATACAAAATATAAGCCCATTATTTGAAAACAACTGCTTCTTATGAAATCCCTAATAAGTGAATATAAATAAGTAATTAACTAAAATTTGTCAAAAGAATATATTTAGTTTTAGAAAAGTGGTAAAAGACAGACATAGAAATCTTGTACCTAAAATAAGTCCTGTACATCCATGATAGGTTTTGGCACACTCAACACATCGATTATATCTGCCTAAAACTTTATTGATGCTCCAATTTCAATTAATTTACAAAATTGTCCACAGCAGCGCGTGTTAAAAAAATTTCCCTTAATTGGCTTCACTCAAAAGAAAACTTGCTAATAAGTTAAAAGCAAATACCCGTTTTAAATTGAATCTTATAAGTTTTGTTTAATCCTTAATTTTAGGTTCTAAAATAAAATGAGAGTCCTTGGGGAAAGCTGTTGATATCATTTCCTAAGAGAATTCTTGACGCTGTTTGATGTTTTAAAAACGTCCTTTTGGGCAACTCTTTGAAATTTAATAAGGGTAAAGGTTCAAATGAAGTTAAAAGGTTACGGAATTTATTCCTGCAAATTGTAGCAGCTGTTATTCAAAGATATTCAGATTTAAAGCGAATCCAAATTGAATTCAATTCAATAACATCGTTATGAGATATAATAAGACGTTCAACTTTTTACCTAACCTTCCAAGGATCCTTAATATTATTGACAACTCTAATTTTCGAGCCATATTTAAAGAAAAAGTTTATTCTATAAATTATAAAATATATTTTTATTGTTATATAAATATGATACTCTAAGAAGACAAATTCTGCGGGCTATTGTTATATCCAAGTCCTTACAGAGTAGTCACAGTTTGTCGGTTGTACTTAACTGCTCTCCACCAGGAGTACTAAGTGTCCCCTTATTATATAGTCTTGATGTGAAGCACACTAAGATTTGCGCAATAAATAGATTATTTTAACTGAGGCCTACACAATGTTTCAATCAACTAAACGTGCGGACATACAAATAAATCTCTTGTATAATATAGTTGTTAGAGGAGACGACTTTGAGTCCCCGATCTATCTCTAATTGAAGAGCCGTCGCTATTCATAATCCTTATGATCTTAATGTTGTTGTTGCAATAACTTTAATGCAAATGCGAATGCATATACAAACATACCAATCACATTGTTATTAATTTAAATTATATTCCATGTCTTTTTGTCTGTTTGCTTACAAAAGTGATCATTTTTAAATTTGAATATTGAGATAATTTTTTTTGTTGCTTTTAATAACGGAACACTTATTCTTGTACATACATAAATTTCTAAAGGTTCAAGTATATTTACAGGAGTTATTTTTCTCTATATCAGTTTACCCTTCGTGTAATAAAGTTGAACATTAAAAGTAAAAAATATATATAGTTCTATAGTATATTGGGTCATAAATAGCACCGACTTCTTTTGGTTTTATAGTTAGATGGCTTATCCATTATTTCCATTTATTTGGCAGAAATTGATTTCAATTAGGGGACTCTTCTTGCAAATTGTGGTCTTGATAACGTCCTTTGTTGCTTAAGTTAACGCATAGTCAGTCGCAAAACTGATCATGATGCAAATTACGAACCAAAGCTGCCATCATATTGATCATGTTTTTGCGTGATTCCTTGTCATACATTATTGATACGTTTTTGATATCATTTCATATTTTGTTCTTGTCCATTTTATATCATGTCTGATGCACACTCTTTTATCATATTTATATTTAGATGACAGCAGATGTTCAAGTGGACTTCCAGTCTTCATACAAATACCTAAATTCTTTAACAATAAAAGAGTAAAAGATACTTCGAACTGAAGAGTTTTACAACGCTAAAAGACGGAGTAGGTATAACTGTACCTTAATACTTTTATTGCTACATATATAACTTTTTCATTCCAAAATCAACTAGCAAAACCTGAAATCATCACTTATTATAATAAAAGTAAAGGAGGTGTTGATGTGATGGATGAAATGAAGAATCAATGCACAGTAAAATAACGTACTTTACGTTGGCCCCTTGCGTTATTTTATAATATGGTTGACGTTTAGCTTAGCGTCATATGTAATACAAAGAGATTGTCGCCTGGACGAATTACTGCAGAAAAATTAAATCAAGAAGCAGGTTCTAAGCTCCTTATGGAAAACGTAGATCATTTCGAGTAGATCATTTCGTAGCAAGGTAAGACAAGAAAGTCACGCATAAATTGCATAAGACCTATTTCTGATGAACAGTCAATACAGACTACAACATGGATTTCTTGTAAACAGATACAATAACTCTAATCATTTTTATGAAAAAAACGCTGAGAATTTTATAAAATGGTTAAAAAACTTTTTGAAACTTTAAAACTATAGTTGCAATTAAAAGTTTTAAGATGTCAGAAAATTGCAAGTACGTGTTGTATATGAGAAAAAAAGTTATTGAAAATTAAAAAGGCAAAAGGTACAATTGTATTTTATGAGTTCATTACATAGTAATGAAGTAGCCCAAAACGAATAAGTAAGTAGAGTAATATAAAAAGTCATATAATATTTCAAAACAGGGCCAACTGAAGCTTTTTATTCAGGGTAAAATTTGATCTCAAAAAACAATGTTATTAACTTTAAATATCAGAAGTCAGAAAATACTATATATATCAACCAGGAAAATATATAAAACTGATTTACATCCGAGGATGCAATGAAGGTTAACAAAAGGCTGTTTAATGAAACCTGATTATTTCAAATGTCGCTTTTTAACTTTTCACAACCGTCACCTTTCATCCTAATAAATTTCAGTACTCCATTAAATATTTTGACTTCACTTAATCTCTGTCATTTCAAAAGCATTCGCAATCATAATTTATTCATTATTTCTATATTCCTTGAATCGTTTCAGCACGTTTCTATTTGTCGCTAAATAAGTTTGTCTCTTCGGTGAAAACTTTTCTGTGCTGGAGCATAAATTTGAATAAAACATAAGAAAGCAATTGTTAATTTTTATTTATCAATAAATACCTTAGCCTAAATTTAGTACGTGGAATTTATTTAAATAAATAACAGCAAACGGCAGTTTTCTAGCTACTCAACTGGCTGCTAAAGTTCAGCTGCTGATAGACGTTATATGGAAAGGAAAAATTAACACAGAGATTTATTTAAAATTAAATTCAGCACCAAGCAAACAAACAGAGAAGAAATTATGTTAAATGTTTGCCATTTATATAATATTTTACTGGTATACCCAACTCCTAAATTATAACCAAGTGGAAAGAAGTCATATAAAACAGCCTGCCTAACAGTTGCCGGGAGAAAATTTGCCTATTGTCAGCCACTAGATACTTTTGTATCTCATTGTTGTACATCTACTTGCATATTTCTCTACAATTTATTACACACAAATAAAATTGTATGTCATTGTAATCTGTCACGTAGGATAATATGCGGAATGAATAAAATTAACAAAATGTTGTGTATGTAACAGAAACGGAAGAGATAAACACCGACACAATGCCGACCTGAATAACTGTAAAAAGTGCAAATGTGTGTTTCTATTGTATTGTTGCAAGTGTTACTGCAAATATTGAAGGAAGTATGACAATAATCTATTAGAAATGTTCAATTTAATTTGCAATAAACCCAAATGCTTTGAAATGTAATCTATCACATGCGATTACCGTTCATTGATAAATACCGATAATGATGAATTCTTTTGTAGTTAAATATTTAAACAAAGAAAATGTTTTTCCACTTGGGTAAATTGTTTAAGGTTGAAAGTTGTTCTAGAAATTTAATTTGATTGTAAAAAAGTTCATTTAACAGATAAGAGCTTTTGAGTATTATCACACACAATGATGTTAGAGTGTGTATATCCTTCTGGGTTGTACCATTTAGTAGTGGTTTATTTTTCTATTTAAAAACTACATAATTGCTAAGGGTATGTGGCATAAAGCAGCAATATAATGACAGCTGCTACTTATGGGACAATAGCTGAATGTATAGAAACCATAATCACATGCCCGTGATAATCAGATATCTAGCAATTAATGTCACTGGCTTTCTTTGTTAAATCACTAGCGACCAAAATATAGCAAGAAATTATGCTTCAGTCGAGGAATGTTATATATACATTTCTTAGAATAACTAAAGATATTTATTTCAAACTTCCACTTTAATAAGTGATTGTCAAATTTACGATTATTTGCATATACAGGGAAGGAAATATATGGGAAACGGTTGACCCTAAAGACCATCCCTGTAACTTCCTGCTAACTTTAACCACACAGCTATCCTTAACCAATCTTGATACGCCTTGAGGTGGACCGCATGGTTTTTAAATTTCAATTTGAAAATTAAAAAGCGAGTGAAAGCTCAAAAACAAGGTATCTTGTCAACACTCTTCAGCTGATTTCTTTTCTAAAAATGAGTGCAACATTTTTTACACTTTTTAACAGAAAATGTCAATATTCCAATAAGTAATATCTGTTTTAAAACTCCTCCAAACTTCCACTATATACGAAACAAGTGAAAAAATATTACATTTTTTCCAGAAAAAAACGCTATTAGTAAACTGTTTTTATATTAAAACAATTATTAGTTGTTGTTGTTCTTTATTTCTCTTACAACCACAACTAGAGTCGGCAAAATGTCAACCAAAAATAGATTAAAAATTTAAGAAAATAAAAAAGGATCAATGAGTTTTTGTTATAACTTTGATATTTGTTTTAGACTTCTCACTTATTAAAGTGGAAGTTTGAAATAAATATCTTTAGTTATTCTAAGAAATGTTGAGTGAAGGATCTGCATTAGCCCCAGTGAAATGCGCACAGGAATTAGCTAAGAGTCCTCAATTGATCACTTTGAACTTTTTAGTAAGATTTTGGGAAAAAAGAATCAGCACATAGTTAAAATTGAAGAGGTTAAAAAGTCTGTTAATACATATAGAACGACACGTTGTCTTATGAGAAACAACGTAGTCAATTTCAGTACTACTAATTTAATCAGCATGAAAAATTATTAAACGGGGTCTGGTTTTTGAATTTATTCAAATTCTAATCTCACTTTTGTAATATAACAAGGCGACGCACGTGGGCTTGTTTACTATTTTAATGAAAATTGTTAACTGAATACAATTAGTAGGACATGAATAACAAGAACGACTTGGATATCAGCAGCCGATGACACTGGAAGGAGTAAAGAAAATAATGGAATGCATATTTTGAATCCAAATAATTTGGCAAAAAGTTTGACTGTTTAAAAGTTACAATACACTACGACACTACTTGATAGTGTCCGAACACTCGAGTGAAATCAGGTATCCACCTGACTCGATGCCCTCGAGCACAAACAGGTTACAACTTCACTAACATGGTTCCGTCACAAAACCATAATCATACACCTTGTAAAGGCGTTCGGGCCTACGCAAAACCCTTGTTAATTCCTAGGATATCTATGACCTCAGTACTAAGAGGAAGCAAAGGTCAAAGACATAAGACTAATCCCTGCTGACACTCCCAGCATCAACAAGACACCTAAACCCTTTCGTAGCGTCTGCAGAATCACAGCAGCCCATAGGGTCCACTATCAGCCAAGTGGAAGTCCTAATATGCCACCAGTACATCAACCCTTATCTGAGACCTCTCCCTGCGTCTCTTGGTGTCAAACAGCAGCTACCACGTGAATTCCCTCCAGAGACCTAATCCAACGTCTGGCCACAGAATCAACTAGTCATAGAGGATGTAACGAAGTCCGCCACACGAAACCACTCAAATGAACGTACCCTGAACAGAGTTTCGACAGTGAAGCAGATGTTTCACACACGCTCAGGCAAACAATCTCGTGAATGGCAACATCGTTGCTTCACCTTCCGATCTAATATCATCCGAGGAGCGCAACCAGATCCCGTGATACCAGTGTAAGGAAACTGGTTATGCCTCGCAGGTCTAACCAATATAGATTTTTCACCCTACTATTGTCTTTGGATCCTTCCTTTGGCTGTATTCCAGCATCCTCCCTCCTGCATGTCTTATCCTGATAAATAAGCAAAAATCTAGTACTTTTTATGTATATATATATATATATATATATATATATATATATATATGTGTACATTTATATATCTGTATATAAGTAATTTGAGTGCATATAGATTCTAAATTCACTCCCGTTGCTCTGCTAATTCAGATAGCTCCGTAACAACATCAGTACTAGGGGCTATCAGCAAAAGCAACCTCAGTAAAACCAACAGCCCTTTTACAAAGCAAGCACTGCAACAAGATGTAATGCCTCACCAAACTGCCTATTGGTCCCCTAGAGCGAAATGCAGCTACATAATGTTTATGGTCGCCACTATCCACGATTTGCCAAATTATTGAGAAACTTCCTGTTTCTTAAAACAAATATCGTGCTATAACCTCCAAAAAAGCTTAAACAATACAAAGTAAAATTCTTTAACTCGTCATAATGTTAAATAATATTGGCTACTTGGAATCGTAGAAGCCTGTAATAGTTTACATTAACTCTCTTAATAAATTTCCATGAAGGTAACATAAAAAATCAGTTAATTTGATAATATATTTTTTAACAAGTTGTCAACTGTTTCATTGACTTCCCTACAGTACTTGCCACTGGTATTGCTCTGTTTAAGCTAAATATTTCTTATGCAGTATTTCCGTAACGTTACTTAACCCGACTTTGAGTCTTTGACAACGTTCGAAGATATCGAAAATAATAGATTTTCAGTCTTTAAGCTTTTTTGGTGGTTATAGCTTGATATGGTCTTTTAAAATTTCTTCGAATGGAAAACAAAAATTTGTAAAACTTATTTAGAGCTGTAACGTACAAATAAAAACTCTTTCATTATAATTAAAAGTTTAATTTATTAAAAAAAATACGTGTCCACTAACATTAGATAACCATCTCGTACATTAGATTACTAAATGATAATTACGCTACCGCAAACATGGCTAACAGCGTAAATTTATATCTTTTGATAGCGATCTTATCATGCATGTTTATAAAAGTACATTTCCTTGCATGTGTTTGTCTTAATGATGATTAACAAACCGAATTTAGAAACTCTCAAATGAATATTCGTAGTTATCTAGATGTGTACATGTACATAAAAAAGAATACATACATACTCCCACATATTAAAGAATTGAAACCATATCGTCGGATCAAAGTAAAAACTTAACAAGTTCTTTAATTATAATTTGCACTCCAAAGGAATTATTTCTTAGATTGAAATACTTAATTGTTGCACTTGAAAGGCATAAAAATTTTGTTCTTTTGGCTAATGTTAATATAGTAAATGATAAGAAATAATGACATTAAGGAGATTAACACTCTAAACCCACGATATGTTTTTCTTCTATCGAATTCATGTAGCATAAACCCTTCGTTGCATTGAAAGCCAACTGCAGTATGTTTTTATTCATATTGAAACTTCTATCCACTCGTTTATACATTTTCATCTACATCTACATCTTTCGTCCATGTGTATTTTTTTGCATTTTGCCGCAAGGCATTGATGCAATTTTTGTGAAAAGATTACTTAGCTATTTGTGTAAGAACCCTCATCTATACAAAAACGAGGTGTGCTGTACAATTTTTGTTTTATTTATACTTTTATGACAGCGACCGTTAAAGCAGTTAATAATGACAGGCAATCTCAGCTATCATTTTTTAAATATGAAATTTATAATAATTACAGTCCTCCGTGTTTGATCAGTTTTTAAAGAAAGATGGGAAGAGGTAGTCAAAGGGGGCGTGTATATCCCGGAATTTGAAACAAGTTTGTCTATCAGATTCCTTGACGATTGTAGCATAATATAAGCAGAAATATCTGCCATTAGAAAAGCAACGCTGTGGCTTAGATTCCACAGGATATCAAACCATGATATCCAAATAATATCCGACAGTAGATCAGAAAACAGGACCATTACAGGTACTCATCACACCTTGTTCTAAAATGTCCATGAACGCAAAGGAGCTTTATCTGGCGAAGAGGAAGACACTACTTCAGGAGGAAAGCATTCGCCTACTAAGTGGAAGCCTACTCTCATCCTGATGGAGATGTCTTGATGCCATTCTTCTTGAAAAAATCAGGAAAGACAGTCCCTGTTCTATATGGAACACATTATGGTCTTGTCTAAATTCCTATAAAACAGGAATAATTATGGACTTTAACAGAAAGCAATTTCGCACTGTGATGGCAATACTGAAGGGACATAAGACTTTTGGAATACATGCCAAACGCATGGGACTCCCTTATAATCAATACTGCAGTGGCTGTAGTATCAAAGAAAAAGATTAAAACGAGGAAAAACATCTACTGTGCCTCTGTCCTGCTTTTCGGTCTTCCTTCACCAGCCTAGTAGAGCTATCAGGAGGCATCCTCACAGGTATCAGGAGGCGACTAACACTTTTTGTCGACAACAGAGAGTTTCTCGCACAAGCCGTGTATTCACAATCTATTCTCTTCTAACACTTTCCCTCTTCTCCAAACTCGCAGTTCTGCTGCTAATTTCTCTATTCAACCTGTATTCCAATTTTCCTCTTTTCTTTTTCACAGATAACAAAAAAGGGCCATTAAGGACCCCAGTGAGCTGCAACTCCATTCATTTGTTTGCAATAAAAACTTAATCTTGCGGAGCTTTAAGTAAAATATAAGGAAACATGCTCGGCTTTGAGGCATTTGGCTAAAAAGCGTCCTGGATCACTTGAACGTAAGAACACATTTCTGTTTGTGTGTTACCATCGGATTGAAATAATTATCGTATCCTTTTTTGTAATAAATTTGGTATAATTAGAAGCAGTTATCACATACAATGAAGTAAGCTAAGCAGTTGTAAGAAATAAAGTAGACATGAGTTCTGATGATGAAAGTGTAGCGGCTTTCGAAAACAGCTGTTCTGCTCCACTGTACAATTTGAACATATCAAACTAAAGTTGGCTTTCCCCTGTGATTTTAAATATGTATCATGTCTTTCTGAATTATATACCACTAGACTATAAAATGAAATTTTTATATGTTGATATAATTTCCTGAAAGTTTTACCTAAAACAAAATGACTGAACTATTAAGATGTGGAGAAAGAAAGTAGGGTATCATTTCTCTAACATTTAACATTTCTATCATATCCTTTACAATGTGTTTTATATGTAACTGTCTCGTAAGTAAAAAAAAAAGTTGTATATCAAAAAAGAAAAGATGATGCCACTGACGAAGATCATATCAGTGCAAATATTGCACAGAGTACAAACAATTTAAAAAAAAAAGGTACTCGTTCACAATTATTATGCATTTGTTTAGCATAAATGCTGTGGTGGCTTTTATTCTGGTCCATTCGTTTTTCAATTTGTTTGAATTTTTTCATTTCTATTTTTTATTTTTTCAACATTGCAAACGATGAGTATTATATGATTTTAATTGGTTTCCTTTAGGTAAAACACAATTTAGCATGTATATCTTCTATTTACAGATCAAATATTTTGATATGTTATGAATATGGCTGTTTTATGTACGTCATATTAGTGTAAATATGTGCACATATGAATGCTTGTATGAAAAAAGCGAATATTTAAAAGAACTCAATTTAAAAGCAACAACAAATATTTTTTTATACTTGTTTTCTTCATATTCATATTTCATATTATTCATTATTTCATAACTAACATGTCTGTGTGAATATTTGCAGAAAAATATTTGCGAGAGTTATTTGAAAAGTTATTATAAAATGTGATAATCGTTTAATGGTTTAACCATTATTAACGTCCAATCATTGCTAACACACATATATTCATGAGTAAAGATGACAAAGTGTAGCGACATTTGAAAACAACTCTATTCTACATTGTTGTGAGTTGACAACTAAATTAATGTTGATCCCATCATAAATTCATAAATTATTTATCAATAAGATAGCAAAATGAGTAAATTTCACTCAAATTGAGCTGTTGTAATATGAATATACTTTATTAAATCAAAGACTGAGTACTTGTTTAATTTTTAAAGATTTTAGAAATTAAAGACTTCTACAAAATGAACTCATTTGTTTTTCATATATTAATTATGAAAACATAAATTTTAATTATTTTCTTTAATATATTTTATGTGTTTAAATAAATTTTATAAGCAATTAAAACTTTTTCTTCGGCTTCTATTCTTATTTATTTTGTTACGTTAACTTCATTAATCTTTTAACTCTTTTGAAAATAATTTAATTCCTTTGCTCAACGTTACTTTTATATACAATTGAAATTCGACAAAAAATCTACCAGAATGAAAGTTCTTTCATTTGTTATGTATAATAAAAAAAAAAAGAATTTTATGTGCATATATTTTGGTTTTTCCATTTAAATGAAATAATATGGAAATTTTCTTCAATACAGCTGTGAGTGAAAATATAGAAACGATTTTCCGATCAAATATATCTGCTTTCTCTTATTATAAAGGTTTTAACATAGAGCTTTTTGTAAAGTCTTTTGTTTTTATCTGACCGGTTTTCACGAAATTTCTCATTATAAATTTAAGATTCGCGTCTTACAAGAACTATTTTTATATCTACTTAAGGTTATAACTATATTACACAATCCATAGGAAAATTTATTATTAATAAAATAATTGTGTCTGTACAGATACTTATTTAAAACATTGAAATTCATTAAAAATACTCTGTGATTTGAAATAACAGCATATATTCATAATGATTTATGTAGATCTACGGTGCAAGAGGAGATAAATAATTTCGATAAGAGATATTTTTTCAGATTGTGAAGTCCTTGTAGTATTATTGTCATTAATCTCTTAATAACTTAAATACTAAGTTCTATATTACAGTAACAGCCACAATTGCTGAAGCCCACGCGGCTCTGGCCTGGATAAATTTGAGGTTCGGAAATAAATTTGTTTGGAAACATAAATTTTTTACACATTCATCTTTAGTGTTACAGAACTATATGAATCAATAACAAAATATAATGTTATAATAAATATTATAATAATCTAATATTTACCTCTAAGAAATCGGCAGGTGTCCGATCTTTTATCAACATATTGAACTTTATATTGCAACAGAGAATTATTGTTGAAGTTTTATTACAAACCCGTTCGAGTAGTCATTTACATATTCATCTTTAACTAACTGGAAGCATGCGTTTTGTTTACTTGTTCTAATTAAATATAAAACAAAAAGCCAATGACTCTGGAAGAAGCAACTAGAATATTGGAGACTATTTGCTTCAAGCAACATACATCCATATTAATTTTGCTCCTAATCGCTAACATGTGTGAGTTGCGGCATGTCCTTTTTCCAATGTTTTACAACTGCCTTGAATATATCACAATTAATGAACAATACAATGAGTTCACAGGCAATTCTCCTTTCGACAAGCTGTTCGTTAAAAATGAGCAAATTCGGCTTCACTTTTTGTTTTTCGAGACATTCAAAGTTTTTCCGTATCAGGAAAATAAAGCCTTGTCTTCACAAAACGAAGAATGCAAATGTGGGACTCTCTTTGGAAAACACTCGTTTCATAAAATAATGCAGCTTGGATTATACTACTCAAAGAACGTATGGACTGAAATACAAATCTAATATATAATTTCTGCAGGCTTATGGAACGTTCATTCTTCTAACATCAGGTTAAGGAAGCATGGAATTTGCACTGTAAAAATCTTCACTTGCAAAAGATATATTAGAAAAACAGGCTAAAATATATTTTGTAGAGAAAAATTTGTAAAAAAATTCAAAATATATTTTCATTATACATACATATATAAAAGCAAAATCCTTTTGTATTTTATTTTCAATTTATTTACTTTATTTTCAATTTCCCTTGAAAAAATAGTCTTTGAAATAAAATAAGTAACTGTTCAATATATTTTTAAATTCTTGACTTACATGTGAAAAATAATTATTTGAAAATAATACTGCTACGAAAATAGATTACCTGAGTGAAAACCTTTAAAAATATATAATAAAGTCTAGAATGATAACCACTATCAGCCCAAGCTACGATAGTTTCAGTTAGTTTTAACTCTATTTGCGCATACTTCAGGTGACTGTCTTGCTAGAGCGGCAGATTTTAAAACAGAAAATGACAAACTTCTTTTAAATGAAGAAAAGTTAATCCTCTCTAGGAAGCACAGTACACTGTAGGGTTTCCTACAGAAAGAAAAACTGCAATAACAAATAAAATTAATTTCTTAATTTCTTTTACAACTACAATTAGGGTCGGAAAAAAGCCAATCAATTGTAGAATAAAAACGTTAGAAAATAAAAAGGAAAAGTGCTCAGTGTGTTCTTGTTATGACTTTAATATATGTTTTAATATCTCATTTATTCAAGTGGAAGTTTAAAATAAATATCTTCAGTTATTCTAAGAATCATACGGTGAAGGTTCCCTGATGATGTGCATTAGCCCCAGTGAAATGCGCTTAGGAACCAGCTAAAATTGAATTTTTTAGTAAGATTTTGGGAAAAAAGAATCAGCGCATAGTTAGAATTAAACAGTTTAAAAAACGACAATTCCCAAAAAAATATTTACTACTTTGAAATTTAATTATATCTAGTTTCATATATCATATCGTCAATCACCACTGTTTCTAATAACGTGTTCATTACAAAAAAAAAAAACAATATTGTAGAATTGAGGGTTGAAACTTGGGCCTGAATAGTTTTTCTTGTCTCAAAATTTTTGAACTTGTTACCAAATTGAAGTCAAATGATGACAGCTGAAGTCTTAACAGTTCATCATGTAGCAGGGATATTACTTTTTAAACTAAAGTGAGCCTACTTTGCTAATTAAAACATAATATTTCGTTTTAGTAGTTAAATATAAACTCAAGTATTAACCTTCTATTGCTTACAGAATATTCCAAAGAAAGCTAATCATTATATGCATATATTTTGTGTGCTTTTTTTATGTTTAAGGATGAGGAGATATGATTTGAGATAATTCATTTTGACTTTTGAAATTTTTTTGAATATGTACAATTCTTGTGAATTTCTATTTATATGGTCCCCGCTGCTGGTTCTTAAAATTTTCTTCATCAAGCTGACAACTCAGTGAAATTTGTTAAGTTAGAAAAAAAAACATTTTTTACAATCTCTTCGAAAGTAATGTAAAAACTTTTTCCTTACGAGCTCAGAAATATTTGTAGGTGAAGTCTTTTAATGTACGTTCATTTTCATGTGCATAGAGATGTACAATGTACGTGTACATATGGAAGAAAACGCCGAATTGTGTACCTCCACTACAAGTCAAATCACTAAAATAAAACAGGATGTATTTTATTACTTTTTTTTATTATGTGGCCAATAAGAATTCATATATTGTATCAGCTTAGGATTGCCGAAAAGGTGAATACTTTACACGATATTTCTCAAAAAGAGCTGATGCTAAGGCTTCTGATACTACGTCGATTACCGTCAATCGGGTCAAAATCGATTAATCCGTTAGTAAGATAATGTTAGCGAAAAAATTCGAAAAAGTGTGATGTTTTTAAAAAACTCCCCTATTATATATCTGTGCCTCCTTTCTGCAACTGATGTGAGAAATTCTCGCATAGAAAAACTTAATAATTATGGTTTTCATGCTCTTTGTTATAGGGTTTTCCATAGATTATAATGTTTATTATAAGAATCTAACAATATTATAAATGCATTAGGAATTCGATGCGAGAAGTTCTCTCTTCAGTTACAGAAACGATCAGTTAATGTTCTCGATTCTATTGAAGCAGTCGAAAATTACACCGCTTGTCACGTGATCTCCGAAACAAGGAAAGCTTAAAATCTAACTTACAATAGTTTTTCGTTTAAAAGTAGCGAGAAATTGCAGGAATGGATTTTAGGGGGTTAACCTTTCAGTTTAATTAGTCTACAACGTCAGCAGATGTTCGCCCAAAGTTTTGAATCACATTTTGCAACAAAGCTTCGCTTATCTCGTGAAATTTGATCGTCCGGAGCATTAATCTGAACCGATCTTTCGAATGACTACAGAGAACGGCATTAAATCAAAAGAATGAGACAGGCAAAGGAAAACGGGTCTCATCACTTAAGATAATTTTGATGAAAAGTGTATTTATGAATAGAACTAGCACTCAGGAGGCAACTCCTACATATGCAGTACATTGCGATAGAACTGGGAAAGAAGTGGGTATTTTTAAGAGGACAGATGAAGACAGATTAGAGGCTATAAATAAATCATAAATCTTTTAAGACATGACGATATTAACCACTGTGGGTAATATTCGAGTATTATATTGTCCATTATTATGTCGTCGACCAGTATTATATCGTCGGATTGGAGACACACCGACAACAATTTATATGATATTAAATTATCATAATTAAAATTTTCTTTAAAATAGCGAAACGATGCATGTTTAAGATTTACTAACTTTATACAAAAAAAAATTTTTTAAAATGCCAGTTCGATTTCTTTGTAGGAAAGACCATTTACTTCCAAATCTTCAAATTGCAAAAGAAAGGCAATTTATTTGGCTGGTAATTTTTTCAATCTTCTCTATTAAATTTGAATGCAGTACCTGGCCCGGTATCTTATTTTAAGAACCATTATTTAGGAGGAACATGCATTCGATATCGAATAAAGTTTTCATTTAAATTGTATTGAAATATCGCTTGATGTTGAGTGCGGTAATTATTCCCAGGACTATGGACAGTTTTACAAATTTTATTTTTTAAATCCAACCGTCCATTTTGATATTTTTTATTATATTTGTAAATAGGGACCATTAGGAACTAAAACTTGGAGTATTGAGGAGTTGAGATCGTAGTACTTTTGGCTTATCTTAATCTAAACTTATCGAGCAGAATATCTGCAGGAAGTTTATTCAACGTGTATTACAGAGCTAAACAAGCTAACAAATGAATGGAAATGCCAACGTTTGCCTTAATTTTCAGTTAAATGTTTAATATTTTGCAAAAGATAATGTGTTGAAAATCGTTAAATCAACTTTTTTTTTTAAATATAAACTTAATGTATGCCAGACTTTTATATATAAATAAGACTACAACAGAAAAAAAATTTATAATGATTTAAAGATGTCATTATAAAAACATTTAAGTCCAAAGGAAACTTATTTTTCTTTCGTTTCATTTTTTAAACTTAATTTTATTTATTAATTTTTTGGTTTGTGTTTCCACATGATTAATTATCAAATTGTTTTTAACTGTCATTTATATTCGCTAAATATTCATAACTTTATGCTGTTTATGTTTTGCTGTTATCCAGCTTGTTTTTTTTTTCTCATACATTTTAACTTTAATGGCAACCATCTGCCTGTCAGAAAACTTATCTTGTTCATGTGTTACGTCGTCATCCACCACATCATTTGTAACGCTTATCAGAAGTATACAAACTATACTGATATACTGCAAGTAATTATTTACTCAACATGCTCAACATAATTAGTTTGCGGATTGATTCTAAGAAGTTGCTTCATCCGCTTGCATTCACCATAAATTCACAAATAACGAGAGCAGTCGAGGAAGCTTCAATGTAGTAATTAATTATATTAAACAAGACCATTTTCTTAGCTGTTTGTAAGTGTAACCATTTAACTGGAAATGAGACAGACTTATTAAAAAGAAATTACATAAAATAAATCTATATAAACTGTTATCACAATTCCCTAAACCACCTAAAGAGTGGTAACAAAAAAAAAAATACACAACAGTACTGATGAAATTTTAAATCAAAATTTATTTTATTTAAACTTGTATATGTTTAATATATTTATAAAAATTTGGTAATCTAGTCAACTTAATATTTTTTGGCTCTAAGCAACTTCTAAGTCGGACCATTGCATATAAGCTCTTGCCAAAGCCAATTTATATAGGATACATAAGAAGTGATAGCTACAGAGATGTTCTATGCATCCTACTTGTTTGATGGTCATGTATTTTAATATGAGTTTGTATGAATTGTAAATTCCTGTAAATAATTATCGTTGATGGCTTTTAAGTGTAGAGCAGGTCGCTAGTGATGCTTATGTTTTCGGTTTATGGCTTTGGTCACATGCAAAATTGGGTTTTATGAGGCTGCTCAATGTTGATGGAATATGAAGAAAATGAGAAAAATTATTCAATTTGTAATAAAGCGAAATAATCATGTGGTTAAAATTCTTTTAGAGTATCAGCTCAATAATATATCTAATAGTGTATTTAAATAAAATTTTTAATATATAAAAAACGAATTTATTTAACGAACGTAGTCGCAAAGCAGCTCTGAGATAGTCAACATCAAGCCTCGTTGGCAATTATATTTTAAGTGCAACTAGACCACTGATTGTTTACTATCTTTCTAGAGTTTTGTGTCTCACTCGCTCTAGTTAATTTTGACGCCTCAACTAACTGTATTGATTTACAGTTTTTCTGAGGAGTTTTCCGTGGTTATACATTGCTACTTCCTATGTGAAGCCATACAACCATTCACAGAAACGCATAAAATAAGGGTTAACAACATCGCCGGTATATGGTCTCAGTCACCCACTGGCATCTGTGCACCAAATACCTTACAAATTTACTTTGTAAAGTTTTTTATATAAATTGTTTATAAATGAACTATTTGACATACTGGCATTATACTATTATAATATGAAATTTATTACAATAAATTTCATGTTATAATACTACAATGGCAGTATGTCAAATAGTTGATTTATTAACAATTAAATTGAGATTTTATTTCTCATTTGCCTTATAAATACTTTCATTGTTATCCAAAAGATTTCTAATTGTATAAAGGTGTAGAAAAATAAAATAGATTCATATCGAATAAAAGTTGTTTGTTGGGTTTTGGTTTATATAAGTTTCATAGCCTACTACACTTATTGTAATGTAATTTCTTAAAATCATTTGTGAATCTTTATAGTTAATTTATTAACATAATACTCAGATGGTTCATGAAAGTCTTTTAATCAGTTGAGAAGTTTGAAACTTTTCAAAACTGTGGTTAAAGTCTACTGACGATTTGGTAAAAAGCGCCAATGAAATGCATATAGACATTGCTTAACCACGCAACAAATAAATTTCATATTGTTTTTTATATAAAAATACAAATACATATTTAATGACCGAATTCTTTTAACACTGTTGGCTGAAGTATCGACTGCGATTCCTTAAATCCCGTGTTCGAGTTCGCAGTTAGTTACGAATTTGTTGCCAACTTTTCTTATCTGCTTTAGTGCAGGATTGTGTTAATTGTGGTCGCCTTATCTGAATGGCGAAGGTACGTCACTGATCGTTGAACTTTACTAACAGCTATTAACATCATCATTTGCTGAAATTACAGATTACAGCACCCACTTTGGTCGGTATCTAAAGCAAAAAATTCATCTTTGTTAGAAGTAAAAATATGTACAACAAAATTCTCTATCTTCTAGCCTGTCTTCATCTGTCTTCTTAAACTAACACCTGCCAGGACTAGGGCACAATATACTGCATACGTAGAGGTTATCGTCTGAGAGCAGGATAAAGATAAAGACAAACAAAAAATCTATGGTATTTCGTAACTATTTGGCGATTTATACATTAATAAAATATCTCCTGCTATTAAGGAGACGGTATAGAATAGTCAACGGATGATTTCAGCAGTATTAATCTACGGTACAAAACAAGTACGTAAATTTGTTGAATTTGTGGTGTTAGAACGTTATACGGTTGGAAAGAAAAAGCCGGTTCTATTTCGAACCATAATAAAATAGAATTCTTCTGTGGTACAGGTCAGTGACTCTTACTACAATAACCATGAAGGTAAAATAAATATAACAAAAACTTAACGATATTTTAATACTGGTCGGCTTTTTTGTTGTCTTCTCTAGTTATCGTCAAGTAAACGACAATAATTTTTGTAAAGTTAATTTAAACGATTTTGCCTGCCAAGCGAATATGAAGTGAAGCTTTAGAAGACAATTTCTAAAAAAAAGATAAAAAGACTTATTATCACAACACTGCTACAAGTTTATTTAAAAATTACAAAAAATTTATTTTTGGACTCCTGTTTTACTGCACTTATTGATAGAGTTGCTACATGATGTCATATTATAACAACATAATTAACAAGAAGCTAAGTAATTAAATAATCGGTACTTCAAACAATTGTAATTTTCTTTGAATTTGATTCGGTGCTGATTCTTCCCAAAATGTTACTAAAAAATTCAAGGTGATTAATTGAGGGGTTTTAGCTGGTTCTTATGCCCATTTCACTGGGGCTAATGAAGATCATCAGGGATCCTTTACAAAACTTAATATATTAATTTCAAACTTCTCTTTTAATAATAATTATTTTAAGTGATTTTATTTTTATTCAACATTTTTATTTTTGCTATATTAATATTTATATAGGCTAAATTGTTCTAACTTAGTTAAAATCTCAGAAAGACATGATGATAAATATTCCTAGGCACAAAGGAAGTCAACATCAGTTTTATTTAACTTATACAGCAGAGCAGAACAGCTTTTTTCGAAAGTCGCTACACTTTCATCTTCAGTGCTCATGTGTATATTGTGTTTATCACCACGGTTTAGGTGGCTTAGTTGAATCTGATAACAGTTTTCTATTTACACAAATTTTATTGTGAAAAACAATCCGAGAACTGTATCAACCTGATGCTAACACTTGTGTGTTATAATACCTGTGTTACCATTTGATTGTTTTCTTCATGTCGCATTTTTCTGAATTTTTTGTTCCATTATACATTAAGTCAAACTTTTTTGGTTTGAATTTTATTCCTCTGTGCCTAGGAATCATGTTTTTCTGAGATTTTAACTAAGTTAGAACAATTTAGCCTATACAAATATTAATATAATAATTATTTTAATTAACTTAACAACTTACGACAAACTTATATTTGATTATATCTTCAAGGGTACTGAATGGCACCACTAATTAGCTTTATTGTAGAGTAATTCATTATTTTTTAACGACTCAGCGACTTCTCCAATATTGGTTTAACAATTAACTCTAACTCTAGTGTCCCGCACCAACGTCTTCATTCACATCTCGATATTATTTAAAAAGCTTATGTAACTTGTGAATATCTTAATAACTCAAAAAATAGTTGCTGTTCACCAATGAAATCAATTAAACAATTTTTGAATTTTTTTTCTATTTTGTACAAAAAATTAAATGCAACTTTTTTGGTTTACTTAATTCGTCAGCAGACCTTTTCTAATTCTTAACACCTCCACAAGTAAATTAAACCTCCCAACTAATTGAAACTGTGTTCAAGACAAGTTTACTTTAATAAAAATATAATAAAAAATGTAATAAAAAATTTACTTTATATAGCGAACAGACCTCGTAGATATAATTTTATGTCAAATAACCGTTTCATATATCCTATAACTACTGTCATATATATATATATATATATATTCACATGAATATCTTGGGCGTTAAGTATACGCTCTGGTATACATCATAAAATTAATCCTATCCTGCTGCCTATCTTAAGGCGATTTGAAGGTGAACGGCACTTGTGCCGTTTACGTACTGCAATTAGTTGCCTGGTACATGTAAAGTATTTGTTGCATTATCACAGTTATATTAATTTTGGGTTGGTTTTTGGACTGAAACATATAAAAATAGTTGGTTAATCATTTTGGTAGCTGAGATGTTTTTAGAAATTTTTAAATTTTTTAAATTTTTTTCAATATTCTGTATATTGAAATTTAATGGGTTTACACGCTTTATAAGTAAATCGTGTAAAGTGCCCTGTCTGATTTAAATATTTATAAGGTGTAATTTAATAACTTTTTAATTTTAATTTAAATTATTTATAATTTTTATATTAATTTATATAATTTATATTATCAGAAGTCCTATATATTCAAACATCTCAGAAATATAGTAAATGATTGATTGTCAGTGTCAATGACTTGTTGTTTTTTCTTTTTTGTTCGTCTATTACATTTTTCTTTTTATTGAATAAATTTATTAACTTTCAACTCAAACATACATACATTCTTTAATAGAAATTCCGCTTTATTCTTCAGGCTCTTAAACTTTACATCAGATAAAAATATTGTTTTTGTTTGCGTAATAAACTCTATCTTTCCACAACTTTTAATAACAAAAAATATAATAAAAAATAGATTTCGAAGATATTGAAGACAAGCAAACAACAATAGAGCGGAAGAATATTCTCTGACTAATTTCATTAAAACAGAACAAACAATATCCACTGAAGTATGGATACCGGATATTGTCTGATTTTAAATATAACAAAAATAAAAGTTTAATATAGGAGTATATATACCTCGAAGGAAGTCAAAACAGATATATAGAATATATATACAGAACTGCCGCATATTTTGCACATTGAAATTTACCGTTTTAAGAATTCTGCTGATACTTTAAGTGCGAGTTATGTGATCATTTCCCTTAGTAGCCAACTTTTTTGCTCACGTATGTCATATATACAGTGTGATGTTAGTGTTTGGAATATCCGGGATGAAGAATTCGATTTTTTCTTATATTTATTATGCATGAAATCTAAGATATTAAAGAGAATATAATTAAGAAAAATATTAAGAATATAAAGAAATATGAAGTCTTGTTAGGAAACTAATTTTCAACAAGTTTTCGTAGCATTTTCGGCCTTATGTCGCCAACAACTCTTTGAATGTTGAGTTCCAGATCTTTTTGTGGTTTATCGAAGTAGACAATTGACTTAATATAACCTCAAAGAAAAGAATCCAATGGGGTTCAAACACACAATCTTGGTGGCTAAGTAATTGTTGTCATTGCGTTACAATAATGCATGAGTCATATCAGTCCGTCCTGTTTGAATCACATATCAGCCACAATTAATACCACGTATTTGAGGTACGAAAGCTCTCAATCCAATCCCATTCATCCAGAAATAGTGTTCTTCGTGATACATTTCAAAAATTTGCACGCGTTGCTCCCTGGAATTCCAAAACAAAACTGAGCAATTATCAGCTGTGAAATAAAGGATTGATGCCAACTCAAATATATGAGAATAAACAATCACGCTTCATTAGCACTCTGTGGGTGACTTCTATATATTCAGTTCATTGAGCCTGAACTAGAAACGAAGGCATATTGTTAATAGTATAAATGAAGACAGGTTAGCAAGTGTAAATTTTTACCTTCTAGTGTTGCCGTTTTCTGTTCTTTAACATATGACGGTGTCAATTGCTGTCGGTAATGTTCAGTGATGTGTTTTCACCGCCAAGACAAGCCGACAAATATTAATATATTCAATACCTATTCAATACTGAGAGCATAGACGAACTCGGCATTTAATTCGTCCATTGTGTTCAATACTTTAGCCAACAGAGCCATAAGAAACAATTTCTCGACATTATTTATATTTTAGAAAAAAAGATTTAACAAATAATATAGTTATAATAAATAAAAAAATTATTAAAAAAAAACTTATCTTTTCATATAAAAAAATTTAAAACTTCTGTTTAACGATCAGACATAAATCACGTCAGATATAATATGAAAACAAGAAGTTTTTATATCTTTAGAGATGGTGGGTTATCCCAGATCGTTGATAAATTACACTCATTTGATTACCATTCAATTTGTTTATCTTTTCTTTAATATTCGTTCTTATTCGTCTATAATTTTGCTAAGAAAAAAACGAATATCCGTTTTGTTACATCTTCTTGTTTGTCTTTTAATTTTCTTTTGATGAAAATATTTATTGCCTGGATCTAAATATATATTTTTTTTTTCATAAAACTTCTTAAACCACATAAAGCACATTATTTTTAAAGCTTAAATTTTAAAATTTATAAAAATTATTAATCATAAAAATATAGATATTCATCCTAATTCTTAGAACAGTGAAAAATAAAGACACGAAATAAGACTGAGAAAGTGTTTTTGAATACTTTTATAAATTTGTTTATTTTTTTGTATATATTTCAAATTGTCTCTAATTTAAAATTTAGTATATCAATTCGAGAGAGTATTTATTTGCCGCAAAATCAGGAATAGCAATAATTTTTTCTGAATTTTTTGTTCCATTATACATTAAGTCAAACTTTTTTGGTTTGAACATAAAAATGTTCAAAAAAATAAAATCACATACAATTTAAGCTTTGGCTTGAGCTACCAATGAAAATT